>JAVANC010000029.1:21685370-22112870 GCA_033319125.1 Parnassius glacialis | reverse complement strand
CTTAAATGGGAAATAATAGGAGCCAAGTCATTGACTGCCAATTTTAAGAAGTCATTGGGGATATTGTCCCAGCCTGGAGCGCTGTTTGATTTTAAGTTTAAAATTATATTTTTAACTTCGTCTATGTCCGTATATAGTAAAACAAAGGAGTGTAATGATACCGGATTGTTATCTACGGTTCTACTAAGGGTCTCTTTGACATTCTGGATTTTATTGGCAAGTTGGATTCCTATATTTAAGAAATAGCTATTTATGAAGTTTGCGGATTCGGCGGGTGATGATTTCAGATTGAGTAGTTCAATGTTAGTATTTCGTAATTTATTGGTGTAAGTAATATTTTTTATATTTTTCCATAACAATTTATTGTTATTTAAAGATTTAATAATATTTTCTCTATCATATTGTATTTTCATTCTTTTTATTAAATTGTTACAGTAATTCCTGTATCGTCTGTATGTAATGCGAAGAATGTCATTATGTGGGTCTTTTCGTAAGTTTTTCTGAAGGTTATTTCTGTTTCTTATACAGCGTAAGATTCCTGCAGATATCCACGGTTGTATTATTCTTTTACTGCATGGAATAGTAGCCACTGATGTATTTAGTTTAAGACTTTCGGTAATTTTATCTATGAATTTGTTAGTTACAGTCAATGGATCATTACAAAGTAATAATTCTGATAAGTTTTTAGTCTGTAGGTATTTTAAAGCATTTCCAAAATTTGTCATTTGTTTAGTTTTATTATCATTTAGCTGTTTTTTTAATTTAGAAATAGATAGATAGTGTATATAGCATAGCATAGTATATATTGTGTAGATTACTTATTGTTTATTTTTGTAGAAGTAGTGGCGACAAACGAACCAATCCACCTAATTGTATTCACTCTATCTAAGCTTTAATTACACATTAGTTGAATGATGGATACGATTTCGCGAAGCGAGACGCTCCGTGCATCTAAGCTAATATATATAGCTTTTCTATAAGGGCTACTACCGCACAAAAAACATAAAGCGCAATGTATCATTTTAATGTCAACAAAGTAAGCGAACAGGTCTGTTGTTAATGCCTATAACCTCGTTGGAGATATTATCATAGAAACAACGTTCATTTCATTACTTTCCGTTCCATTTGACTTATCCTCTTACCAGTATATATACTGTGCGCTCGTTTGTCACCCTCACTTCTATATAAAAAGAATAAAACCATAGTAGCTAGTTTGATGGCAGCATATGTGAGTCTATCTTTCTGTTTTACTTTGTGAATTTTGTAAGGAGTGACTACATGAAAATAATAGATAGATTTTGTGGGTTCCAGTAGATCGCGATAACCATTTTGCTTACTCCAGACATATAATACTCAAACCAGTGACAGGTAACTGCGTCAAGGGTGTTTACTTTTCTTACTGTGATAGGCAATCTACCTGCTAAGCGTTTGAAGTAATGGAACTACTTTTTATATAGTACAAGGCTGACAAATGAGCATACAGTTTACCTTATGGTCAGTGGATGATGCCCCATAGATATTTACATTTATCCTCGATTAAGAATCAAAATGCAGATGTGTTGTCACCCCTAAGGACTAAGATGGAATGCCTCGTATCCAGTTAAAAGGGTCTGGTTCTCTAGACTTACCATACGAAACATAGCAACTTTGATTTTATACTGGTATAATGTGAGAGCGTGGTCCTATGTCACTCGAGCCGACCCTTTCATGCTAAAACCTTAATATAGCTTCAGTATGTCTAAACAACGTAAAAACACTGCTCCCTATAACAGGACAATGGACTACCACGGGCTTATGAAGTAGAAAACGAAGCGGTTAATATCACAAAAATTTCCCGTATGTTCTCCGCGTTAGTTCAACATAAACTATTTCCTGCAGTATAAGCGGATATTCGGATTGTTCGTGTGAGCTCTTCTAATATAATTGCCGCTAACTTTTATTATTATCGGTTTCTCGAATAGCATGATATATGGATGCATTCAAAGTTTCACTGCACCTTATTCATAATGGAATAGAGGCGATTGTAGATATAGATTTGGATGGGATATTTTGGCCGGAAATAAAATCGATTCATATGTACGAATAGATTTACTTCTTCGTCCTTCTTTAACAGCGTTTATAAATACATAGTTGAATATAATACTGAAGCGATAGTAGCAAAATGATAAACGTATGCACTACGAAATAAAAGTTCGTTAGCTTCGTATCCGCCATTCAATTACTGTGTACTTATAGCTTTTTATTGAGTACCTTGTCGGTCTAGTGGTCGCAAACGCGTTTACTAATCATGAGGCCTCGACATCAAATCCCCGGTCGGGCCAAAATTAGTTATTAGGTTTATCTATCAAGAAATTCTAAATAGCAGCCCGGAGTCTGGAAGTTGGCAATGTTTCACCCCCGTGCCTCGGAAAGCAGGTGAGCCGATGATCTTGCACCTGATAATCGTCTCTAGTAGTGTCGGATTGCCGTCCCATCGGACTATGAGGGTGAGGGAGTAAAGAGTGCATTCGGACATTATAATCCTGTCCTGCGTCACCTGCTTCCATCAACTTGCTGCATTTATTACCACGTTGTGACACATATTTTTGCATAAATTTTCAAATTATCACGGTTACGCCGGGAAGTTGTTCAGCTTCTAAGATCTCTCTCTCTCTCTCTCTCTCTCTACTTAAAAATACGGTGTTACCCTGCAGGCCATCCCTAGAACTTCTCGCTATGTTCGATCTCAAAACGCTCGAAAAATATTTTTACGAACTAATAGTTAACTCATTACATGAAAAACGATCCGAGTAGAAGTTTTAAAGTTATTAAAAATAAACACTTTTTTTAGAAACGTACGCACACACATACGCACGCACGCTCACACGCACCAACGCACGCACGCACCAACGCACGCACGCATGCACGCATGCAAACACACACGCACGCACACACTCTCACACACACACACATACACGCGCGCGCGCGCAGATTTAGTGACATCCTCGTAGGATAGGTAGAATAGCTTCCTATGACCTCAAAACGTCGAGATCTGATGAAACCTCGATTTCCGAAAACTGGGGTGAAACCAATAACTTCCCGATTTTTTGAAAATCATTGATTTTCATAGCGAGTATCGTGGAGGCAGTTTACAACCATAATTTGCACAAAGACAAACATCCAGACCCGGAAAAATTATTTGTACGGCATACAGATGTCATCGTTTGAGCTTTTACCGCCAGGCAACACCATAGATTAAGATCTCTACTGCCAACCACTAATGAGACTCGAGCTATAAATTGAGAAAAAACGGCCGGAATTGTTCAACAGAAAAGGAGTGGTTTTTCACGGCGATAACGCCAGAACTCACACAGTTTGGCCACTGAGCAAAAGTTGAGAGAGCTTGTTTGGGAGTGTTAATGCATCCCACTGTAGTCCTGAACTTTTTTTTTTTTTTTTTTTTATAGAATAAGGGTGACAAACGAGCACACAGTCCACCTGATGGTAAGTGGTTGCTGCGGCCCATAGACATCTACATCTATCTTCTATTACAAATCAAAATGTAGATGCGTTGTCACCCGTGAGGACTAAGATGGAATGCCTCATTTCCAGTAAAAAGGGCCTCCGGCCACCTGCACTCACCAAGCGAAACGCAGAGGTAAACCTCTACTTCACGCTGGTTTTCTGTGAGGTCGTGGTACCACTCCGGTTCGAGCCGGCCCATCCGTGCGACAGCAAACGCTGCCGCGTGGCTCTACCACTGTTAAAAACTTGCACCCTCAGATATTCACCTGTTTCTGTCTCTTCAGAATTCTTTGGACAGCGTTAGGTTAACATCAAGAGAGGACTGTCAAAACTACTTGTCGCGTTTTTTTGATCAAAAATCCCAAGATTTTTACAGCAACGTGTTTATATTACTTACAAGATGGCAACAAGTTATCGAAAAAAATAATACAAATATATTATAATTAAATGTAATTAATTTTGAAAAAAGTATCTTGAATTTGTATTAAAAATACGAAGAAACTTTTTCCCCCACCTTATATATAAAAAGTTGGTGCGTAATCATCTATTAAAGACAACGCTTCTTAGATGAATCATCCATGTCATTTATATTTTGGACGTATATATTTATAGTTATTTATATTTACTATTTGTATATGTATGTCGGTATGAATATATGTATGCTTATGTATGTATATTTGTATACTTGTATATATTTTTATAGTTTATTTATTGTATATATTAGTAAAATTTATATATAACGTAATTAATTATAAATTTCTATTTTGTTTTTATTGTATATTGCTACACCTACTTCAAATTCTCACCACTCCATGGGTTGACTGGTAGAGAATGCCACAAGGCATTAAGTCCGCCCTTTGTATTCTTTTAGTTTAAGGAATGCTATAAAGAATAAATAAAGAAATAAATAAAAAAAATATATATTACGAGTAATACTTATTAATAATTATTTGTGCCTTTACCATTTGTATTAGAAAAAAAAACTGCCTACGAAAGGACACATTGAGGAATTTATTATCGCCGGCTATTTTTCCTGATGGATATGATTTAGGGACCTTCAAAAAAGAGCCTATTCCTTCCTTAAAGGTCAGCAAAGAACATGAGATCCCTCTGGTGGTACGGATGTACATAGGCGGCAGTGTTCACTTACCATCAGTTAAGCCGCATGCTCCTTCGTTAATACTTAAAATTAAAAAAATTAGAAGAGAAACTCAAAATAAGAGAATTCTGAATAATTTTCAAATTCAACAAGATGAAGTTTTCAACTTTGTTTATGTAAAGCGAGCTTCTGACCAAGAGAATATTTTAAATTTCATACCTTGTAAAGCTTTTCGAAAGGTAGCATTTTAGCATACTTTTGCAAAAGCGAAAGATTTGTTATTCCAATCCTATAGTTTGCATTTTCGCAACAATTCTTGTTACTTAATTGATCATAAAAATTCAACTGTACATTCTGAATGAAAAAAAAAGTATGAAAATTTAATAGTTATTCGTATTCAATAAGTAAAGTTAAACTTAAGGTAAAGGCACATTATTCCGAGGGGATCTAAAATTAGCACCATATTCCGACTTTCGACTTTGAGACATGTATGCCGTAGTATTACAAAACATACAGGAGGAAAGAATAGTTGTCGCCTCGCTCTACATGCCGTAGGAAGACACTCCTCCCCCTCATGACCTTGACAGGCTGGTGCATTTCTGTGAGAGGACCAGACTAGAGGTTGTGATCGGGACGGACTCCAACGCGCATCACCCCCTCTGGGGAATGGAAAAACCCAATGAACGAGGTAAAATTTTAGTTGAATATCTATTTAGCACTAACCTAGCCATTTCAAATACAAGTTCTGAACCAACTTTCATAAACAAACGTTGTGGCACAATCGACCTCACACTTGCAACAGAAGGAGCAGCTAAACTAATTACAGGATGGCATGTGTTGAAAGAGGTCTCATACCCAGACCACAGGTGGATCTGCTTCATACTACAGGTCGATATTTCCGATACATCACCATGAAGAAAACCCCGCAAGACGGATAAAACGAAATACCTTAATAGGCTGACGTCTTCGCTCGCGGGTTTTGAGGGGACAAATACTAGAGAAGAACAGGTAGCAGCTGTTACTAAGGCCATGATGGACAGCTACCATGAATCATGTCCAAAAATCGCTCTACCAAGAGATGCTGATGTAAAGCAACCATGTTGGGGTAAAGAACTAGATAGAATACGTAAGAAGCTAAGAAAAGCCCTAAATAGGGCCATGACTGCCTCAATGGATGAAGACTGGCTACTATACAAGCCAAGTCCGATTACAAAAAATGTATCAGGTATCGACGTTCGACAGGGTTGCGTAAATTCTGTGGTAACATAGAAACCTGTAAACAAGCGAATCAGATAAAAAAAATCCTAGCTAAACAGAACACCCCGGGATCCATCTCTTTAAAGATAAGGTGACGGAAGCTACTCGACATTGCCAAACGAAACCCAAAGCATCCTAATTGAAACGCACTTCACAGGTTGTTGCGTAACTCAGAAGGTAAACCAGCATGAAGATGCACTGACACCAACAGCAGAAGACTGGAATTTAGCACAGAGACTGGTAACGATGGACAAAATCCATTGGGCCATTCGCAGGTTCCTCCCTTACAAGGCGACATGACCTGACGGCGTATTTCCGGCACTTCTATAGTGGTGGAATAAAGCCCTAATAGTCAGACTTGTTGCTATAATGAGAGCCTATTTGGTTCTGGCTAAATGTGTTCCTAGGGGATGGAGGGAAGTGAAAGTGACATTCATACCCAAACCAGGTAAGAGCGACTATAAAGACCCTAAATCCTACAGACCCATTAGTCCACATTCTTTCTCCTAAAGACAATAGAGAGGATCTTGCCCGGAGATTGTATGCGCCCCGAGACTCAGTGCCATTTCGGCTACCGTCATAGTCGGCTTGGTTACTGAGCCTCCCAGGAACTAGGGGCCGTGGTTTACGTCGCGTTATCATTTTTCTATCTTTCTGGGATCGTTAGTTTGGGAAAGGATTGCAGAGTTGTATTAGGCAGGTATTTCCTCCTGTATTGTTATTATTGCAGGGTGCATAATCTAGATATTTTAGCTGTTAATAAATACTTCCTTTCCTATAAGCCTCCCCACCATGACAAGGTGATCCCCTGGGTTATTATTATATATCGCAGTACTTCGGCACTTCGAAAGCGCGATTTAGGTTTCGGTGCGTTTTTGCTTGTGACGCGTCGACAGTGCCACTACATTTCTACAAACAATTCACTATGCCGAACTATTAAGAACGAAATTTTGAAGCTTTTATGTGGCATTTATTTTAGGTTGGAGTCACATATGTAGATAGCACAATAACCACCAGTTATCTCGTTTATGTCGTCCTACCTCTCGGCAGTCACCGTCGGAAACGCAAAATCAGAATCTTCCACAAAAGAAATTGTCTACTCTTCACAAATCTCAACACAAAATGGAATGCAAAATCGTCTTTCGGTTACAGATCTATATTAACATAAGCAAATCTTGAAACCCCTCCTCTTTGAATTTCAAGTTATTCGGTTTGCTTTCACCTAGTGGCAAGTACTACTATAGACGGTGATTTTGCGTACTGTATAATTTTAACACAGTTCCTTTTAAATGTTTATTGACAAACATCGGAAAGATGCATTCAAGAGAAGATAGTATTTACAACGAATTGTAATAAAATGTATACACAGCTTTATATACAAGTAAAATGACTGACTGAACTTATATTTCATCTGATTATGTATAGATGCAGTCGACCGAAGACTACAACATCTATTCCCGCTAAAATGTAAAACACTGTCTTAAAGTCAAGTCAAGTTAACTTTGTTCAAGGCGTATTGCCAATCCTTTTACACGTGCAGTCTGTGGACTGACTATACGCAGCGAGCCCACAGTGCTCTGCGCGTTCAGTACAACAATGTGATGAGGGTGATGTTAAGGAGGCCTCGACACTGCAGTGCGTTTGCGGCTATGTTTGCGGATGCTCGTGTAAACGATTTCTAAGCGATCATGCGCAAGCGTGCCGCGTCCATGATGAGCAGGCTATTGAGGAGCTCCAACACCCTTCTCAACACATTGGCTGTGAAGCTGGATAGCCCGCTCTGGAGGGCTTGGAATGGTGCACACACCAGCACCAGGAGAATCCCACCTGGAGTTCGCTATGTGACGCTGGGGGTAGGTTGAGTTACTAATATATGATAAGTGCTATTGCGACTAACATTTTAATATTAACTTCTATTTTATTTTATACTAACATTAGGCTAAGTAAGTTGTACTAACAATCTATGACTATTGTTGGTCGAAATAAAGGATTTATTATTATTATTATATTAAAGTAAAACAATTATCTACTACTATTGTTATAAAATGTATACTTCGTTCGCGTGGAATGAGTACTTTTGTTATGATAATAAGAAAATAATTAAAAGTTATGATAATTGATGATGATTTATTTGTACTTTTAAATTTCGCAAAGATCTATAAAGATACTAATAAAATCTGAATCAAAACATTTATTTAGTCAGTTACTCAGACAAACTAACGAACGAACAAATAGACGGGCCTACAAATGAACTAACAGACGGACCTATAAAGAAACCAAGAAACGAATTGGGCAAACTATACAATTGTATTTCATCAGCTTTTGTAAATAAACAACAAAATGATCGCAATAATATAATCCACAATTTTCAATACTTGGTTCCCATACAATAGATAAGAGGTTACCCTATAATGATGTAGCTCCATCACCAATTATTGTTACTATTTTTTTTATATGATAAGGGTGACAAACGAGCACACATTCCACCTGATGGTAAGTGGTTGCTGCGGCCCATAGACATCTACATCTATCCTCTATTACAAATCAAAATGTAGATGCGCCGCCACCCGTGAGGACCAAGATGGAATGCCTCATTTCCAGTAAAAAGGGCCTCCAGCCACCTGCACTCACCAAGCGAAACGCAGAGGTAAACCTCTACTTCAAGCTGGTTTTCTGTGAGGTCGTGGTACCACCCTGGTTCGAGCCGGCCCATCCGTGCGACAGCAAAAGCTGCCGCGTGGCTCTACCACTGTTAATACTATATATTAACTCTCTACCACTGTTAATATATACTATGATATGAGACATAATTATTTCCATTAATATTAGAAATATTTGAAATGGATACTACAATTCAATGCCTACCTAAAGTTAAGTACACAATAACACTTACAAATGAATGAAATTAGGTATCTATTTTATGTCTCATCCTGCAAACAAATGGAAAATAAAACTAAACTCAATTGTCTTATGACTTTTGATAGATGTGATCGGACCCAAAATCAGTTGGGTTTTCTATCAAGAAATTCTCAGTAGAATTCCGGAGTCAGGATTAGCAGTGTTTCATCCCTGCGCCTCGGAAAGCACGTTAATCCGTTGGTTCATCGTCCGATCTCTGTATATTTGTGTCGGATTATCGTTTCATCGGACTATGAGAACGGTATACCGTTTTACTAGCTTAACGTAAAAGCTTGCTTGTACAAATTAGAATTTGTGCAAGTAAGATTGAGCGTGTAGCTGGGCCATAAGTGTAATGAAACATGTAGGCGTGTATGGGTGTTTGGAGGCGACAGCAATCCAATTAAATTAAGGCAAGCAAAATAATCGGACAATAAAATTATTGCGTTTTTCTTTCCACTAGAAGGGTCCTGTCTGAACAATCCCACTTGATGAGATACAGACAATTAATGCTGAGTAGTGTACCACCATTTGTTTGCCTTCTGTCTTTGAAAAAGTTAGGGAAAACGACTAGAAAGTAGTATCCTACTGCACCAGGCAATTTTACAGGCGTACACCGATAAGAACACAAGGGATTCTGAAAAGACACTCGTGGCACAAAGACACTCACACAGTGAGGCATTCGTGGCACTTCTCGTAACAGTACAAACCTCGTACCATGCAATTTTTTTTTATTTTCCCACTTTCAGGGATGGATTTTTTCTCCAAATTTATATGGGTACAGCCCTTAAATAAGCTATTTCACAAAAAAGAATCATCAAATTCAGCTTCAAAAAAATTGAAAATTACTTTGTTAAAACACTTACTCTACTTTTAACTTTCCACTTGCAATTAAATCTACCATATGCCTAGCATTGAAGGAAGACCTAGTCAGGATAGACATAGTCCTCCCCATAGATTGTCTCATAGGGGCCTTTTGTCATAATGACCCCACTCATCAGGCGGGTTGGCAAACGCTGTTTCTTATAATTTTGACTTGCTATCTCCTGATAACTAAAATGCATGCATCATCCTTAATCATTCATGTGACGATGACAATGATTATGATGAAGATGATTATGATTATAACGACGATGACGATGACGTTGACGACGGCGATGACGATGACGATGTCAATGACGATGATAAGGACAATGACGAATACGATGACAAAGACGATGACGATGACAATGAAAATGACATTCATCATCATCGTCATAATGCTGCTGTCTATGTTCTGTTTCAGTTTCCTTCTGTCGACTCTTACGACACCCACTGGATGATATACAGAAAGCAAAATTTGAGTTGTATCTTCATAAGAATGTATTCCCTGTGAAGAGCCAAGCTCTCACAGAATACCAGCGTAAAGTAGTAGCTTAATGTTATCTTAGTGTGTTTTGTATGGTGTGGAGAATCGAAGACACTTTTAGTGGAAACGAGGCATTCCATCTTCATTTTAATTCTTAATCGAGGCTAAATGTTTATAGGATATAGAATCCGCTTACCGTCAGTTGGATTTTGTGCTCGTTTGGCACCCTTATTATATAAAAAATATCATATAAAAATCAAATTACAATTTGGTGTTAACACAGAGTGAAGCTTTTAATATCTACGATGTGCAATACTTTCATGTGACATGTTGTAGTGTTATACTACTTACATTTCATTGTACACTAATTCTTCATTCTGTTTTGATATTCTGCATTCATGTTTTGCATCACTTTATACTATTTTTTTCATTCTGTTTTTGATTTTCTGCATTTATATTTTGCATCACCTTTATTTCTATAGGATCCAGTAACGTTTTTACACAATAACATATCATTTTACTTCGTAATTTTCACACTATTTATCACTTTTAAAATAGCTGTCAATGAAGTCTTACCTATTATGGTATTTTATTGAATTCTCTGTAACTCTACAATTTCAGGCTTCATGCACGCAGCCGTGCATAAGTTTTTCCTATGTGAATCATATCTCAATTCATACTTAAATGTAATAATTTCTTAATAAAAGTCCAAAAACCAAAAATTGGTTTTTTATGACAACTACTATTTATACCGTTGTCATGGCAATTTTTTATTCAAATTCGTTACCGATATAATGTTTTATCTCGATATTTTCACATAAATACTCTTTTGACCTAGAGGTCATTTACAATAAATTTCCTTTTAATTTAAATAATTTTTCCGTTCTCTCTAGAAAGATATAAAAGCCGAACAATCGGTGAAGAAATTCAGTCTTGCTTCAGTTCTCGTATCGGAAGCATCTTCTAAAGGCCTTATCCCGGGGCCGCTCAGCCCCGGGATCCTGCAAGCCTCTATCCTGCCTGAAGCCACTGGACTCTACGATCCGTTGCTCTGCCTGAAGTCGCCGGATCCTACAAAACGTTGCTCTGCCTGAAGTCGCCGAGATCCCACAAGTCTCTACTCTACCTGGAGTCGCCGGAACCTACAGACCTCTGTTCCGCCCGAAATCACCGGAACCTACAAACCTCTGTCCCGCCTGCAGTCACCGGATCCTGCAGGCCACTGCGCTGTCTGAAGTCGCTGAGGTTCCTGCAAGCTCCTGTCTGGGCTGAAGTCGCCGATCCTGCAATCGCCGCATTCACCTGAGGTCGTCCCCTAGAGACGCCCACGCCTACCCACCTACGCCGTGCGTGCTCGTTCCAGGCGCTGAGAGCACGCTTGGGATCTTCGGACTCAGCTACGACATAAATCTTTTTTTTATTACCTTTTTTTTTTTAAAAAATAATTTGTAAATCACATCATCCATCCTCACATTCATACTCCATTTTTGATATATAAAATTGTAAATACTCTTTTAAAAACTTAAATATATTATTGTCTTGGTCTATTTGGTTGTTTTGCTGATCGTAGGTTAGGTTTTCCTTCTCTTTTAATTGTCGCTTCACGACAGTTTGGCGCCCAACGTAAAAGTCCTCTTTCTCTCTTAATTCTTCACCTTTACTGCGCCTTGTCTAGTTCCTTTTGATTTAATTGCTTTCCCTTTTGTTCTTAACTTACTATTCATCATTCATTTACACATTCTTTTCATACCTTCAAAATTCTAAAACAAAACTTCTTCTAGTTTTTCAACTTATCTGGATTGTATTTAGACCTACATATAACACTTCACTTACATTCATGACTCTAAGTTACATTCATCACTCTAATATTTTTTATTCTAGATAACTTAAACAGGTACAATTTTTAATAAAATCTTTATTTCTTAAACTTAACTTTGCACTTTACACTTTATATAAAATTGTTTATGAAAGCCGAAGCGAGACGATTCATACATTTTCTAAACATTTATTAACTTTTAGTTTGTATATATGTATAAATATCACCACTTTCACCTTATTATTTCTATACATTTATTAACTGTTAATTTGTATATATGTATAAATACTTTTCTAAACATTTATTAACTGCTAATTTGTATATTTGTATATATGTATAAACCTTCACTTGGGAGCAACTGACTACTCCCTTAATTTTCTTTATCTTTATCTTCACTTAGGAGCGGCTAACTACTCCCTTAATTTTCTTCACCTTTAATCTTCACTTGGGAGCAGCTGACTACTCTCTTGATTTTTTATCTTCACTTAGGAGCGGTTGACAACTCCTTAAATAAGCCTGAATGTCCTTTCGAAAACACACTCCTAAGAGTGGTGTTTCTTCGACTAATTTTTTTTTCCACACAGGAGCGGTTGACTACTCCTTAAATAAGCCTTAATGTCGTTTTGAAAACACACTTTTAGAGTGGTAGTCATTGAATGTGAACTCCACCCTTACCTGAATGCAGATGATGAATGTAAGAGATAGTATATCTGATTTTGACTGGTGATGTCTGTTTCTGCAAGCTGTGTTTTTATGGTTTATTTTAGGATGTATATATCAAAATTTTTGCTGAGTCAAAAATTTTCCAGGGTCGGGGGGAAAATGTAGTGTTATACTACTTACATTTCATTGTACACTAATTCTTCATTCTGTTTTGATATTCTGCATTCATGTTTTGCATCACTTTATACTATTTTTTTCATTCTGTTTTTGATTTTCTGCATTTATATTTTGCATCACCTTTATTTCTATAGGATCCAGTAACGTTTTTACACAATAACATATCATTTTACTTCGTATTTTCACACTATTTATCACTTTTAAAATAGCTGTCAATGAAGTCTTACCTATTATGGTATTTTATTGAATTCTCTGTAACTCTACAATTTCAGGCTTCATGCACGCAGCCGTGCATAAGTTTTTCCTATGTGAATCATATCTCAATTCATACTTAAATGTAATAATTTCTTAATAAAAGTCCAAAAACCAAAAATTGGTTTTTATGACAACTACTATTTATACCGTTGTCATGGCAATTTTTATTCAAATTCGTTACCGATATAATGTTTTATCTCGATATTTTCACATAAATACTCTTTTGACCTAGAGGTCATTTACAATAAATTTCCTTTTAATTTAAATAATTTTTCCGTTCTCTCTAGAAAGATATAAAAGCCGAACAATCGGTGAAGAAATTCAGTCTTGCTTCAGTTCTCGTATCGGAAGCATCTTCTAAAGGCCTTATCCCGGGGCCGCTCAGCCCCGGGATCCTGCAAGCCTCTATCCTGCCTGAAGCCACTGGACTCTACGATCCGTTGCTCTGCCTGAAGTCGCCGGATCCTACAAAACGTTGCTCTGCCTGAAGTCGCCGAGATCCCACAAGTCTCTACTCTACCTGGAGTCGCCGGAACCTACAGACCTCTGTTCCGCCCGAAATCACCGGAACCTACAAACCTCTGTCCCGCCTGCAGTCACCGGATCCTGCAGGCCACTGCGCTGTCTGAAGTCGCTGAGGTTCCTGCAAGCTCCTGTCTGGGCTGAAGTCGCCGATCCTGCAATCGCCGCATTCACCTGAGGTCGTCCCCTAGAGACGCCCACGCCTACCCACCTACGCCGTGCGTGCTCGTTCCAGGCGCTGAGAGCACGCTTGGGATCTTCGGACTCAGCTACGACATAAATCTTTTTTTTATTACCTTTTTTTTTAAAAAAATAATTTGTAAATCACATCATCCATCCTCACATTCATACTCCATTTTTGATATATAAAATTGTAAATACTCTTTTAAAAACTTAAATATATTATTGTCTTGGTCTATTTGGTTGTTTTGCTGATCGTAGGTTAGGTTTTCCTTCTCTTTTAATTGTCGCTTCACGACAATGTAAAAACCTATGTAAGTGTGTAGTCATTCAAATCCGTGAATTTCGAGTTCGAATTGCAATACTTAATATTTACTTTATCCTAATATTAAAAGTTAAAGCCTAAGTATAACCATTCAGCGAGGAAACGCAGCTAGTGTTCTTGGCACAAAACCCCGGGGAGTATGATTATGGCTGTATGATTGTTTAGGTTTTTAGTTTTAGTTATTTTATTATAGTTTTTATCAACGATAAACCAACACCGGAGGATAGACCTGCCCCGGACTAATCGGGGGAAAAAAAGAAAAAAAATATATCCCAATTATATTTTAAGTTATATAA
The DNA here is from genome assembly GCA_033319125.1 of Parnassius glacialis. Classification (NCBI taxonomy): domain Eukaryota; kingdom Metazoa; phylum Arthropoda; class Insecta; order Lepidoptera; family Papilionidae; genus Parnassius; species Parnassius glacialis. Next base: position 22,098,530 of record JAVANC010000029.1, on the reverse strand, counting down.
AAAAAAATGAAATTCTTCAGAAATTGAGACCATTTATGATATTTTTCACTACCATGACCACAATTTTCTAAATATTTTTTTCTTTTTTTTTTTACAGACAACCTGAATAGTACTGCTATCTACCACAATTCTTAAAAACTCCAGAATAACTCTTGTTTTATCACGAAAATTAATGAAACTTATTTTATTCCCTAAATTTTTTGAAGACTTTTACTTTTAACCAAATTTTACTTATCGTGGTGTAAAAAAAAGTATGAACACTAGTATGGCAAGTTTTTTTTAAAAATTGACGCAACTAACCAACATTCCAAAATGGTATAATACTCTAGGAAAACAAGTTATAAAAAAATATGGGCCTATTATTTCTAAACAGGGGCCGAATTCCTTAAATTGTAATTGACAGTAATCACTTTTACTACATGCTCAAAATGGGTTCCTGTTACAATTTCTAGGAATTCGAATGGGGCATTAATAGCTTAGATGTTAGAGAGAGATAGATAGAGAGAAAAATTTAGGGAATAAAATAAGCTTCATTAATTTTCGTGATAAAACAAGAGTTATTCTGGAGTTTTTAAGAATTGTGGTAGATAGCAGTACTATTCAGGTTGTCTTTAAAAAAAAAAGAAAAAAATATTTAAAAAATTGTGGTCATGGTAGTGAAAAATATCATAAACGGTCTCAATTTCTGAAGAATTTCATTTTTTTATATAACTTAAAATATAATTGGGTTTTTTTTCTTTTTTTCCCCGATTAGTCCGGGGTAGGTCTATCTTCCGGTGTTGGCTTATCGTTGAATTTTGGGACACGTTGTATATACTACTCTGTGTAAAAAGTATCGGGAATATGTCAATAAAAAGACCCGCGTAAAAGAGGTCGTTCTAATTTTTTTACTGCATGTTGGTAGCACTGTACTGATTTAGCGCGCAAAGTTTGAGCGGGATCTGTCATTTAATTTGTTTTAAACTACACTTTATGTTGGTCATAGTTTTGAGTTCTCGGCGATTTTTACAATGGAAAATATTGTTGAACAAAGAGTGTGCCTTAAATTTTGTGTTTCGAATGATATTTCATGTGGTGAATCACTAAAAATGTTGCGAAATACCTACGGCGAATCGTGTATATCGAAAACAAGGGCTTATGAATGGTATAAGGCTTTTAAAGAAGGCCGAGAAGTAGTAGTAGACTTGCCTCGTTCTGGTAGACCTTCAACCGCTACGACCAAAGAAAACATCGACAAAATCAAGAAGCTAGTGCTCGAAAATCGACGTATGAGTCTGAGAGATTTGGCTAGTAAGGTGAACATATCTTTTAAGTACGTCCACAACATTCTCATTGACATTTTAGGCATGAAACGCGTCGCCGCTCGACTAGTTCCAAAATGCAAACAAGCCAACAGTCTTCAGAATGGCGTCTCGAAAACGGGCCGAAACCCAAAAAACCGCGGCAAAGTCGCTCCAAAATCAAGGTGATGCTGACAGTTTTTTTGACTACCGTGGTGTGGTTCACTCCGAATTCCTTCCAAAGGGAGAAACAGTGAATAAAGAATATTATTTAGGCCTCATGAAGCGTTTGCGTGAGAGTATCCGCCGAAAACGTCCAGATTTGTGGCAACACAACTCATGGATGCTGCACCATCGCACACAGCCATTATAGTGAAAGAGTTTTTAGCGAAAAATTCAACAAAAGTTCTCGACCAAGCACCGTATTCACCTGATATGGCTCCGTCTGATTTTTTTTTATTTCTCAAGTTAAAATTACCACTTCGAGGAAAACGTTTTGAGTCGATAGAAGCCATAACAAAAAATTCGCTGAATGAGCTAAAGGCCATACCGCAAATAGCCTATGAAAAATGTATGGAAGACTGGGTGAAGCGTTGGAGATGTTGTATTGCAAGCGATGGGGCCTACTTTGAAGGCGATAAAATAAATTTAGATGAATAATTTGTATTTTTTGTTTTATTGACAAATTCCCGATATTTAGTACACAGAAGGTATATATCAATGTTATGTTTTTTTAAATATACAAGGCTTTATATATAAGTTACCAAAAAACAAAAAATCATCAAATACAACAAATTTAAAAATTAAAATTTATTTATTCATGTTTTGAGCTTTCATGCTATTGTAACCTCTTACGTCTAACAGTTTACATGGAGCACAAAACAACAGCACTGCTCTTTCGAGTACTGTGAAGAGCTCCACTCCATTCTAGCATTCGCTTATTGTTTGAACGTTACATGCGTGCCCTCATTGTTGGGTTTTTTTTCTTTTTAATTGGTATATCGTATCGTTTTTATAACAACAAGCTTTTTAATAATTATAAAACAGAGATAAAATAATTATCTTTCATTTTAGATATGAGATTTTTATAAATTACTAGCCACACGCCCTGACTACGGCTGGATAGAACTTTTTGTGGAATTAGTGTGACAAGAGGACACATAACCCACCACACACAACCAATCGACATTAATCCTCAATTTAGAATAAAAATGCAGATGCGTTGTTACCCCTGAGGACTAAGATGGGAATGCCTCGTTTCCAGTAAAAAGTATCTTTTTTGGGTTTCGTTTAGTGAGTTTTTCTATTCTCACTATACGAAACAGCAGCAATAAGCTACGCTGTTATACTGTTAGAGTATTCCTATCCCGGCTGAGCCCACCCATTCGTGTGACGACCATAATACCATAATAAAGCAGCAGCTCTTTTACCACCTACAAAATTCTGTTAATTATAATTATAGATTTAACATAATCAAAATACATTTTTTATTCGTTTCTATAAATATAACATTAAAGTTTTCGGATAAACGTTTTTCTTCACTTCATTCCCCCATTTCGTCCCGTGGGTATCATAAGAGGCGACTGTGGGAAATGTTACATTATTTATTTGTTTATATGCTCGGTAGTAAACACGAAAAAAGATAGCAATAAACTTAATTAAAATTAAAATCAGTTGTCAAATTAAAATTTTTAGTAATTTTCTAATTGAGTAAAAGATTTAAATGTCAAAAAAGTTAAAAAAAATCATACAAACAAAAAAACGTCAGGCAAATTTAAGAGGTATCTACTTCATGTTGACATATTGCAAAAGTAATCGAGATCATTCTTACATAGTGTTTAACAATACAATGACAACAGTTGTCATTGTACAGTTACTGTACTATCATAGCTGCTTGTCATTCAAGTAGTAGTGGATATAACAGTAGTAACAGTCCTTCCACTTGACCGCATCCAGCGCAGAGCGGTTCGAATCGTCGACGACCGAGTTCTTTCTGATCGACTCGATACACTGGCACTGCGTAGGGATGTTGCATCCCTTTGTATTTTCTATCGAATTTACACCGGGGAGTGCTCTGAGGAATTTCACGAACGCACATCGCGTCAAAATTCACGTTACCATCCTCACCATCTGGATGCTTGGCGGTCCACGACTGTATGTTTTACAAGGTGATTTCTTCCTCGTACAACTTCTCTGTGACCAATAGGCCGATAGACCGATACGACTTAGGGACCTTCAAGAAAAGAGCTTACACCTTTCTAAAAGGCCGGCAACGCATCTGCAATTCCCCTGTTGTTGCGGTTGTTCATGGGCGGCGGTAGTCACTTACCATCAGGTGAGCCGCATGCTCTTTGATCCATCTTCTATAAAAAAAAAATCATTTCTGTAACCACTACTTAAAACAATAACATTTCTGTATCAGTAGTTTTTTTATTGTTTTTAAAGTTGGTATATTTCTTTCCAATTTTGAACGCTCGCACGCAGCTCATTAAACGATTTAACCGACTGTTATAGCGCACTGTGCCTTTTAACATTATTAATTGTTATAAAGTTAAAGATACAGACTATATACGTCCCACTGCTGGCCACAGACCTCTCCTCATTTCTGAGAGGGTTTTTAGGGCAAGGAAGTATCCACCACGCTGCCCCAATGCGTGTTGACGAACTTCACGTCTTCGATTTTTTTAGTGTTAGCCTTGATGCAAATACCTTAGTTAGATCTTTACGTCTGGTATTTAAACGTGCTTCTCTTTCTGTTTCAGATTCGTGTGCCTCGATCTTTTGCCTCAAAGTACTTAGCAGGATCATGATGTAGGGGCATGGCACCGGTAATATTTTTGTAATCTTATGAAGTGCTATCCCTCGCACTTTTTTTATCTTGCCGTGAGAGGAATATTATTTTATTTTAAATGACGCTTAATTTTAATAGACGCTAATTCATTTATTTGTATTTGTTAAACAATAATATAATACGTTTATCAATTATAATATACTACGAAAGAAACTTTGTTCCAACGCATGTCACGCATGTTTTTAGGGTTCCGTAGCCAAATGGCAAAAAACGGAACCCTTATAGATTCGTCATATCTGTCAGTGTCCGTCCGTATGTCACAGCCATTTTTCTCCAAAACTATAAGAACTATGCTGTTGAAATTTGGTAAGTAGATGTATTCTGTGAACCGCATTAAGGTTTTCACACAAAAATAGAAAAATAAATTTTTAGAGTTCCCCATACTTAGAACAGAAAATCAAAAAAAAATTTTTCATCAAAACCATACGTGTGGGGTATATATGAATAGGTCTTCAAAAATTATATTGAGGTTTCATAAATAATTTTTTTCTAAACTGAATAGTTTGCGCAAGAGACACTTCCAAAGTGGTAAAATGTGTGTCCCTCCCATGTAACTTCTAAAATAAGAGAATGATAAAAGTAAAAAAAATATATGATGTATATTACCATGTAAACTTCCACCGAAAATTGGTTTGAACGAGATCTAGTAAGTAGTTTTTTTTTTAATATGTCATAAATCGTAAATTATGTTACTTGCTGCTACGGAACCGTTCATGGACGAGTCAGACTCGCACTTGGCCGCTTTTTTTATTTTTATTAGTCGTTATTAAGAAGACTGCTGCCCATATTCTCATTTGTTTCCCTCTGTCGTCTCTTACGACACCCACAGGATGATATGGGTAGCACTTTACCGTGTAGTGGCAGTGTAAGAACTGGCACTTTATTACAAGTCAATAAAAATAAGATTTACAAATGAATTCAAATAGTTTGCCACGTGGTAGAGCTACGCTGCAGATGTATTATAGTTGTAGCACAAATAGCATGGCTCGACCGATGAAGGGCCACATTCTCACAGAAACAGCGTAAAATGGCAGCTCTTCGCTGCTGTGTTTCGTATAGTGAGTGCAGAGAAACGGAGACCATTATTACTCAAACTGAGGCATGCCATCGTTGCCCTTAAGGGTGACAACGCATTTGCATTTTAATTGGTAACTGAATATGGATGTTGATGTTTATAGGTCACAACATTCATTTACTACCAGGTGGACATTGTTCTTGTTTGTCACTCATATTCTATACTAGCTGTTCCCTGCGACTTCGCCCGCGTTCAATTTAGGGTTTTCATTTTTTTGCGAGGTACCCTAATTCTTTTTCTAAAATAAAAGTAGCCTAAGTTACTCCTTGTAACATCAGCTATCCGCCAGTGAAAGTCCCGTCAAAATCGGTAAAGGCGTTTCGGAGATTAGCCGGAACAAACAGACAGACAGACAAAAATTTAAAAATTGTGTTTTTGTTTCAGGTACCGTATGTACTTTCATATGTATTTAGTAAAAATCTGTTACTTTGAAATTACAAACAGACACTTCAATTTTATTTATTTGTTTAGATTTAGATAAAAAAAACACAAGCTTTTTAATAGTAAGTGGATGTTGTGGTACTGACTACAGATAGTTACAACTATCCTCGATTAGAAATCAGACTTAATTGTCTTTGGTTCTTGTCACTCATCAAAACGCTTCATTTTTGCCGCTATTTTACGCTAGTGTTCCGTATGAGTATGTTATTTCCCCCAATCCAGCTGACTAATTGGTGCTGGAGCCACCATACGGTTATCATTGGTTCACTGTCATGTTTATACTACTCATAAAAGGTAGTTCGCGAAAACACAGTTTAATAGAATTACAGCTTACTACGTAACAGATTAACCATTTAGCGGTAGTGTAAGAAAAGCCACTACAACATATCATTCTGTAGGTGCCGTAAGAAGAGACAAAGGGAAGCCAAGAGATGAGTAGCAGCGTCTCCCTAATAACAATTAGAAAACGAAAGTGTGTTTGCGGCTGATGTATATTTTTTAACCGACGAAAAACACGGAAGATGACCACGCATAACTTTTTACAGATTCGTCCGATTTTGATTAGGTTTGACTAATAGTTTTTGATTTATCTTTAATATAATATATATTGTCATCGGTTGTACATTTTTTTTAATTTTAAATTATTACGTTATCGTTACCGGTAAGGGACTCTTACAGCCTATCCAAAGTTCATAGCTGAACATAGGCCTCTTTTATTGATTTCCTCTTTGGCATCATTGGTTTTTAATTAATTAAGTTGTTATATTTAACCTTTTAAATATTAAGTTTTCATATACTTTCCCTAGTAGTTTATCAGGTAGAAATCGCTTTAAAATTCAATAAAGAATTATTTAATTATTTTATCTACGCCATTGACTCTCGCCCTTTACTTAGTTATATTATCTCTGACATTGACTACAGCCGTTTGGCCATGCTATATACGGGAATCATTAAATGTCATTGTTGAAAACTCATTAGTCTGACATAATGCCGTAAGACGAAGCGAACTATTAAAGCACTTTCGCATTAAGCGCTTTACAAATTGCTTTTAAGATTAAGCAATGAATTTATATAATTTATGAAAAACTTGAAAACAAAATTGTACAACCAGTTGTTAGTTATGGCATATGAATCTGAGACGCGGTTCTTCACTGCTGGCCATATGCTGCTCAAGGTCGCTTATTGAGCTATAGAGAAGACTGTGCTCGGAGTTCCTCAGCATGATAGACTTAGAAATGAGGGTATCTGCAGTAGAACCAGAGTAACTGATATAGCCCAACGCGTAAGTAAGCTGAAATGGCAATGGTCTGGCCATATAGATCGACGAACCGACCACAGATGGAGAAGAAAGGTTCTCGAGTGGCAGCCTCGTACCGGTGAGCAAAGTGTAAAGCGGCCCCCACTAGATGGAGTGACGATCGGGAAGAGATGCAGAAAGTCGATAGATGCAGGTGGCTCAGGATCATGCTTTGTGGAATTCCTTGAGAGAGGCATATGTTATGTTGTTTAATTGTGAACGGTTGTAATTAATTAATTAAATAAAGACTGGAGATGAAAACGCTGGCTGGATGGATCGTGGCATTTTTATTAACACTATAGTGACTAACTAGCTCAGATTCCACCTGAGTACTTGCGCTTTGTGCTTGCAAGGCGCTGCTGCAGCCTATGAAAACTTACAACCAATTTCAAACGATGGCTATAGAAGCGTTGTCATCTCTGACTCCTGAGGACTAGGATGAAATGCGTCAACTCTGTAATTATAGCTGTCTAGTTTTTTAAACCGGAACTGAACAGAACACTTAGCGTTATGAATAACTCATAACAAAAGTAATGAGTATGAATTAAAAGAAAATTAACAGAATTAGATTTGTTTTTCACTTTTCTTCACAGGGGTGACAAAGTAACACAAAGATCTTCTAATTTAAATGAATACTGCACATAGACACCTGCATATCCTCGATTAAGAATTAAAAGTTATATTTTAGCCGTGTCCGTCAAACTAAGAATTACTTAATTTTTACACTTTTCTACCGACTTCAAAAAGGAGACTCAATTCGACTGTATGTTTTTTTATGTGTGTTACTTCATACCTTTTTACTGGGTGAACCGATTTCGATGAATCTTTTTTTATTTGAAAGCTGGTGCTTCACATGTAGTTCTGTAATTTGATCAAGTTCTGACCAATAGTTTTTGAGTTATTATTAATAATTTATATTAAAGTCGGTTGTACAATTTTTTTTAATTTTGAATTATTATTTATACGCCGTATTAACTCAGGCATTACGGTCCGAGTTCGATCCAAGCCGAAACCATTGAAATTTTTCATTGCTATTCTAAATAAATACATCATGAGAAAAACCTGCATGATCTGAGGAATAAAAAAATCCAAAATATGTGGAGACCGTCGTGTTGACGTGTATTTGAGTAGCGCTACGGGAAGAGACAAATGACCAGCCAGTGAGACACATCATTGAGGCTTTACCTTACTGTGTTACTCACTCATATTTCACTTCAACTGAACATTCAGTGATTCTGTTATTAATTTTAGGGTTTCGTGAGAATCTAATGAGTAGATAAAAGGTAGAATCTGTGATATTTTAATTGCATTACGATATATATATCTTTATATATAAAAATTACGTGTCACGTTGTTTGTCCGCGATGGGCTCTTAAACTACTGAACTGATTTCAATGAATAATGATTTCTTATATTTACGCGAACACTACACATTTAAATAAAACTAATTTTACGGATTTTATCGCGTATATTAACTTTTTTACATTCCCGACGTTTCAAGCACTTTACAGCACTCATGGTCACGGGGGGGACTGTGTATGACGTCCCAATGTCATAGTTAACCACGGCTACCTCCAGATAATCTGGAGGTAGCCGTGGTTAACTATGTAGCCGTAAAATTAGTTTTATTTAAATGATTTCAATAAAATTTTGCACACTGTGTGCATTTTGGTCCAACTTGAGAGAAAGGAGAGTTTTTATCCCGATAAATGACCCTCAACATTTTTTATGGCGAAATTAAGGATTTTTATAAAAAGGGTCGTCGGGTAGGGCAGAACAACGTCTACCTGGTGAGCTAGCATATATATATATATATATATATATATATATCTGATTTCGTATATTTAATTTTTAATAATTTAAGCAAGCTCTGGTGCAAGTGAGGTGACCTTAAATTTATAATAAAATTTCTAACGCATCACAACGAAAACTTACTTACTTACTTACTTTTCTTTTATACTGGAATGAAAATTGTTAATATTTTAAAAAAATCTATGCAAACAAATCTCAAAATGGAACTCAAACGAATAACAAACCCCCAACAGACTTGTGTGTTTGCTACAACAAACAATAAATAAGAGCGTTTCCGGGATTGAATTCCTCTCAAATGTACTCGTGAGTTTGGCTGTCGGTTTTGACATTTTATTTGAGATGGAAGATACTGGTCTGGTACATAGGTTTATTAATTTAAAACTTTTGTGATAATGCAAGTTCTCAACCAAGCAATATTTAAACAGGTCTCTGTTTTTCGCGAATATTTTTTGATGCAATTTGACGTTAGATGCTTAATTCACGGATTTAATATTTCACATGTACTGCCTCGCTGGTACTGGTAGTGGTTTAAATTAACAGTTTTCGATTATTTTGCTGAATTTAGAAGAGGAATAGGAATCGTTTGAGGTGAAGCAAAGACAGGTTGGCCGCCAACCGCGATGATTCAAGAAACTTAAGTATGAAGAGTTTGAGTGAGAACTGCTCAATGGATCGACAGCAATGCAAACCATCATTAATGACATTGTTCAAAATGTCTGTCGCACAAAATTACCGATAAAGATCGTCTGGTGGATAGACCAATTCAAGATTGAGAAATTCAACTTCAATAATAAAATAAAAGCTATTATATTATGACCAGTCCCGAGAAAAAGTGATACTCGATATTGTGGTGGTTTGAAGATGAGCCATCAACAAGGAACTTGGAAACGCGAAGAACATAGAAGCAACACGCGTGTTTTGTACGTCAAGTCAAATTTCTACTCTGGTAATAGAGTATAAAAGAAAAATTAACCTCGAGTGATATGTGACACTTTGTGCCTCGAAAGAACCATCAGTTTGAAGTGGCAAGTGACCAAAGTCAGGAGTCTGGAATCATTTCTGACACCACGAAAATGGAGCACCGCACACTATTTCCCGGACTGTACTTTTTATTCAAAAAACTGACCAATATGCCTTACCAGCCTTTTTACCTTGCCCTATCACCTTGTTGTTTTTGTACCTGTTTTAATTAATTAAATAATAATCAAAAAGGGCCAAAACGAAGATTTTATTGGGTGATTATTATGAGCCAGCGCTTGACTTAGTAGTCAAGCTGCATCACCAATTATGCTCAGGTGATATAGTTCTCACCTGAGCATAATTAGTGATGAAGCTGAAGATGAAATAGTTAATAAACTTATCCAAAGGCGGAAACTGCTTTATTACTGCCTGAAGGGTATACAGAGCCAGTACATTAACTTTCTTCGTTTGAATTTGGCTGCAACTGTCTATGGACTGCAGTGGCCACTTACCATGAGGTGGACTAAAACATTTGTTTTTAAAATTTTATGAAATAAGCAAGAGGTTTGAAAGAAAATAAAATGCACTGGTTGCTTATAATTTCAAAATTTTACACATAGCACGTTGCAGCATGAATGGGTCACAGAATACTAGCGTAAAATATCAGCCTAATGCTGATATGTATCGTGAAGAGCGTAGAGAACCTAAGACCCTTTTTACTGCATACGAGGTATTCCATCTTAGTCCTCAGGGTTAACAACGCTTCTGCATTTTGATTCTTAACCGAGGATATGACTATGGGCCACAGTATCCACTTTACCATCAGGTATACTGTTAAATCCTTAAATGTGTTCTTTAAACAGGTTAAGGAGCACTATTTGTCTCTCTAACCCCTCTCTCTTTCTCCTCTTCTTTATAGTCATTGATCTATTTAAAGAATATTGCCTTGGGGTTGTTATAAATTATTTTGCTTAATTCCGTGTAAAGAAAGAAAATGATGTATCCTGTCCACTTTAAAGGAGACCTCCCACCCTCTCTCAATCGAGCGCACTATACCCGTCGCCGTCAATCCCAGCACTACCATCCCCAGCACCACCACACTAGGCAGGATACACCACTCTCGAAAATGTATTTTCGAGAGTGGTGTGTCGATTGACGGCGACGGATATAGTGCGCGCGATTGAGGGAGGGTGGGATCTCCACTTAAAACTGGGCAGGATACATCATTTTCTTTCTTTACGCGGAATTAAGCAAAATAATTTATAACAACCCCATTATAATCGATTTCCGCAAAGTAACGCCAGATTCTATCGAATATTGTCTTTTTAAAACATAAGTTTTAAGCACCCTACCCATTACTCTATTTCTTATTTTTTTTATTCACTTCTTCTTCTGGGTTGTCGGAAAGAGATTTTTGTTACCGCCTTTTGTTTTTCTGTTATTTTTATCTTATCTTGGTATACAATAAAGAGTATTGTATTGTTAAATATGTGTGTTTGTCACATCATTGTGTTTGTTATTCTATAAAAAATATATAGAAAGTTTTATATTTATGGTGGATTTGAAACATAGCGTATACCAACAAATATCCACTACAGTTTCGTGTTTGAAACACAAACAACAAACAAGCATTTCATTGGAGTGGAGCTCTTTTGTGTACTTAGAAGTGAATTTTTAGCATGTATAGTTTTAAGCAACTGTAATTTTATTATTTTTGTATTTATTGGAAAAATATTATAATGTGTTAATTCATTTTTAATTGTTCAATAATTTGCTTCGTTGGTCTAGCAGTAGAAACCGCGATAGCTGATCATGAGGTCCCAGGTTCGAATCGAAGAAGTCCCGGGTCGTGAAATAATCTGTTATTTTTCTGTCAAAAAATTCTCAGTATTACTCAGTCAGATTACTGTCCCATCGGACTATGAGAGTGAGAGAATAGAGTGTTCCCGTGCTTGCGCAAACACTCGGGCACTATAATCCTGTCTTGCGGATCTCTGCAGGACAGGATTATGGTCTACGTTACGACCGAATTTCGGTCTGGAGGACATTAATTGTTCAAAATATTGGCCGTCATATGGATCGTAGTTTTCTCGAGTAGCACCTTCGTTCTGGCTAGATTGAGTGACGACTCGATGTGACCCGCAAGATGTAGATGGATGCATACCGCTCAGGACCGTATTTTGTGACGTTGCTTGGAGAAGGCATATGTTCAGTGGTGAACTTGTAACGGGCTTTAATGATGTTCAAACGTCAAAATAAAAAGGTAAAACATGTATTTTGGTCTTATAGACCGTTTTTGCAGGAAAGGAGGCATTTCTTCTTAGTCATCAGGGGTAAAAACGCATCTGCCTTTTGATTCTTAATCGAGTTTATATGTCATGTATATTTAAAAGTCCGTAATCTCTGCCTACCCCTCTGGGTGACAGGCGTGAGTGTTTCTTTGTGTGTATGTGTATATTTTTTTATAGGACAAGGGTGACAAACGAGCACACAGTCCACCTGATGGTAAGTGGTTACTGCAGCCCATAGACATCTACATCTATCCTCTATTACAAATCAAGATGCAGATGCGTTGTCACCCGTGAGGACTAAGATGGAATGCCTCATTTCCAGTAAAAAGGGCCTCCGGCCACCTGCACTCACCAAGCGAAAAGCAGAGGTAAACCTCTACTTCACGCTGGTATTCTGTGAGGTCGTGGTACCACCCCGGTTCGAGCCGGTCCATCCGTGCGACTGCAAAAGCTGCCGCGTGGCTCTACCACTGTTTATTTATATATATGGCCACAGCATCCATCGGTTTACATACATAAACTGTACAAAGACACCTTCGATCATTTTATACGTGGTAGAGCCATGCTGCAGCTATATTAGTAGTATAGTTGTAGCACGAATGGGTCGGCTCGACCGGGGAAGGACCACGCTCTCACAGAATACCAGTGTCAAATAGCAGCTTAACACTGCTGTGTTTCGTGTGGTGAGTGTAGAGAACCGGAGACCCTTTTTACTAGAAAGGAGGCATTCCATCTTAGAGCATTTTGTTTCACACAGGAGTATAGATGTAGATGTCCATGGGCACAGCAACCACTTACTATCAGGTGGACTGTGTGCTCGTTTGTCACCCTTTCCTATAAAAAAAGATCATGCTTTTACACCAATGCGTTGTGGCGGACTTCACATGTCTTGAATATATATTTTATTTCTTAGTCATGCAGAGTTTCTGATGAGTATTTCTTTTATTTAAGTTTTTAATTTGCAGTAAACGGCTTCATCGGTGCCGGCGAGGATCAAACTCGGATTGCTCGCGCACTGTGAAATGTATAGCAAGCACTTAGACCCTAAGCCACCACGTTTCTCATACGCAATTACATAAATTATAGAATACTAACTTAGAAATTTATTACTCCATATAATGTAAATAAAAAAGTTTGAGAAACATCAAATTATAAGTTGACTGCTAAAACTTTGATTTGGTACGAAGGCGTGCAGGAATTGGATTTCTTTCTCCTGCTTGTCAGAGCTGTCGAAGTTGTTATGTCAGCGGGAAAGTTGGAACGGATAGCTTGGTAAATTGAGTCAGGCAATCTTTACATTATAATTTGTGTGTAAATATTTATAGCAAACTAACTACGATATATTTTAAAGATCATTTCGTATAAACTTTTAATAAAAAGAAAAGTATTCTTCAAATAACTGCACAGAATAAAACAATTTTCACATAATAGCTCCTGAAGTTGGTGTTAAGAAGTGTAAAGAAAAATTTAAGGCTTGGCTTAAAAATATTAAGTGGAAATTATTTTTTTAGTTCTTTAAAATTGCCTTTTGCGTAATTCTATGAATTCTGAACTCATAACATGCTGAAATTGACCCTATCTATCCATCTCAAAAAGAAGATATTCCACTCTTGTATACTGCTCTGCCTCAACTATGAATTCCAAACTTAAAAAAAAACACAACAAATACGAGGTCATGAAATGAAAGAGGATGGTAAGAAAAAGCCACGCTGCAGCTTTATTAGTTGTACCACGGAGGGGTCGGCTCGACCGGGGTAGGACCGCGTTCTCACACAAAACCAGCGTAAAATAGCTGCTGTGTTTCAAATGGTGAGCATAGGGAACCGGAGACTCTATTTACTGGAAACAAGGCATTCAATCTTAGTCCTCAGGGGTGACAACACATTCTGCTTTTTGATCATTAATCGAGAATAAATGTACATTTCCGTAGGCCACAGCATCCACTTACCATCAGGTGGTTACTGGAGGTTTTTTTTAAATAATTTATAATAGCGCACCACTGAAGTATAAACTATTTAATAAAAAATCATTGGAATGTTTAAAATTGATGATGAAATCGCGTAACAGACATACAAACAGGAATCTTTACCGTCACCGTTACAGACTTTTATACGTGGTAGAGCCATGCTGCAGCTATATTAGTAGTATAGTTGTAGCACGAATGGGTCGGCTCGACCGGGGAAGGACCACGCTCTCACATAATACCACCGTAAAATAGCAGCTTAAAACTGCTGTGTTTCGTATGGTGAGTGTAGAGAACCGGAGACCCATTTTACTGGAAAAGAGGCATTCCATCTTAGTCCTCACGGGTGACAACGCATCTGCATGGTCATTCGCAAGCGATGATGGGTGTTGTTGAAGCGCCTGTCAAATTATATTAGCAGTTCTCATGCCAATATTAGTCCGTAAGCTGTGTAGGTATGCTTAAAAAATGTTGTACCTGTCGTCGTTGTAAAAATTAGAGATCAAGTAAAGGTCGATTGAGCAAATTACTGCATTTTATTATTAAAAAGAGATCAAATTCCTATCATGGTCCGAAATCGAAGCCGGATTTGAAAAAACGTAATTGGACAAGATATTATTTAGTGGAATACGCTTGGGAAGTCTTAAATATTCGTTGTGGAAATACCACCGAGGGAGTGAAGATATTTAACCAAGAAATCTGGAGTCTTAGCCCCTTAGATATTGGACTATTATTTAATTTATTTAACCCAGCACTCATTATCAGGTAGTATTTTGTGTAAATCGACTGCTAATTTATCAGGTTAGTACCAAATTACCTATAAAATAATTACGTATAACTTAAAGTATTTAATCGGCTAAAATTCATTTAATATTGTTTTATATAGTTTCTAATAACCGTCAAATCATAATTAAATTAAATTATAAAGCTTGGTTAAATTATATTGACGATATTATAATTTATTTTTTTTTTTTCTTTATTGGTTTAAACTGTTTTTTAAAAAATAAGTCAAGAGAGTGTATAATTGAAAAAATTGCATAATATTATTTATTACATACTAAGGCATACCTGTGAAGCTGTTTGATTGTCTGAATTGTATTTGTTACCCTTAATTGTTGTTAATTATAAAGTTAAATATCAAGATAGTACATGTACCATTTTGTTTAATTATTTAAGAGTTTGAAAAATAAGTAAGGGAATTAGTTTTCATTTCTTTATAACTGTAAGCAAAGTTGTATAAAACTACTTATGAATTATATTTTATAAAATATAAACTTCTTGTTTGTATAAATTTCAGGCATTTGCACTAGTCTCCCAATACCAGCCAACATGCCAGAAGATAAGGAGCAAATTAGGAAACGAGCTAGCTACAAGGGACAAATAACTGCTTTTTCAAATTATTTAAATTCACTGAAGGTATCTTCATTGGCTGCTACTGAGGTAAATGAGTTGCAATTACGTATTAGTAGGATTGAGTCAATGTATGAACGATATGATGAGGTACAATTATCCATCGAGTGTAATACTGATAATATAGACGCCCAGATATCAGAACGAACTGAGTTTGAATCCCTGTATTTTAAATCGCTTTCTCTTGCAAAAAGGATCTTAGCAGATTGCATTAAGTCAGATGACGTAAGCAGTGACGGTGGCTCTCATTCCGGCAATCATAAATTTGTTAAACTGCCCACTATTCAACTACCTAAATTTAATGGTTCTTATGATAATTGGTTAGAGTTTCATGACACGTTCATGAGCCTCATACATTCAAATGTCGAGATAGATGACATAAATAAGTTTCACTATCTGAGAGCGTCATTGGAAGGGCCCGCTGCTGTGGTAATACAGTCAATCGAATTCTCGGCAGCTAATTACACCGTCGCATGGACTATATTATGTGATAGATATGATAATAAAAGACTACTAATTCAAAATCACGTGACAGCCTTATTTAATATAGCACCAATTAATAAAGAATTGTCTGTCAACTTAAAACGTCTCATTGACCAAATAAATAAAAATTTACGTGCACTAGAATCTCTCGGTGAGCCAACTAAACAATGGGACACACTTCTCATTCATATTATTACTCAAAAATTAGATGCTAAGACATATCGTGAATGGGAAGAGTCTAAAGGTCGTTTGGAGAAAGATACACCTATTACGTTCGATATATTTTTGATGTTTTTAAAAAATCGAGCCGATTTAATCGAAACACTAGAAATGTCTAATTCTGGTGCTACTAACCGTTTAAATTCTTCTATAAAATATGCTCCAAAAGTTAAGGCAATGGTTTCAGTTCGGGATACCGGTAATAAAAACGGTTCGGCCTTTTCCGCCAAACTTTGTCCTAAATGTAAGGGTGACCATAAGTTAAGCAGTTGTCCTCAGTTTCTTGGATTAAGTAACGATGTGCGTCTACAGTTACTGCCAGAGTATAAAGTATGTTTCAATTGTCTTAATTCAGGACATTATGCAAATCACTGCAAAAAGCCAGGATGCAAAATATGCCACCGAAAGCATAACACTCTCGTGCACGTCGCAGATTACCAGTCAAAACCAATTACAGATATTAATACATCTAACACGAGTAGTGGTAATAATAAGCCCGTTATGCAAGGTCATTTCGAACAAACAAACAGTTCGACAGGCTCACAGTTGTCATCCAATTCTAACGCACATCTGTCATTATCCGCAAAGGTAGGCACTGCATCGTGTAGTGAACAAGGCGACGTATTGTTATCGACGGCATTAATTAAAGTTATAGGTAAGAATGGTTGTCCATATATTGCTCGTGCTATTCTTGATAGTGGCAGTAACGCTTGTTTAATAACTGAAGAGTTATATCAAAGGCTAGGTTTGCCCGCTCAAAATGTAAATCAGTCGGTAGTCGGTATTAATAATGCTTCGGCACACATCAAGAAGATTTGTAAGGTATCGATAAAATCATTGAATGATAACTTCTCTAGTAATCTTCATTGTTTTGTCCTACCATCAATAACCCAAAATGTACCTACTAGATATGTTAATTTGTCAAACTTAAAAATTCCATCTAATATTTCTCTGGCAGATCCTAATTTTCATTCACCTGCTCCCGTTGACATGCTTATAGGTGCTGATGTCTTTTGGGACTTAATAGGAACGCAGAGATTAAAATTAGGGGACGGTCAGCCGATTCTTTGTGAAACTAGCTTAGGATGGTTAGTATCAGGTCCGATTGATTATAGATATGTAAAGAAAGGGGTTAACTCTATTAAATGTAATTTTACAAGAATATTTCAAGATGAGGCTAGTAAAGATTTAGATGAAGATATACAAAAACAATTCGTACGCTTCTGGCACCTCGAAGAGGTAAGCCCTGCGTCTCTTTATTCAAACGAAGAAAAATTATGCGAAGAACACTTTTTAAAAAACACCACGCGACTGGCAAATGGTCGATTTTGCGTGAGGATACCCTTAAAACATAATCCTGACGTATTAGGTGATTCTTGGCCACGAGCTAAGAAGTGTTTACTATCGCTAGAGCGCAGGTTAGCAGGTCAATCTCAGGTCTATGAAATGTATAAATAATTTATGTCAGAGTATGAAAGTCTGGGTCATATGGAGAAATGTGAGAATGATAATTTACCACGTAAGATACATTTTATACCACATCACGGTGTGCTGCGGGAAAGTAGTACTACTACTAAATTAAGAGTCGTTTTCAATGCTAGCAGTCCGACTTCTTCGGGTGTTTCCTTGAATAATATACAGATGGTAGGTCCCGTGGTACAGGACGACCTTTTGTCCATTCTTTTACGCTTTCGGCTACACAAATACGTTCTCACAGCTGATGTTGAGAAAATGTACCGGCAAATAGTCATTCATCCCGACCGCTATTTGCAACAAATTGTCTGGCGTGATAACCCTTCAGAACAGCTTCAAGCTTATCAACTTAACACCGTGACTTACGGCACCTCTAGTGCTCCCTTTTTGGCAACTAGGTGCCTCCAACAATTAGGCTTAGAGTGTACCGATGACAAGGTTGCTCAAGTGATCATTCACGATTTTTACGTTGATGACTTGCTAACGGGAGGGGATGATATTAACGAGGTTACAGATTTGCGCCGTAAAGTGACTTCCACACTTGCATCAGCTCATATGGTTTTGCGAAAGTGGAAGTCGAATGAATCTCAACTGGTTAGTGAAAATGATATTTCTCCGCTTGATTTAAATATTGGTGGCTTTGAACCGACTAAAACTTTAGGCCTTGGTTGGCAATCACATACTGACCAACTTTGTTTCCCTATAGGAGGGCTATTCTCAGGTAGAACAAATCGTGATATGTTATCTGTGATTTCTCAGATTTTTGATCCACTAGGACTTCTATCTCCCTGTGTAATTAAGATGAAAATGCTTCTTCAACAGTTGTGGCTGCTCAAGCTGTCATGGGATGAGCAGTTGACGCCAGAAATCAGCAAGATGTGAGCTGAGATAATAGTCGATTTACCTAAATTAAATACTCTACGTATTCCACGTCGTGTTATTTGTGACTCGCCTAGTTTGTTTGAATTTCATATTTTCTCGGACGCTTCTGAGCGAGCATATGGCGCCTGTTTATATGTGCGTAGTGTTAATGATCAGGGTGAAGGTTTAATTCAATTATTGATGGCGAAAAGTCGTGTCGCGCCGCTTAAACCTATAACAATCCCAAGACTGGAACTTTGTGGTGCACTTGTTGGAGCTCGCCTTTACCAAAAGGTTGTAGCATCGCTGAGACAACAAGCTAAGCGCACTTTCTTTTGGACAGATTCGTCCATCGTGTTAGGATGGTTAAAGGTGTTGCCTAGCAAGCTACAACCCTTTGTTAGAAATAGGGTTGCTGAAATATTAGAGAAGACTGGAAATTGCGAGTGGAGGCATGTCCCAACAGAGTGTAATCCGGCCGATCATATTTCTCGCGGTGTGAGTTGTAAGGATATTTCATCCATGAGTAAGTGGTGGTCAGGACCTGAATTTTTAAAGAAAGAGGTCTCTCACTGGCCTGCAAATTTCTTAAGTATTAATCACGAGTTGCCTGAGATTAAATCGTCAAATGTTATCCTCCACGGAATACTTCATTCTAACAACAATGAAGATTTAGGCGGGAATAAATTAATTGAATTTAAACGCTTTTCTAAATATACTAGATTAAATCGGGCCGTTGCTTATGTGCTGCGTTTTATTAATAATTGTAGAAAGCAATCCGTTCACGGTCCTCTAAGCAATCAAGAGTTGCAAACCGCACTCAATGTTATTATAAGAGTATCTCAGAGTGAATCATTTGAGGAATACACCATGTTAATTAAAAATAAAAGCTTACCCACTAAAAGTCCTTTGCATAAATTTAATGTATTTCTCGATGATAATAAAATAATGCGTGTTGGAGGGCGTCTTGAAAATTCCGATTACTGTTATGAGAAAAAACATCCCATACTTATACAGTCCACTCATTATTTTACCAAATTGCTCTTCAATTATGAGCACATAAGGTTAATGCACGCGGGACCACAGCTAATGTTGGCCACTATAAGAGAGATGTACTGGCCGATTAGAGGTCGTAATTTGGCCAGATCTTGTTATCGACAATGTGTAAGATGTAATAGAATGAAAGGAAAAACCATCTCTCCAATAATGGGCAACCTACCACACCAACGCATCCTTTCTGGTTTTCCATTTCAAAATATTGGACTAGACTATGCGGGACCAATTCAATCTGTTTCTCGCCATGGCCGTGGTTGTAAAATTGTAAAGGTGTATATAGCTATTTTTATTTGCTTCGCGACTAAGTCAATTCATCTTGAATTAGTGGGTGATTTAACTAGCAATACCTTCATATTAGCTTTGCGCAGATTTATGTCAAGAAGAGGGAAACCTCTTAATATTTATTCGGATAATGGTACCTCCTTTGTAGGCGCATACAATGACATTTCAAAATTTATTAGGACGTATTGTAATTCTTTATCTGAGGTAATGGCAAATGAAGGAATTAATTTCCATTTTATACCGCCTTATTCTCCCCATTTTGCTGGGCTTGCGGAGGCTGGTGTCAAATGCATTAAATATCATTTAGTTAGAGTGCTGGGCAATTGTAATTTGACTTACGAGGAACTAAATACCACATTAATACAAATTGAGGCTATACTTAACTCCAGACCACTCACACCTTTGTCAACGAATCCTGAAGACTTGCTACCACTAACGCCCGGTCATTTTTTGATTGGACGCCCCTTGACTTCCTTGCCGACACCAGACTATAAAGATCATTCCGTAACCTCTTTAACCCGATTTCAACGAATAGAACAATTACGTCAACATTTTTGGGCTAGATGGAGCAAGGAATATATATCAGAGCTTCAACTGCGGATGAAATGGCGTTCCTGTAAAGGCTCTTTGAAGTTAAATTCACTGGTACTCCTAAAAGAGGAGAATTCACCGCCATTAAAGTGGAAGATGGGTCGCATCGTCGCAGTCCATCCAGGCTCGGACGGCGTATCAAGGGTGGCGGATATCAAAACATCGACTGGTATAGTTCGCCGATCATTTAGCAAAATTTGTCCGCTTCCTGAACCTGAAGAATCTGGTTGAAAGGTAGACTTTCAACGCCGGGGGGCATGTTGAAGCGCCTGTCAAATTATATTAGCAGTTCTCATACCAATATTAGTCCGTAAGCTGTGTAGGTATGTTTAAAAAATGTTGTACCTGTCGTCGTTGTAAAAATTAGAGATCAAGTAAAGGTCGATTGAGCAAATTACTGCATTTTATTATTAAAAAGAGATCAAATTCCTATCAGATGTGGATGTCTATGGGTCACAGCAACCACTTACCATCAGGTGGACTGTGTGCTCGTTTGTCACCTTATCCTATAAAAAATACTATTAAAGTTCTCTGCTAAACATAGACCTCCGCCATAGATTGTCTCATAGGATATTTGTCATAGACGGCAAGCGGGTTGGCAACCACAGTTTTTAATTTTTGTCGTTATTGGGAAAACGCTGCTGCCCATCTCCGGTATTTTTTTTTTATATATTTTTTTATATATTTTTTATATAAAATAATAGCGATAAAATCTCTTTTGACACCAAATTTAACAATGATTTAAGTGAACTTATTTTGACTAAAAGGAAAATGTTATCCATAGCACCTCAAGTATACGATCCGTTAGGCCTGTTATCTCCAACAATTGTTATATTATGCAAAATACTATTACAAAAATTGTGGCTAAGTAAAATCGATTGGGATACTCCTGTGCCCTCGGATATAATCTTAACGTGGAATAAATTTATTAACTCATTAAAACTATTGAATGATTTGAATTTTTTTTATAGGAGAGGGGGCAAACGTGCATGCGGCTCACCTGATGGTAAGTGACTACCGCTGCCCATGAACAACTGCAACACCAGAGAGGGAATTGCAGATGCGTTGCCGGCCTTTTAAAAAGGAGTACGCTCTTTTCTTGAAGGTTCCTAAGTCGTATCGGTCCGGAAAAATCGCTGATATTAATCGATTCCACAAGGAAGTCGTGCGAGGAAGAAAGCATCTTCTAAATCGCACACTGGTGGACCACCAATCATCCAGATGGTGTGGGTGGTATCGGGAGTTCTGCCGCGATGTGCGTTCGTAAAATTTGGCGGCTGGGATTAACCCGAACAATTACTCAGAGCACTCCCCATGGTAGATGCGAAAGAAAATGCAAAGGGATGCAACATCTCTTCTTAATGTCAAC
The DNA here is from genome assembly GCA_033319125.1 of Parnassius glacialis. Lineage (NCBI taxonomy): Eukaryota > Metazoa > Arthropoda > Insecta > Lepidoptera > Papilionidae > Parnassius > Parnassius glacialis. The sequence goes on along the minus strand of JAVANC010000029.1, from coordinate 22,076,816 downwards.
GAGTCGATTGGAAAGGGCTCGGTCGTTGACGAATCAAGTCGCTCTGCGCTGGATGCGGTCAAGTGGAAGGAGCTGGCACTGGGGAGCCCCTGCCCAGAGATGGGAACAGTATTCCATGTGAGGCCGAACCTGCGCCTTATAAAGTTGCAGGTGGTGTGCCGGCATGAAATCCTATCCCGCCCTTCTGAGCACGCCAAGCTTTTTTAAGGCCAATTTGGCCTTCTCTTCCAAGTGACCACGAAACTGCACGTCACTCGATATGTCGACGCCGAGGATTCCGATACTGGCTGAGGCAACTAGGGGAGTGTCTTGAAACTGAGGAGATACGACAAAGGGGTTCTTTTTAGCGGTAAACGCGCAAACTTGTGTCTTCTGAGGATTAAACTGGACTAGATTTAGTCGCCCCTAGTCCGAGACTTTGTCCAGCAAAGACTCGACTTCCGACACAAGTTTGTTCCGGTACTCCGCGACATTTTCCCGAGAAATATTGGCACGGCCGGTGTATACAGCATCACCAGTGCTGTTATCCGCATAGCAATGAATGTTACCAGTTAGCAATATATCATTGATATGCAGAAGAAACAGCGTTGGTGATAGCACACAGCCTTGTGTAACACCAGCGTTAATAGGCTTCTAGTCAGAACATGCACCGTCTACAACGACTTGATGCTCCGATCTGCAAGGAAACTGAAGATCCAATTGCACAATTTTTTGGGAAGCCCATAGGAAGGGAGCTTCGAAAGAAGCGCTTTGTGCTAAACCCGATCGAAGGCCTTCGCAATGTCCAGACTAACGGTCAACGCCTCCCCCTTGAACTCTACTGCCTCCGCCCATCTATGGGTCAGGTAGACCAGAAGATCACCAGCTGATCGACCCTGACGAAAACCGTATTGGCGGTCACTAATCAGCTGGTGATCCTCAAGGTACCGGATGAGCTGGCAGTTAATAATGGATTCCATTATTTTGGAGAACAAGGAGGTGATCGAGGCCTATAGTTGGACGGGTCTGAGCGGTCACCTTTTTTAGGGATCGGGTGGACAAAAGCTGTCTTTCGTGAATTCGGGACTACGCCTTGGGAGTAGGAGTACCGGAAAAGACGCGTTAGGACCGGTGCCAACTCCGGAGCACACGTCCCCAGCACAATTGGGGGGATTCTGTCAGGCCCACTCGACTTCTGGATGTCCAGGGAGAGAAGTGCTTTGCGAATCGAGCGCTGTGAGAACTGCACATCCAGCATGGAGCATTCACACCGCGGCATGGTCGGCGGTGTTTTCCCCCCGTCATCAAAAGTCGAATTGGACGCAAAAAGGGAGCCTAAATGGTCGGCTTTGTCTTTTGCGTCTTGGGCCAGTGAGTCGTCCTCCCTGTGCAGAGATAGTAGTGATGGCTTACAGAAATTCCCTTGGACAGCCTTGGCGAGAGACCAAAATGCACGGGTTCCCGAAGGAAGGCGAACTAGTTTCACGCCAATTCTGCCTATGTGCTCTGACTTTGCCCTGGCAATAACTCTTTTGAAGGACCTGGAGGCGAAGTTATATTTATTTTTCAGTATGCTGGTGTTTACATCCCGAGTCGCCGAAGCCGCAGCCCAGGCATGATAACACTCCTGCTTACTACGTAATGCAGTCTTACAGGAGCGACCAAACCAAGGCTGAGATCTGTCTCCGATGGGTACCACAGAAGATGTAATAAATAGTTCCATTCCCTGTAGCACCACATCAGTGACAGAGTCAGCAATAGCGCTGGGATCATCCGGCGAGAAGCAAACCCGCCCCCATGGGTAGGATGCAAAGAAAGACCGCATTCCGTCCCAATCCGCCGACCTGTAATGCCAAACACGGCGGCAACCTGCAGAACGCAACCGCGAAGGGAGCGTGAGTGGCACCATACTCCGGATCATACAGTGGTCCGAAGAGCCGAGAGGGGCATCGACGGAAACCTGATATCCGTCCGGATGAGGGGTGAGCAGAAGGTCCAACAGGGAAGGTGTATGATCCTCCACATCTGGAATCCGCGTAGGCGAAGTAACCAGTTGTGTCAGACCATATGCCAAGGCAAAGTCATAAACAGATCTCCCCGCATGATCGCTCAAACGTGAACCGAGCCATTCGGCAAGGTGGGCGTTAAAATCGCCAAAGATCACGATCTCTGCGGATGGGACCTCTTGTAGCAAGGAATCTGTAGCCATTTGGACGTGGTCGATGAGTCAGTCTGTTTCGGCATTACCTCTATGGGACCTATAGAGGCACCCGTAGACGCGCGGATGGTCGTCGCTATCTACGCGTAGCCAAAGGATGGACAGGTCCGAACCTTTAAGACTGCCGAGGCGTCGAGAACAGATGTCCTCTCTGACATACACGCAAACTCCAGCCCGATGCTCAAAGGAGAGCTCCAATTTGTACCCCGGGTAGGAGAGATACGAAATATCAACCGGAGAGGAAACCTGCGTCTTGGACAGGAAGAGCAAGGCCGGCTTCGCCGTCACGAGATGGTAGTGGACGGCGTTTAGGTTAGAGTGAAGTCCCCTGATGTTGCAGAAATTCACGGATAGCGTGGCAGGGGTCGCCTTGGTATTGTTGCTCAGTTTGCTCCGAGCAGTTATGTTTTTGAGCGGAATTTTGCCCCCCCTAGAATACTCGGGGCAGCCTGAGCACCCACATTTACGATTGGAATAACATGGTCGTGGATGTTAAGCGAGGGATTCTCCAAGGGTACTGGTACCCTCCTGGGGTAGTCTATTGTGTAATTCCGCTACCATGTTGATGGGGGGAGGGGGGAATTGGGCCTCCAGCCACCAGCACTCACCAGACGAAACGCAGAAGCACAGCTTCTACTTCACGCCGGTATTCTGTGAGGTCGTGGTACCAACACGGCTCGAGCCGTCCCATACGTGCAACAGCAAAAACTGCTGCGTGGCTCTACCACCGTGTTTCCGTCTGCCGCCTCTTACGACACCCACGGGATGATATATAGGGTAATGGATATTCTAACACTGCCACTACCCTGTAAACAAAAACATTCAGGTGAATTGAGAACTTTGTCTATTTTTCAAGTCGGGTAAGAAATAATGCTATTAAATCAGTTAAAACTTACTTATTCAACATTATTTTAAAAATAGCTTCAGTACTTAACTGAAAATGCAAGAGGAAAATGTCTACAGCATTCCCCTCTTAAAGAGTTTCATAGACTTAACAGTTTGCTTACAAACGGCACGGCGGTAACTTTCATGCATTTAATAACTGTCTTTGATTTAACTTGAACGTAACTCTTGCTTCTCGGCTACTTGTACAGGAGACTAAATGTAAAACTACATAGTAGAAATGAATCAAAGAAAATCTTTTAAGAGAGAATTTTTTTTGTCACCTACATTTTGTCCAGTTTTTTTTTTATAGAAGTAAGGGCAAGAAACTACATGGTAGTAACATCTATACTCAACTTACGAATTATTTTACATTTCATTTTTTCACATGGGGAAATGCCTACGCATACCCGCCTCGCGGGGGTAAGGACGGTTTATGTTGGAGTCACAACGACTAAAACCCCATGGTATTCTACCTTCGCCGCATACTGGCAGGGTCTTGAGAATGCTTTCGCACAAATCCGCGACCCCATCAGCACCGGCCGCTTCATGGCACCCCTCTTACCACAGCTCACCTACGCACATCCAAAGTGAGTTTGCCAAACCCACTTAGAGTGGCCACCTCGGGCTGGCCCTTCAACTCGGGCCAGGCATGTGGGTTCCTCTTCGTTTAACATGGTTGAACATGCCACGGCTACTAAACTTCTCGGACAACAAGGCGGGAACCCGTTCGGAGGAGAACGCAGTGTGCCTACCTTAATGTATGGTAGAGAAAGTTATTAAGTGTGACAGGAGAAACACGGGAAGAGGAATTCGATCACTAAAAAGTATGTTAGGGCTAAATCGGATTGCAGAAATTGTGTGATACAAAAAAAAGCGTAGTTTGCAAGATTATGCTGTGAACAAGATTAAAAAAGGAATGCTTCGGCAGTTTGGTCATGTAGAAAGAATGAATGAGGTTTCCTCAGGGACTAAGTAAATTTATGTTGTAGAAGTGAAAGGCAGAGCCGGCAAGGGACGCCCTATATGGAAGTTTATCAACCAAATTGGCGATATATTGAAGATGGGCAAAATTAAGAGTACCCTTAACAGACGAACATGTGTAAGTGTATTAATGTGAAGGAAGCGAGAGAGTTGTGTCAAGATCGTGTCAAATGGAAGTTTAGACTCTGCTTACCCCTCTGCGTGACACACGTGAGTGTTATATTAAATTAGTTCGTTAATTCAGCGTATGCGTTTACCAACATTTAGACTGTGTGCCCGTTTGTCACCCTTATTCTTTATAAAAACACAGTCGATAGCGGGTAATAATTAATCAGGGTTTGAATATAACTTATGATTGATCTGGTATTTTAAAGTAGTATAGTTGCGATGAGTGAGCATTTATCGCAACTTTATTCGAGAAATAACAACACATCTTCTCGTCAAGTATACCTCAAATCTTGAAAACGAGACTGTACAACTAGTGCGTGTTGCTAGTGATGACTTATGGAACTGAGACGTGGTCCTTCACTGCTGGCCGTATGAAGAATCTCAACGTTGCTCAGCGAGCTATGGAGAGGGCTATGCTCGGAGTTATCCGCAGTAGGACCAGAGTTGAAAACCCAATGTAAATTGGGCGATCAAGGATAACTTTTGTTAGTTCTAACTGGATTGCTACTAACGAATCTGAAATTATTGACCAATTTTTAAAATTAGGAGCACTTATATATTTTTCAGCTCCACATAGTTTATTAGTTTTATTGGATGTATCTTTCCATACATTAACCAATTTTACATCGACTTGTTTCGTTTTCGCTCTATTGTCTTTCCAAAAATAGAATTGTTTTGTTTTTAAAAAAAATCTCTTTCAAAGTCTTAAGCAGCGTTTTGTCTAAGTGTTGTATTTAATAAAATATATGGTGCTAAAAATGCATTTTGACTAAATAACAATATCCTATAAACTTTGAGCAAAATGAGTCCATGACGTAAACATTCTTTTAAATGCTCATAATGAATAACATATTTATCGTATCACCCGTATCGTACAAACTAGCTATTAATTTTTTATGTTTGCTTCCTGACGGAGCAAATTTTTCTACTGCAAATGGTAAATCTGAATCATCATGTATTTCAATTGGATAGTGCAAGTCTACTTCAAGAATATACCTGTGGCGGCGCTGTCGTCGCGCCACAAGCGAAACACATCGAAGCCTAAATCGCGCTTACAAAAGTTTCGAAGTTAAAGCAGCATGTATAGAATAGCTCCGAACTACCACTCGGAGCGTTGGCCGCTCCCCGGGCAGAACACCTTGGCCGGCGGGAGATCTCCCCTTTTTCTTCCACCCGCCACAGTGGTGACCCCGACGTGATATGAACACGCAACCAACAAGCCTTCGGTAACTACACCTTCTAAATCTTCATCATCCTCAAGTACCCCATTAATTCGCTCCCGAGCAGATATTGTCAGCAGTCTTCACATTCTGCAAGCCATCTAACTTTACAAAGGTTCATCGCAGCACTGGAATAATAATGCTTCCTGTTCCTTCAAGCTACTCTCTGCGCTACAGTGATCGGAACGGCTCTGAGCCTTACTGCTCGCCTCTGCTTCACGGCACTCTTGCAGATTACTTGCCTTCTTCTCGACTCACCGCAGACTTACAAGGCAGGCCTTTTTTTTTTTTTTTTTTTGCGGATGGAAAATCATCAAATGACGCCTTTCGCTCTGGGTGGAGCGGAAGGGAGTGTCAGACTTTTACTGACTAAAAACCATCCGTGTTCCTTCAGTGCCCTTACGTTCCGGAGCCGCGGTATCTCTTTCGAACAGCCCGCAGCCCCGGCAGGCGTCGGCCCTTGCGGGCCCCTTCACGATGCTGACAGCTCTTTGAGGCGCGCGTGGAACAAAACGCGCCGTCGACACGGCCTGTCGTCGTTAGACGGACGGACGGCGAGCTACCCATTGCTCGCCATCCACAGGCCCGCGCCTACGGTGGCCGGGGGCCACGACGTAGCCCCCGACGCCCGGGGTGTCTCCCGCGGCGGCCGGGAAGGAAAGCTGCTGCTCTCTCCTTCTCTCGCTCCGCCACCTCCTTCGCTAGCATCACTGCTTCGCAGAAGGTGGTGACGGCATCCCATTCCGTCTCGCTCCGGACCATGGCTTCGACCAGGGCCGGACGCGAGAGGTCGCCGCCGCCTATCGCCGCTACGAGGACACGGCGGTGCTCCGCCCAAGCAGGGCACACCTCCACGGTGTGCTCCACCGTGTCCTCCGGTCGATCCTCGCAGTGGGAGCACCCGGGCGTTTCCTCCCGCCCGATTCCATGCAGGAACCTCCCGAACACACCGTGTCCGGTGAGGACCTGCGTCAGGCGGAAGGTGAGGACGCCGTGGCGTCTCTCAAGCCACTCCTCAAAGAGGGGTCTTATCGCCGCTATAGTGGCGTGCCCAGCACGGGGTTGCGACGGTCGCTCTCTCCATGTCGCCATGAGATCTCGCCGGAAGTCTGTCCGCTGCACGACAACTTGCCGCGGCAGCGGGGTTTCCCCCCGGCATAGTGCCTCCGTGCGCCATTCGTGCAGGCGCGCGAGGGCTATCGCCTCCAGATCCTATGGCGGCAATCCGGCAAGGAGGCACGCCGCCTCGCGGGAGATCGTGCGGTAGCCGCGAACCATTCTCACGGCGACCACCCTTTGGGGCGCGTTCAGGTGGTGGACGGCAAGCTGCGCCAAACCACGTGCCCACACCGGGGCCCCGTAAAGGGCCATGGACCACACAATCCCCGCGTAGAGCCTCCGGCAGGAGGCGTTTGGCCCCCCCAGGTTCGGCAGCAGCCGCCTGAAGGCAGCCCCGGTCCGTTCCAGTTTGGGAGCCAAACGTCGGAAGTGCTCAACGAAGTTCCATCGGCCGTCGAGGACGAGTCCTAGGTACTTCAATGTCAACTCGACGCCGACGGATACCCCTCCTACCATCACTGAGGATCCCGGTGGTGGCCTGTTCCGAGGACCATGGAAGTGCATGGCCTCAGACTTGTGCAGAGCCACCTCAAGACCCAGCTGCCGGATCCTCTCAACGACTATCGCAACCCCGCGTGTCATATTTTCCGCCGCCGCCTCGTACGACCCCCCCTGTGCCAGTACCAGCGTGTCGTCACGTTCGTCGTTCGTCGGATTGCCGGTAGGGAACAAGGCAATCCCTGGTACTTGCAAATTCGTCGACATCTAGACTGCACTATCGACCTCCGGTCTCAGCAGGGGGGTGATGTGGCGGCGCTGTCGTCGCGCCACAAGCGAAACACATCGAAGCCTAAATCGCTCTAACAAAGTTCCAAAGTTTAATCAGTATATATAGGATAGATCCGAACTACCACTTGGAGCGTTAGCCGCTCCCCGGGCAGAACACCTTGCCCGGCGGGAGATCTCCCCTTTTCTTCCCGCCGCCACATACCCAACATCACTATCATCAGGAACACTCATTATATCAAATTGATAATTTTTTTTTCACTTATAAATTTAAAATTCCCTGTTGGTAACTTTTGCATCATAGCAAAACCATATAAATTTACACAATCAAAATAAATTAAAAAATTGTTTTTATCCTTGCTGTCATAATACGTAAGACATAATATATACATAGGACATGTATTTATTGTTTGCTTTTGCATATCTTAGAGAACATTGAACAAGACCACCGCGAATTCCTTTCTCTAAATATTGGTACATTTCAATATCTGAAAGTAAATCTAATTGTATGTTCGTATGAAACAACATAGCATCCCAACTTAATGATGGAGATGAGACATAGTAACATGGGTCAAGACTATAATGTTTTAAACTCATAGCTTGGAATTTTTCAAATACATCACATTTTAAATATAAATCGGTGTATTCACCTAAGTTACGGATTTTAAAATCATTCCATACCTTCAATGCATGACTGTAATCTTCATCTGAAACAGATTTAGATGTAAGGTGATTGAAAAATTTCAATTGCTCTGCTAATTGATTTTATTCATACCGATCCCATGAATCTATATAGTTATAACAGTAGATACCTTTCTTTCCAACTAAATTAAATAAATGTTTATCTTCAAAAATTTTGTGTAAATTTTTAAAATCTTTCGCTTCCATCGTTTTCAATATTTATCTAAGCTCGAGCTCAAAAAGTTGAAAGAGTCAATAAATTTCAACTGAGCTGAGTTCTTCTTATTATTATTATTTTCTATTGGAATAAACTTTAAAATTGATAAGGGCGTGCTTCGATGGTTTGGGCACGTTGAGCGAATGAGTGAAGACCGAATGGTGAAGAAAATATATAGCGCGAAAGTTAATATTAAAAGGTGTCGAGGTAGACCGAGACTAACTTTCGAAGACCATGTGAGCAAACTACTCGAAGAGGGGAGGGTCAAGAGTACTCGGATACCTAGACGTGCATGTATGAAGAAGACAATGAATCTGAAAGAAGCGAAAGAGGTATGTAAGGATCGTGACACTTGGCGATCTGTTCTCTCTGGCTACCCCGTCAGGGATTGTGCGTGAAGATAAGTTAAGTTAAGGAATAAACTTGGTAAATGAAATAAAGTTTTCTTTATTTCAAGGTATTAGACTTATACGACCACAAATGGCTGAAATTTCCTTAATAAATAAATGGTAATCATAACCAGAAAGGTTGTGAAATATTATAGGTATGAATGAGCATGTCTTAGCTTTTAAATTACATTTGTTATGAGCTGGTCCTCTGTATTTTCCAGTAAAGTGATCATGATCTGCAACTATGATATCTGTATTACTAAATATTTTTTTACACAAATGACATTCCTTTACATTATTCAAATAGTCTCGCCCCGTTCCACCGATTACCAGAGGTGTATTATTTGAAAGCAATTTATATAACCGTTTAACATCTTTACTAATTCATTCAATAATTTTTTTAGCACACTCTGACCTTCGGTAGGAAACTAATTTATTGAGTTCGGGCTTAGAATCACAAAATATATAATATGCAAAACAACTGGGCCTCATGGATTTGAATATTTTCCACATACGTAGTTTTATTTTTGTCTGAATACTCATGTAATAAACTCTCAAAGTCACCGTATATTACAATAGGAACTCTTTGAGCATTTTCATAGTTTGAAAAATAAAGTTTAGTACTTTCTGAGAAGCCCCAATTCACACCTACTTTTAGTATAACGTAACGAAATATAAAGTTATAAATAACATAATGTTGCAGCGTCTGTCTTTTCGTCTGAATACAATCTGGGAGTCTTCAAGGCAAGGGTTAAATATGCTTTTTTATGGGTAACACTTATCGAGGAGTATAATACGTAAAAAATATAGTTTTTTCTCGATATAATATTTTTAGTAATTAGCAGCTTAAATAATTATTTTTGCGTAATAGATTTTTAAATTTTTTAATTACGTACCTGCTTTTCATCACTATATATAGGTATATGAGCAAAATACCTCAGCACAGCTTGCTACGAGTTAAGCGACCTATTTCCTTTGACACCTCAAGTAGTCTAGAGTTCAACGAAGCAGAAACATTCAAGTTTTGAACTTTTATTTCCTCGTTTGTCCCTCAGACTTCAGACAGTTATTTGTAGATATAGAAAGTTAGTATAATTATTTTGTATTATCTTGGATATCTTCAGGGAGTAGAGACAGAAACGGCCAATATGATTAATTTTTTAGTGGATTTGCTCTTACATCATTTTTTTTCTCGACATTCGCATATTCAATATTTACATTATAGTTTAGCGGTGTTTACCTGTGGGTAGTTACGCAATAAGAATAAAACTATATTAATATACTTTAACATATTTTATGTAAAATTTAAATTTTAAACTTTATTAAATAAAATAAATAAATAAAACATACATTTTTATTTACTTACACATACAACATACACAATAATTACAGGGTGACCACCCTAGTTTGACGGTGTAGCCAACGATACAGTATGATATGCCATTTTATTGAACTAACTCAGCGAACATGAAAACAAATCAGTCCGCCCCGACATGATGTTGATGATAGATTGCTGTATATATACTAGGTGTTGATCACACGCAGCGCGCGCGCGAACGGTGCTGGCTGTATTTGTAACAACGGCCGCGACCGGCACTCCGCGGACCCGTCCGTCGCATTCAGTCACACCATCTCCAACACTCGCTGGTTGTTTATCCTACCCCTAATCACCTTCAACACGTACATAGCAAGAGCTAATTCTCTTCTAACTTTGAGATTTTAGTACCCTGTAATACCGAGCAAAAATAGAGTAGGATACAACTTTTAGGATGCAAATTTTTTCAAGTATAATAATCTAATAAATTTACTTTGGATCCGCTCTATTCTCATGAGGAGTCCAAATGAGGGCGATACACTCTAAGTGGCTCTTTACAAGTGCACCATAAAGCACACTCAGAGCCCCGAAATTCGTGAAATTATTTGCATGACATTATCAATCCGAGGTCACGGTATGCCTTTATACAAATATAATATGTAACCTAAAATCTAATTCTGCAGTGAAATATACACCTAGCCTCCGTAACTCTATGAAGCAGCTTCCGTCCATCACGTATTGTTGATGAATACAGCGGCTAAAGGAGAGTACTAAGCATTTAGAGGATTAAAAAAAGTTTATTATCTATGCTAAATTCTAAAACTTTATCAATATCATGCTGTAAAGAGTCACAATCAGACTTACTTACCTCTTATTTCTAAAACTAATTTTAGATCATCGGCAAACAGTTTATTACACTGAGCAAATCATTTAGCATTATATTGAATAGCAAAGGTCGTAAATTACTGCCCTGACTAACATCAAATCTAGAGTAGGGTCTAGAAAAGTGCCCATTACAACCAAAGAATTGATGACGGTCTTGCAGATAACTTTCGGAAAATGATAGCGTGCGAGATGTAAATTATCACGTTCTTCAAACTGGACATAATTAGTAAGTTCTAATTAGCAACTAATTGATTATTGATTAACCTTGTGGTAGCAGTCTAAAAGAAACCGCCACCAAACTCTCACGATTTGTGATTTTGTTTGAAAAACACAAAAAGGACATTAATTTATAATTCTTTATGCATGTTATGGGATAGTGGACATTCTTACATCGCCACTACACGGTCAACCTGCAATCAAACTTAAAAAAAAAGCTGAATGCATGGTCACCACTAAGAACAAAGATGAAATACCTCTCTGTCTGTAACTCTAGGGGATCTCTGTATCCTTCAGACCAGAACAGGAAAGAAGGAGGTAGATACCCAGACTGACTCTTAGGCAGAAATAGTCCTTTGGCCTAGTTTTATGGGCTGATAAAAAGAAAGAAGCAGAGGAAGAGATTATTTAGAAAACTTTCGTTTTCTAAATAATCTCTCAGCAGTCCTCCTGATAATTAATGGATGCTGTGGGCAATAAATCTGAAGAATCTAAATGCGTACGAATAAATGACAACCCATAGGTCACCAGTGTCGACAGTCACATCATCACGCATAGAATAGTCTATTCATCATCATCATTCATCATTACAGCCCTTCACAAGTCCACTGCTGAACATAGGCCTCCCCAAAGGAATGCCACAAAGCACGGTAATGAGCCACCTGCGTCCATCGACTTATTGCATGTCTTACCAGGTCATCACTCCATCTAGTGGGGGGACGCCCTACACTTCGCCTGCCGGTACGAGGCTGCCACTCGAGAACCTTTCTTCCCCATCTGTTGTCGGTTCTTCGAGCTATATGGTTGGCCCATTGCCGCTTCAGCATACTAATTCTTTGGGCTATGCCAATTACTCTGGTTCTACTGCGGATATCCTCGTTTTTTTTTTGTTTTTTTTTCACGCAGAGAAACGCCGAGCATTGCCCTTTCCATAGCTCGCTGAGCGACTTTGGGCTTCCTAATACGGCCAACAGTAAAAGACCACGTCTCAGATACGTAGTTCATCATTGGAAGCACGCACTAGTTGAACAATTTAGTTTTGAGGTTCTGAGGTATGTCTAACGACAAGATATGTCATAACCTCCTGAATGTTGCCCAGCCGAGTTGAATCCGTGGATTGACCTCTCGGTCGAAGTTGGACTTAGCTAGTCAGACTATTTGTCCCAGGTAAACATATTCATCTACAACTTCGAGCTTAGTGCTCCCAACAACTACCGGCATAGGTGTGACATAGACGTTAAACATGATTTTTGTTTTGTCCATGTTTATCTTAAGACCTAACCGTTGGGAGACACTATTGAGATCACTGAGCATAGTGCTTAGATCCTCCAGCGATTCTCCCATAAGGACTATATCGTCGGCAAATCGAAGGTGAGTTATGTACTCGCCATTGATGTTGATACCGTATCCTTTCCAGTCCAGTAGCTTGCAAACGTCTTCTAATGCAGTGGTGAAGAGTTTTGGGGATATCACGTCACCCTATCAACCCTACCTATATACCTATTAACCCTAACCTTTCTGCGGTTAGATAGGTTTCGTACTGTGGTTCTGTACTCAGATAGCCATCGTAGCCCTACTGCACAAACACTCCAGCATTTTGATATACCGACAGTCCACTTGGCACCGCTGGAGGGACTGTAGCACTGCCCAAATTTCGACGTAATCAAAGGCTTTCTCATAGTCAACATTCGTAAGACAAAGTGGCAGATTGTACTCTTCGGTCTTCTATACAATTTTCCGAAGGGTAAATATATATGGTCTATAGTGCTAAAGCCTTTTCGTAAACCGGCTTGATCGGGAGGCTAGAAGTCGTCCAGTATGCATGCAATCGTAATGACTCTCGAAAACAGCACGTAGACGCGGCTCAGAAGAGAGTGTCGTCACCTTTCTTGAAGAACAAAACCACCAAACTTCTGCTTCACACGTCCGGTGTAGTGCGACCATAGAGGACGGAATTAAAGAGTTTCTGAAGGACTTCAAGTACCGTTTTTCCACCCGCTTTCAGAAGCTCTGCTGTAATTTCATCCTCGCCTGGGGCCTTGCCGTTTTTAAGGTGCTGGAGAACCATTCTAATCTCGCTTAGACTGACGTCCGGGATATCATCTGAATAGTGTCGGATAAGACTTGCTCTTGGATCGTAACTCACACTTGCGTGTGGCTCCAACAATGACGTGTACAGCTGCCCATAGAGCCTCTTAATCTCACTCAAAATCTCAGGTGTCTCGGAAACGATGCTACCACATTCGGTCTTTAGCTTCGACAGTTGGCAATTTCTGGCAAACAGATCTCTGGCAAAGACTTTGGAGCTCTGGTTTCGCTCGATCGCTTCTCCAATACGAGCAGTATAAAAGTTGCGTAAGGCCCGCCGCATGCCTTTAGAGATCTGTCTGTTTAGTTTCCTGTATGCTATCAAATTAACTGAAGACTGCAACTTCATTTCTCGTCTAACAGCCATGAGATCAAGAGTGTGATCGGAGAGTTTGAGTTCTATGGCGGAACTTGCGAAAATTAGCTCCGACCACATGGGCAGTTTCCATGAGCTCATTTATATCGTACACTACATTGCAAACTTCTAGGCATTGAAAACGATTTTGTATCTCGAGCTGAAAGGTTTCGGGACTTTCTTTGGTTTAGAGCACGGAGCGTTGAATTCATTAGACGTGACCTCTCCTTCTTAACGTTTAGGTTCAGCGTACCTGTAATCATTCGGTGATCGGTACCAGTTTTCACCCTCGCGATCACTGAGACATCACTGAACAGTTGTCGTCTGTTCGTCATAACGAAGTCAATCTCATTTTTTGTCGAACCGTCGGGGCTCGACCAGGTCTACTTCCTATGGGGCCGCTTCTACAAGAAAAAGTTCATTATAAAGAATCCCTCTTTCTCCATGAAGTCAACCAGCTGCTGGCCCCTTGGATTCCGTTGCCCTATTCCGAATTTGCCTACTTTCAGCTCACTTTTCTGTGTTGTGCCTAGTTTTGCGTTGAAGTCTCCCATTAACACCGTATAGTGAGTTTTGGAGAAATGCATGGCTCTAGAGATATCCTCATACATTTCTTCCACCTCCTCATCGAGATGTGCCGAGTTCGGTGCGTAAACCTGTATGACCTTCAGCGAATACCGTTTAGTGATTCTAAGTATAAGGTACGCAACCCTCGTTGACACACTCCCAATCTTTACAACGTTGTTAACGAGAGACTTGTGGACAATAAATCTGACACCTCCTTGGGACAGATGGTCACCCTCCCGGTGATAGAACAAGTTGCCGGATTCGAGGGTTACCGTGTCCTCCCCCTGTCTTCTGACTTCGGATAATCCTAGAATATTCCACCGCAACTTATCTTTCTCTTCTTCTAGCTCCAGGATCTTCTCGTCAGTCCTCAGGGTGCGTGCGTTATAAGTTGCCAGGTCAAGTCATTTTAGGTGGCAACCAAACCTCCACCGGAGATTCTTAGCACCCCCTGCCCCGCCGTTACCATGGTTGCCACCGTAGCCAGGAATAGCGGGGCCGCCGTGGACTGGGGCCGCCGGGGCTGGGGCCACCGGGAACTGGGGCCGCCGGGGACTGGGGCCGCCGGGGACTGGGGCCGTTTATTGATTGCTCATGGTTGCCATAGTTGCCACGCTTGGCGAGCGGGTTGGCAACCGCAGTTTTTTATTGTAATTTTATTGTTATCAGAAAGATGTTGCTGCCCAGCTTCTGCCTCAGTTTCCCTCTGTCGCCTTTTACGACACCCACGGGAAGATATGGGATAGTGAGTATTCTTTCCCGCTACCACAGTACAGTCTATTTAGCCTACTGCAAATGGTACTGTTACATTGTATTCTTAAAGATGTAGTTATGTAAGGCTAGGATTTTTTTCTAAGTCCTCACTGTGTATCAATACTATGGGCTAATTAAGAGCGATTTATTCAGTGGAGAGTCTTACTAAGAGACGTTTTGGTGACCTTAATTTGGTTGAAACTATAGTTCGGCCGTTCAGAGAATGCGTTCCTGACACTTCGCGATTGAACTGATGACGTAACTTTGTAATGGCGTTGCAGTTACGATAAAAATATTTTTGCTGGTTGTTTACCGTTTAAACAATTGATGAGCATTAAAACAACATTATTATATCAATAATCAATGAATGTTATAATTTTGTGCCAAACTGAGTGTCAAATAACTTGGTAAACAATATTTTCTAAATCTATACTGCGCTATTACAAGGTTATATAAGCGCATTATATTTGTAGTGCTGCGCTAATAATAACAGGCAATAACATTATCGTAATCTGTTCTTATACAGTTATATTTTATAAAATAATACGTTTTGTTTATCTTTTTAAGAATTTGAAAATAATGGACTATAAGATAACTTTTATTAAATATACAAATAAAACTACGACCAAACCGAACGCGCGAAAGAAAGTAGCATTTTTATATTTAGGTTGAAAATGATAACCCCAAATGGCGTTATGGGCCGCCATTTTGTGACGCTAAAGCAGTCGTCTGTTGTCGTTTCGTGCGCATAGACCACGTTCTTCAAGTGTTTTCGATCTGTTTTTATTTGATTACCCGGCTTTCATTTAATGGACTGTTTCTGCTTTTTAAACTGACATCGGTGCTAAATCGGACTTCGATTGTGTTTTGTATTGCGTTCTTTTTACTTTTGGTGCATAATAATGCCTAAACGTGGACAAACATTGAAAAGTGGAGCCCGTAGTTAATCATCAAGCTTCAAGATTACTTTGAGCGGGAGCGGCAAAATGGCGGACCCCTGTTACCTGTCGAACAAGTACAAGAACGCGTCTCTCAGGCGCTTGGAGTTAGCAAACGAACGATAACAAATATTAATAAAGAAAAGTTCGGCTCTACTGGCACGTAAGATAATATTTTACGTACTCCGAAGAAGAAAAGTAGTACTAAACCCGTGACAGATATTGACACCTTTGACGCCGATGCAATCAGAAATCATATATATGGTTACTATTCCAGAAATGAATATCTCAACAGGAAGAAGCTTTTGGCATCGTTAAGAGAAGCTGGACTGTTTAGCTGGGGTAAAGCTTTTATTAGAACGATGCGACATAATTTTAAAACGGATAAGTTTTTTGAGAGAAGCAAAAAATATTGATAACTGGGATAATGTCGTGTTCATTGACGAGACATGGCTAAACGCCAATCACACGGTTTCCCGTTCTTGAACGGATGATACACAACCGTCGACGTCGAAAGTACCAATGGCTAAGGAGGCCCGTCTGATAATATGCCACGCAGATTCTGCAAAATACGGCTTTGTGGAGAACGCGATACTTGGATTTCAATCAAAAACCACAAATGACTACCACGAGGAAATGAATGCCACATTTAAAGAGTGGTTCCAGAACGTGCTTTTGCCCAGCCTACCAGAGCCTTCTGTAATATTCATGGATAATGCCTCCTATCACTCGGTTCAAATACAGAAACCACCTACCCAAGCTAATAAAAAAGAAGAAATGGTGGCTTGGTTACAAGCAAAAGGCATTGACGCAAATATGGAGATGCAAAAACCAGAGCTAATTAAATTAGTTAAAGAAAATAAAGCGGCAAATATGCGATACAAAATCGATGAACTGGCTCTGGAGTACGTATATATATATATATATATATATATATATATATATAGACTTGGACCTGAACTTCACAAGCTATAATATGATTTTTTTTATCAATTTTAGTTATTTGAACTCGTAGACGGCTTTTACTTTATATTATT
This sequence comes from Parnassius glacialis, assembly GCA_033319125.1. Taxonomy (NCBI): domain Eukaryota; kingdom Metazoa; phylum Arthropoda; class Insecta; order Lepidoptera; family Papilionidae; genus Parnassius; species Parnassius glacialis. The sequence goes on along the minus strand of JAVANC010000029.1, from coordinate 22,060,079 downwards.
AAGTACAACGCACCTTCAATTCCCCTGGTGTTGCAGTTGTACAAAAGCAGCGGTAGTCGCTTACCATCAGGTGAGCCGCATGCTCGTTTACCCCTTATATAAAAAAAAACACCTATTGGGTTTACAATCCACCAAAATATCGCGTAAAATACGTACAAAATAAAAATAAAACCGGCAAAGTACGATACGGACTCGCGCACCGAGGGTTCCGAACAAATCTGTAAGGATATAATAAGTTTAAAATTATTAAAAATATTTTTATTATATAGTGTAACTAAAAATTTATACTTTTCGCAATTTTTCCTTTATCTCTGCTATAAAACGTTGCTTCGTACCAAATTTCTAGATTCTGAGTTCACGGGAAGTACCCTGTAGGTTTTGATTCCCTTGCGAATGTCGAAAATTTGCGGCATAAACGGCTGTATCATTTGATTGCGTTGGCTTAGAAGCTTGATTTTTTCACAGCTCTAAGGGACCGTAGGCTTGAATATTTGATATGTTGAATTTCAGCTTGATACCTCCACGCGTTCCTGAGAAAAAGGGTCTTGACAGGCAAACAGACAGACAGATAGACGGACAACAAAGTGATCCTATAAGGGTTCCGTTTTTTCCTTTTGAGATACGGAACCCTAAAAACAGTCGAATTGAGGACATCCTTTTTATTTAAAGTCGGCTAAAATATAATTTACCTGCAGGATAACAACACACAGGTCATTTAATATTACGGCCATACTTGAGTACCTATTTAGAGGAAAAATGAACAGGAACGTCGTACCGCGAATGGAACTTGAGAGGCGATTAGCTTAATAACAAAAGTTCTCTCTCGAGACCACTCTATAAACTCATTGGCCTCGTTCTACTCAGTCCCTTTAACGTAGTACGACACTTTTAATTTTAAAATGCGAATTAATGTAATGTTCTTGTTTATTTTTAAAATTATAGGTCATTTAGGACGCCTTTTTATTTTTATTTTATAGAAGAAGGGGCAAACGAGCATGCGGCTCACCTGATAGTAAGGGACTACCGACGCACATACACGTACAGCGCAACAGCAGTGGAATTGTAGGTGCGTTGCCGGCCTTTAAGAAAGGTGTAATCTCTTTTCTTGAAAGTACCTTAGTCGTATCGGTCCGGAAAATTCGCCGGTGGTAAATAATTCCACAGAGAAGTTATACGAGGAAGACGTGGTATGATAATCTTTGTTTTTTTTTTGCAAAGAGGGCACCATAGTCCCCAGTTTTCATTAAAAAGTTTCAACCTTTTGTCGGTACATTTACGCATAATGGGCATAAATATATCTCTAATTTTTGAGAGTGTTAGGGAGCAGTGGGCCCGTCATGCTGCTACAGTTCGCATTAGCGTATTTAATAATTTTCCGAAATATTTTTTTAAATGAAACTACTTAGTTTTCGAAGTAAGAAAATAAACTTACGTTTATCAAATTTCAAAATGTGTTTTTAGTCTATTAACATTTAAAAAATTAAGTTTCTCTGTTTGGAGAAGAAACGATGAAATAAACATTCTTTTGCCATTTCTTTTTATCATTAAGCAACACGGGCCACCCGCAGACAAGAGAGGAGCAGTCATACGCAAGCGTACTCCTCTGTCAAAGCATAAGTCCACGCGGTCCTATGCGTACATATAAACTAGTTGCAGCCGCACTGCACTCTAGACCAAATACACTTGCGCGACTGAATCGACGTCCTACAAAAATGCCGAATTTTTCAGTTTTTTACTGCAAAAAGAGGTCTTTTTCGTCAAATGAACAAAAAGATTACCTTTCATTATACCTTTTATATAATATAAGTCATTTTTAAGCAATTTATTGCTACTTACTTTTTTAAACATAAACATACTATAAGAACGGTAGTGTTGTTTCGGATTAGTTTATCAACACAGTTCGCTCGCCCTCGTACAATATGCGGATCTGTCAAGCGAGTTATCTGAGTCTGCGTCCGAGTCGGCACTGTCACCGAGCAACAGTGTTATAATGTATTTAGATTATGTGTGAAATTACTAGTTTATTACTTTAATTGTTATGTGTGAGTTTCGTAATGACAGGCGGTTGTTTGTGTACGCAGATATCTCCCGCAAAAAAAGACAGTTTTTTTAAAGGAGAAACACGCTATGGCTACTCCCCTCCGAGCTGCTAGTAGTATCTATATTGCTCTGTGCTTTTTTTAGACCAATGATATAATATTCTGAAACAAAACTTTAAAGGAATATAAATAAATATAATTGGTAAATCCAATTCAGCGCATAAAAAAAAATACGAATAACACGAATTTTTAAAGTAGTTTAAATACATTTCGACAGCACTATCGGCTTCAACACCCTCGAAGCCCATGAAAATGACACCTATCATGAAAAAACTGATAACCATTGCAGCTGCCACCTTGGATTTACATTTCGACAGCACTATCGGCTTCAACACCCGCGAAAACCATGAAAATGACACCTATGATGAATAAATTGATATCTATTGCAGCCGCCATCTTGGATTTACATTTCGACAACCCTATCGGCTTCATCTCTCTCGAAAACCATGAAAATGACACCCATGATGAAAAAATTTATACATATTGCAGCCGCCATCTTGGATTTACATTTCGACAGCACTATCCCCTTCAACACCCTCGAAAACCATGAAAATGACACCAAAGATGAAAAAATTGATATCTATTGCAGACGCCATCTTGGATTTACATTTCGACAGCACTATCAGCTTCAACACCCTCGAAAACCATGAAAATGACACCCATGATGAAAAAATTGATATCTATTGCAGCCGCCATCTTGGAATTACATTTCGACAGCACTATCGGCTTCAACACCCTTGAAAACAATGAAAATGACACCCATGATAAAAAAATTGGTACCTGCTTCAGCCGCCATCTTGGATTTACATTTCGACAGCACTATCGGCTTCAACACCCTCGAAACCCATGAAAATGACACCCATGATAAAAAAATTGATACCCATTGCAGCCGCCACCTTGGATTTACATTTCGACAGCACTATCGGTTTCAACACCCGCGAAAACCATGAGAATGACACCCATGATGAAAAAAATGATACCTATTGCTGCCGCCATCTTGGATTTACATTTCGACAGCACTATCGGCTTCAACACCCTCGAAAACCATGAAAATGACACCCATGATGAAAATATTGGTAACTAATTCAGCCGCCATCTTGGATTTACATTTCGACAGCACTATCGGTTTCAACACCCTCGAAAACCATGAAAATGACACCCATGATAAAAAAAATGATATCTATTGCAGCCGCCATCTTGGAATTACATTTCGACAGCACTATCAGCTTCAACACCCTCGAAAACCATAAAAATGACACCCATGATCAAAAAATTGATATCTATTGCAGCCGCCATCTTGGAATGAGTGAATTAATTTCGTATAAAAATTTATTAAAATATACAATACTAAAAACTATAATAATAATTAAAAAAAAAACTAAAACTAGAAACTTAAATATCATATAGTCCTACTCCCCGCGGTATCGTGCCAAGAACGCTGGCTGCGTTTCCCCGCTGAATGGCTATACTTAGCCTTTGAGCAAGGAAAGAACCAGCCCTCTTATCACCAGCAGCAACGACCAGCCGCGGATGGAGTTCCTTTAGAAACTTCACCGCACGTGGACCCCACGGACCGATAGTCTCTACAGCAAATGGCACAAATATGTAGTCATCTCTCAGAGACTCATATTTGCGCCACTTACTCAGTTCAGCTGCCTCTGATGCCGCCCCGGCTCTAAACGAGGTACCCCTGAGATGAGAGACCGCCAGAGTGTCTACGCAAGTAGCATCCCACACTAAGGCTTTACCTCTCTCCCAAGGGACCAATGTCATACCGTCGGGTCTCCTGCCATCGTCTCTAAATATTCCACAAGGCTCTAAAACCGAGGGAACATTTATAGAGACAAGAGCCCTTCGGATGACATCGTTCAAAGAACTGTGTCGTGAAAATCTACCAGCGCTTTTCTTACATGAAAGTCCGTGGAGCCCAAACTTGTCGACGCTGCTACCACAGGGACACTGATGGGGTTGACAAATCGCCGCTCCTAGTCGGATTCCTACGGCAATGCGTAAGCTTTCCGCATCAAGTAATGTGCCGAGATTACTTGATGGTAAAGCGTGTAACCAGTGACTAGATTCCTTAGTCGAAACAGCTAGAAGGCGTGCCTTATCTAGGTCACTCTGGAGATTATGAAACAAATCCTTCTGCACGCCCCGTACCAATGGAATATCCCACTGTTTTTGTTGGTTAACTTCCAGTGGAATATTTTCACCAGGACAGAGCGTTTGCCATGTCTGCCCTGCCTCCGTAGCAAAGCATAGGTCTGCTTTATTATTTAAAATTATATTACATAAGTCACTGACACTATTTACGGAAGCAAGGAAAGCAGGCAATGCAATGCTAGAAAGATTTCTCACACCAATGCCACCAAATTTTATAGGTAAAGTAGCTTGAGTCCAGGCTGTAGTATTTAAAGTTAAATTTAGAATTTTTTCAATAGCTATTTTAAGATTATTATCAATATCTTGTAAAATATCCGAACATTTCCAGACTGGACTCGAGCGGAGTAAGTATGTAAATCTAGGTACAAGAAGACAATATTTTAAAATAGTAAGAGCTATGTGGGGGTTTAATTTATACAATTTATCAACGTGGTTTAAAAACTGATCAAATTTTGTTTTTAAAACAGGTTTAATACTATCGAAAAACAACGGGGCACCTAGCAGGTATAGTGATTCCGTACTGACAGTTTTTATTCCTGGACAAATATGATTAAAATTTTGAATTGAAGTGTCTCTATGAGAAGTAGATAAATTATTGGAAAAAAATATTTCACATTTATTGCTATTTGGTTCAAGACCAATATTTTTAAAATTTTGAAAAATATGAGTAAGATCACTGAGGACGTCATCTGCTCTACCTCCCAGTGTACCGTCGTCTAGGTACCAGACATTCAGCTTGGATTTCAAATTTGAAATAATTGGTTGAATTCCCAAACTGAAAAGTGCTGGACCCAGTGGGTCACCCTGCTGAACACCGACAGCGGATTCGATAACATGGTTTTCGTAAAACAAGTTAGTATTTTGACTATAACATTGCCAAACGTAATGATAAATTTCGGGGGTATTATTAGCCACTTCTTTCAGCAAGGTTACCCTATCGATAGAGTTAAAAGCATTCCTTAGGTCAACCTTCACAAGAACATCTGCATCAGAGCTTGTTAAAAATGTACGCACTGAATGTACCGCCGCCTCACAGCCACCTCTAGTGCCAAAACCTAGTTGAGTAGGCTGAAATTTGGTCTTAAGGTTAGAGATTATGTGCCTGCAAGCTAATTTTGAAGTTAAACGTCGAAATGTGGAACCAACGGCAATAGGACGGATACCGTTATCCTTTTTTTTGAAGGCACATAATCTTGCCCCATATAAGAATGGAATGAAATTTGGATTAACATTACCAGAAAGCATAAAGTTACATAATTTTGTAATGTCTTTAAGAAGTACTCCGCCGGCGTCACCGGCAGAAGCGCTTACAAGATCTTTAAGATGTTGAGGCGTAATTCCGTCAATGCCGCCAGCAGAGCCATTCGAAAATGACATAATTGCTTCTAAAGTGTCTTTTTCCGAAATTTGTAAAGGTTGCATAGAAGTCCTGGGAGGCAGCGGTAAACTCTGAGGATGTTTGACCGAAGGATGCTTTTGACGAAGGCTTTCAAGTGTTTCGACATTATGAGGAGCCAGGATGTCGTCTGAGAATAAAATACGGGATGCATTTTTTAAGTCGCCATCCATTACTTTCGACTCAACTACTTTTTTTAAATCAAATTTAGGACGTGGTCGAGATAAATGAGTATTAATTGGGTAATCTAAATTTTGAAAAGATGTCTCTTTTAGTTGAGACGTAACTGATTTATTTATTGTTTTATCAAAATGAAAATGGGAATACGCGAAAGTAAATAATTTTTGCCAACTATTTTCACTATTATAGTATGTGCCAAATCGATTGAGAAAAACGGACAATGACCTTTCGGTCGTTTAACCAGGGGTTACAAACCTTCAATATATAGGCACATTTTATATGTAGTACTTTCTTTATTTATAATGATTTTTTTATAATGATTGATATAATATATATTTATTAACTATTATTAAAAAGTTATGTGAAAGATCGCTGTAGAAGAAAAATCATCTATTGTTATAAAGTACTTTATTCATTTAACAACAAAAAACATTAATTTATAACACATATAAAGATTCGAGTGATAACGACACCGAATAAGTACGTACTTATGCAAAAGATAAAACTTTATTTTTAATATTATATAAGAACTTTATTTTTATTCGGTGCAATCATCACTCGTATCTTCACTTGATGAACTATCTGTAACATTAATTATAAAGCGATCTGCAGTTTGGTCAATTCTATCATCCATGCCACGCATTTTTTGTTCAACCTTAAGGACATGCTGAACACAGTTTTTCCATTTATCTGGCGTGATTTGAGTTAAACCATCTTTAAGTAAATTTTTAACATCTTTTAACTTGAAAGTTGTATTTTTTCGTGCAACGTACCCTTTCACATCTGCCCACACAAGTTCAATGGGGTTAAGCTCACAGTGATAAGGAGGTAACCTTACCACTGTGATGCTTTTTTCTTTTGCCATCTCGTCGGTGACGTAACTTCGATAGTTATCTTTAACTGCCTTTATTTTTTCCATTAAGTGGGTCTTTGTGTCCGAGGGCACGTATGCGATCTGTTTAGATTCTAGCCATTCCTGCATATTTTGTTTCCGCCAAGACATTGTTGGGGTTTTTTCTAAACGTCTGGAGTGGTAACTAGCGTTATCCATAACTATGACATCGCCGCTTTGCAGTTTTTCTATTACTTTTCTAAACCAGTCCTCGAAATGGATAGCGTCCATACTCTCATGGTAGTCACCAGTAGATGATGATTCAAATACCCAATCACATCCCTCCAAAAAGCCATTTTCATTGCCAACGTGTACAACTATTAATCGCTTTCCTTTACCCGAAGGGGCTTTCGCGCCAGTAGAGTAGCCTTCTAACCGTGATTGACGAGAAGATTCAATTGTGGTGTCTTCCCATACCTTTCCCATAGTATGACCTGCGTTAATCCATGTTTCGTCAAGGTAAAAAATGTTACGTCCCTCGTTTCTTAATATTTGTATTTCTCTCAAATATCTGGTACGCCACAGAACTATCTCTGGGCGATCTATTAGACCACTTTTTCTGTTTCTCTTTATATATTTGAATTTTAAATGGCGCAACACACGTCGCAGGGAAGTTTTGCTCAAGTTTGGCAACTGGTCATCTTGATTTATACTGAGCAAAATTTTGTCTAAAGTCGGTAATTCTCCTGCAAGAAAGAACTGATGCACTTTCGCTCTTATAGCCGATTTATCAAAATCGTCCAACTTGTCAATTACAGACTTTTTTCTTTTATTAATTATTCCCTTTTCTGGTATTTTATGGGAATCTCTATACACGCTTAATACGCGATATATAGTGCTCTTGCTGACTCCTGAGATCTCCGAAACCTTTTCTACCATATTAACGTTTGAAGGATACACGTCTTCGGGCCAGGTGTTTTTGACATATTTGTATACATTAATGATAATCTCTTGTTCCCCGACCGACAAAGTGGTAGGTTTTCTCTTTTTTACTGGTGACGTTAAAGGTGCTCCAGAAGATGGGCCTGTAAATAAATGACAAAAATATACTACCATAGTACTACATCACATAAATACATATTGTTTTAGAAAATAAATACCACATGGTCACATAAAAAGAGCGCTTTAAGAAATAGAAAGGCTACGTCGTCGCATTTGTACCTATTTGTACGTACCTGCTACGTTTATTATGGGTCGGCGACGTCTCTTTCCACTTGATGTTGAAGGACCGGGTCCTTCACCAAATTCTCCTGAACTCATGTCGATTTAGTAACGACCGTCACAGTAAAACTAATATAACAGATTCAAAAAACAAAAACTTAACGATATAACAAATTTAACAGTAAAAACTCAACTAAAACAATGCAATGAATGCTATGAATTACCCGAGACGTACACACGCAAGCGCTATCCGAACACGAATGAAAACAAAATGGCGGACCGGCCCAAAAAAGGTGACGCATCTCTGGCTGCCATTGTCACGTTTCTTTTAGAACGAACTGACGTAACGCGCGTTTTGTTTATTTTAAAGGGATGAATTTGCAAAAGCTCAATATGGTGATTATATTGCTTCAAATATTTTTTTAATATGAAACTGTTATTAAATGAATTGCTGCGTTACTTACCATAAATTGAAATATAAAATATAACACATTTTTCGCGATGTACCGTAAGATTTTACTATGTTTATAGGAACCACAGACAATATTATTTAAGAAACAAAAAAACAAAACATATGTGCTGACCTAGAAGTGGGAATAATATCAATATTTAAATATTGTTATCACATCTAAATTGAGATTTTGTAAGTTACGCCTTTTGACACTCGGCTCATATCTGAGGTCATTGTCCGTTTTTCTCAATCGATATGGCACATACTATAGTGAAACAATTTTGAATAGTGCATGACAATGCTTTAGCAAGCTGCATCCTCGCACCTCTAGGAATTCTTTTAACCACTGGTACATTACGATAATATTTATAAATTTGCTCCGAAAACAGGGAAAAATTTGTGTCATTAGAGGAATTGCTAATAGAGTTATGAATTTCTACGGCAGGCTGTGAAGCCGAAATACTTTTACTATGGCATCGTTTAATATGTATATTTAATCCCCTTTTACCTTTAAACAGCCTACCGTCAGCACAATTTTGACACTGTAGGAAATCCGGCTGTGACTGTAGCGGAGCAGAGACATTCATGAAAAAATCTAAACAGATCTCTACAACACTCAAAAGTCTTTATATTACATATTCAAAGTAACTTGAAATGTGCTGTACTCCACATCTTTCCCTGAAACAATCAATTACGGCCTAAATAAAAGCACTTTAATCTATAAATGAAATATTATCACATTACTTCCCTGGATTTATTCCATATTGATAAAAATTGTATGTAGTCGTTACGCTTTGACAGTTGTCAACGGCGTAGCAGAAATATTTTCCTTTCTTAATTAGTATTATGTCTGAAATCAAAAAATTATTATTATAACAACTCTCTTATATATTTTCTGATCTTTTTGTTGAATTTTTTAAGCCAGAATTGGCCTCCAAATAACAAAATAAAATAAGATAAATATACGTAGCTTTTGACAGTGAAAAATTTTGAAATAATTTGAATTAAATTTCGACAGCACTATCGGCTTCAACACCCTTGAAAACAATGAAAATGACACCCATGATAAAAAAATTGGTACCCGCTTCAGCCGCCATCTTGGGTTTACATTTCGACAGCACTATCGGCTTCAACACCCTCGAAACCCATGAAAATGACACCCATGATAAAAAAATTGATACCCATTGCAGCCGCCATCTTGGATTTACATTTCGACAGCACTATCGGCTTCAACACCCGCGAAACCCATGAAAATGACACCCATGATGAAAAAATTGATACCCATTGCAGCCGCCATCTTGGAATTACATTTAGACAGCACTATCAGCTTCAACACCCTCGAAAACCATGAAAATGACACCCATGATGAAAAAATTGATATCTATTGCAGCCGCCATCTTGGATTTACATTTCGACAGCACTATCGTCTTCGACACCCTCGAAAACCATGAAAATGACACCCATGATGAAAAAATTGGTACCTACTTCAGCCGCCATCTTGGATTTACATTTCGACAGCACTGTCGGCTTCAACATTCTCGAAAACCATGAAAAAGACACCCATGATGAAAAAAATTATACCTATTGCAGCCGCCACCTTGGATTTACATTTCGACAACACTATTGGCTGCAGCACCCTCGAAAACCATGAAAATGACACCCATATTGAAAAAATTGATACATATTGCGGTCGCCATCTTGAATTTACATTTCGACAACCCTATCGGTTTGAACCCCCTCGAAAACCATGAAAATTTCACCCATGACAAAAAAAATTGATACTACTTACTTTTAGTACGTACTACTATTATACTATTATTTATTCTGTGCTTTTAAAATATTGTAATAAAAAAATCTGTTATTATTATTATAATCAAGTATTTAAGAAATTTGGTTATTCGAATATTGTGTATTTGTACAGCGATCTTTTTGAGCCGCTGCAAACAACCGAAATAATGTCCACTCACGACGGCGACTGACGGCGAACCATAGATAAATATAAATGTAGCAAGCTAATGCGGCGAACTGATATATACAGTAATCTATGGCGATTGCCAACTGAGTTAGTGAGTAAACTACTCTGTGGCTGCAGCTCCCCATTTACAGAAATAATTCTATACGAGGCTACCAAATCAACGAAAATTTCGCCATTTTAGAGGCGAAAAAAATTAATTATAGCTAAACAAACAAAATTACAATGCCATTTACATTCAGTGGCTTCCCACATGATAGATGAAGAGATTAATAAATAGATTGAGTTAAACAATTGATATTTACAAAAGTTATAGTGTTTATAAGCCTTGGGGACATGATAAATCCACACCATAAGCCACTAAAACCCCTTTTTTTATTTAAAAATAGCAATTAATCGATTTAAAAAAAATTAATAAGTTCAACAATCATTTATCTTTCTAACAATGTGGTTTTTATATCATTTATATGTATAATATGATTGCTGGATACGATTTCATGCGACAAAACGGAGGAATTTAGATTTTTAGGCGTTAGTAGAACATACCCACGCGCTTTGCGCTCGGCATGCAAAATAACCAAAAAGGGCCAAAACGAAAGTTTTATTGTGTGATTATTATGAGCCAGCGCTTGACTTAGTAGTCAAGCTGCATCACCAATTATGCTCAGGTGATATAGTTCTCACCTGAGCATAATTAGTGGTGAAGCTGAAGATGAAATAGTTAATAAACCTATCCAAAGGCGGAAACTGCTTTATTACTGCCTGAAGGGTATACAGAGCCAGTACATTAACTTTCTTCGTTTGAATTTGGCTGCAGCTGTCTATGGACTGCAATAGCCACTTACCATCAGGTGGACTAAAACATTTGTTTTTAAAATTTTATGAAATAAGCAAGAGGTTTGAAAGAAAATAAAATGCACTGGTTGCTTATAATTTCAAAATTTTACACATAGCACGTTGCAGCATGAATGGGTCACAGAATACTAGCGTAAAATATCAGCCTAATGCTGATATGTATCGTGAAGAGCGTAGAGAACCTAAGACCCTTTTTACTGCATACGAGGTATTCCATCTTAGTCCTCAGGGGTAACAACGCATCTGCATTTTGATTCTTAACCGAGGATATGACTATGGGCCACAGTATCCACTTTACCATCAGGTATACTGTTAAATCCTTAAATGTGTTCTATCAACAGGTTAAGGAGCACTATTTGTCTCTCTAACCCCCCTCTCTTTCTCCTCTTCTTTATAGTCATTGATCTATTTAAAGAATATTGCCTTGGGGTTGTTATAAATTATTTTGCTTAATTCCGTGTAAAGAAAGAAAATGATGTATCCTGTCCACTTTAAAGGAGTCCTCCCACCCTCTCTCAATCGCGCGCACTATACCCGTCGCCGTCTATCCCAGCACTACCATCCTCAGCACCACCACACTAGCAGGACACACCACTATCGAAAATGTATTTTCGAGAGTGGTGTGTCGATTGACGGCGACGGATACAGTGCGCGCGATTGAGGGAGGGTGGGATCTCCCCTTAAAACTGTGCAGGATACATCATTTTCTTTCTTTACGCGGAATTAAGCAAAATAATTTATAACAACCCCATTATAATGGATTTCCGCAAAGTAACGCCAGATTCTATCGAATATTGTCTTTTTAAAACATAAGGTTTAAGCACCCTACCCATTACTCCATTTCTTATTTTTTTATTCAATTCTTCTTCTGCGTTATCTGAAAGATATTTTTGTTACCGCCTTTTGTTTTTCTGTTATTTTTATCTTATCTTGGTATACAATAAAGAGTATTGTATTGAAAAATATGTGTGTTTGTCACATCATTGTGTTTGTTATTCTATAAAAAAATATTTAGAAAGTTTTATATTTATGGTGGATTTGAAACATAACGTATACCAACAAATATTTACTACAGTTTCATGTTTGAAACACAAACAGCAAACAAGCATTTCATTGGAGTGGAGCTCTTTTGTGTACATGGAAGTGAATTTTAGCATAGATAGTTTGAAGCAACTGTAATGTTATTATTTTTGTATTTGTTGGAAAAATATTATAATGTGTTAACTCATTTTTGATTGGTCGATAATTTGCTTCGTTGGTCTAGCAGTCGAAACCGCAATAGCTGATCATGAGGACGCGGGTTCCAATCCCGGGTCGTGAAAAAAATCTGTAATTTTTCTATTTAAAAAATTCTCAGAGAGTGGGGGAAGAGAGAGTGTTCCTGTGCTTGCGCAAACACTCGGGCACTATAATCCTGTCCTGCGGATCAGGCTCAGGTAGAGCCATGCTGCAGCTATATTAGTAGTATAGCTATAGCACGAATGGTTCAGCTCGACCGGGGTAGGACCACGCTCTCACAGAATACCAGCATCAAATAGCAGCATTAAGCTGCTGTGTTTCGTATGGTGAGTGTAGAGTACCGGAGACCCTTTTTACTCGAAAAGAGGCATTCTATCTTAGTCCTCACGGCTGACAAAGCATCTGCATTTTAATTCGCAAACGAAGATAGATGTCGATGTCTATGGGCCACAGCAACCACTTACCATCAGGTGGACTGTGTGCTCGTTTGTCACCCTTATTCTATAAAAAAAATCTTCTTAGTCCTCATCGGTGAAAACTTTTTTATTCTTAATCGAGATTGTCATGTATATTTATATATATGACCACAGCATCCGTCGGTTTACATACATAAATTGCACAAAGACACCTTCGATCGAGGTGTTATACCAATGCGGTTTGGCGGACTTCACATGTCTTAAATATATAAGCATATTTTATTTCTTAGTCATGCAGAGTTTCTGACAAGGTTTTCGACAAGGATCGAACTCGGATCGCTCGCGCACTGTAAAATTTATAGGAAACACTTAGACCCTAAGCCGTGGTTTTTTTTTTATAGGATAAGGGTGACAAACGAGCACACAGTCCACCTGATGGTAAGTGGCTGCTGCGACCCATAGACATCTACATCTATCCTCTATTACAAATCAAAATGTAGATGCGTTGTCACCCGTGAGGACTAAGATGGAATGCCTCATTTTCAGTAAAAAGGGCCTCCGGCCACCTGCACTCACCAAGCGAAACGCAGAGATAAATCTCTACTTCACGCTGGTTTTCTGTGAGGTCGTGGTACCACCCCGGTTCGAGCCGGCCCATACGTACGACAGCAAAAGCTGCCGGGTGGCTCTACCACTGTTAAAAATGTGTTAGTCTCTCATACGAAATTACATAAATTATAGAATACTAACTCTGGCATTTAATAATAATATAAATAAAAATGTTTGAGAAACATCAAATTATAAGTTGACTGCTAAAACTTTGATTTGGTACGAAGGCGTGCAGGAATTGGATTTCTTTCTCCTGCTTGTCAGAGCTGTCGAAGTTGTTTTGTCAGCGGGAAAGTTGGAATGGATCGCTTAGTAAATTGACTAAGGCAATCTTTATTTTATAATTTGTGTGTAAATATTTATAGCAAACTAAATACGATATATTTTAAACATCACTTTAAGTTAAGAAAATTTTAAGCCTTGGCTTAAAAATATGAAGTGGAAATAAATTTACTGCTTTTTGTTCTTTAAAATTGGCTTTTGTGTAGTTCTTTAAGTTCTTGCTATTCGTGGGAACGCAATGGATAACCAAAAAATTTACCAAAATGGCGGCGATGAGGTTCGCCACCCATCACGTCTCGTTTCTCGCGGGGGCGAAAAGCGGCCCACTGAGAGCCGCTTCGCTACGTTGAATGTAAGAGGAGGAATGAATGGTAAGGTAGATGAAGTATGTCAGATGATGGATGAACGTTGCCTTGATATTCTGTGCGTGAACGAAACCAAGAGGAAAGGATGTGACACCACGGTTCATGGCCCCTACACGGCATACTGGTCGGGAGTCCCCCAAACCAGCCGAGGCTGTCAGGGAGTTGGTGTCATTCTTTCATCTCGAATGGTTGAATGTGTGATGGAGCATGAATGTGTAAGCCCAAGACTCCTCTGGATTAGGTTAAAAGTCGGACTCACTCGCCTATTTATCCTTGGGGTCTATGCACCGACGGATCTGCGTGGAGGTGGGTCACTAAAATCACAACAAGAGAGAGAGGAATTTTGGGATAGCATGAGAGAAGTCTTGAATAAATGCGGAGAAAATGAACGGATCGTGATGTTAGGGGACTTTAATGGATGGGTTGGAGTAAAGCGTGATGGGTATGAAGGAGTTCTGGGTATGTTTGGGGACGAGAGAGTGAATGACAATGGGAGAAGACTGCTTGAAGTATGCTTGGAATGGAATCTGTGCGTGGCCAACACAATGTTTGACCACAAAAAGATCCATTTGTATACAAGAGATGAGGGTGAGTCTAGAAGTATGATTGATTTTGTAATTGTGGATGAAAGACTGAGGAAGAAAGTGCTAGACACTCGGGCATACCGCGGTGTAGGCCTCGACACAGACCACTTCCTGGTCATAGCCCGAATGCGTGGCCTCTTTAAACGGTGGCGACACCGAGGGGCCGAGCCTACGAGTGTTTTGGACAGAGTAAAAGTGGAAAATCTACAAGATAAAGAAAAAAAAGACGAGTATGTAGAGAAATTGAAAGAAAGTTTTAAAGGGATAGAAGAGATAGGAGTGATTGAAGATTTGTGGGAGACATTTAAGAAAGGGGTTGTAAATGTTGCGGTTGAGGTATGCGGGATAGCTAAAAGAAGGAAAGGGAGAAAGAATGATAACGTGTGGATGGATAAAGATGTACAAAGGGTTGTGCAAGGAAAGAAGAAAGCGTGGTTGGATTGGTTAGCAACAAAAGCTAACCAAAAAGTTCAAAAGGCAACGGATGACGAGATAAAGGAAGCAAGAACGAAGTATAAAAGATTGAAAACAGCAGCGAAAGAAATTGTGTCTAGAAAGAAAGAAGAACGAAAAGATGATTTCGATAGGAGGCTCACTGAAGATTTCCAGTCAAACATTAAGTTTTTCTGGAAAACCATCAAAACAGCCAGAGGAAATACTTCTACCTCGGAGCTGAGTACAATCAGGAGTCAAGATGGGAGCATTATAAAAGGAGAAGAATGTGTGTTAAAGAGATGGAAGAAGTATTTTGAAAGTTTGTTTGAAAGAGAGGAAGTGCAGGTACAGCATCTGCCACCTTCCACGGAAACTAACATAAATGTTGATGAAAATGAGATAAGCATGGATGAAATAGTGAAAGCGTTGAAAAGTATGAGATTAGGTAAGGCTGCAGGGTATGACAGGATTACCGTCGAGATGCTAAGGGCTGGACAGGGCCTGGTGGCTAGTCAGATGTACCGCCTTTTCAATCTGTGCTGGCGAAATGGGCAAGTACCGGGAGACTGGTGCAAAGCCGTTATCGTGCCATTGTATAAGGGAAAAGGGTCACGGCAGGACTGCATAAATTACCGTGGTATAAGCCTTCTTAGCGTTGTCGGTAAATTGTATGCGAAAGTGTTGATTGAAAGGGTTGTGAATGAAACAGACGAGAAAGTATGGGATGCACAAGCGGGATTTAGAAAGGGAATGGGATGTACGGATCAGGTCTTTTCCTTGCGGTGCATAGCCGAAAAGTGTTTGGCTAAAAACAGGAAAGTCTACTGCGCCTTCGTAGATCTAGAAAAGGCCTATGATAGAGTGGTGAGGAATGAATTGTGGTCAGCACTGTCCGTGAACGGTGTGAGCAGTATCCTCATACGAGCATTGCAATCTCTTTATAGGGATTCTAGTGCTTGTGTAAGGATAAACGGGGCATACACTGAATGGTTTAATATCGAAAAAGGTGTTAGACAGGGATGTGTAGCGTCACCGTGGCTGTTTAATCTGTTCATGGACAATTGTTTGACAGATTTAAAAGAGAATGAAAGTGGGTTGAGAATGAATGAGTTACTCGTCAAATGTTTTCTCTATGCTGATGACCAAGTATTACTTGCGTCTTCGGCCGAGGAGTTGCAGGAGATGGTAACTGCTATGAGTGGAGCTTTTGTTAGAAAGGGAATGAAGATGAATGTAAGGAAGACGAAAGTGATGGTGTTTGAAAAAGATGAGGCAGTGACAGACTGCAATATCGTGATTGAAGATGAACAAATTGAACAGGTGAAAGAGTTTGTGTATCTGGGGTCAAAGTTTACAAGAGATGGAAAGTGTGAGAGTGATATCGAAAGAAGAGTGAATGCAGGAAACATGGTGAATGGAGCTTTGCACTCCTTTATGAGCAGTCGGAAGGTGTCTAACAAGGCTCGTTTGGCTGTGCATGAGGGGGTGTTGGTTCCAACACTCATGTACGGAAGTGAAAGTTGGGTATGGCAGAAGAAACATGAAAGCAGAATAAATGCAGTTGAGATGAGAGCATTAAGAAGTATGATAGGAGTTAAACTGAGTGACAGGATAAGAAATAGTGAGATAAGGAAAAGTTGTGGTCTGAAAGAAGATGTAGTGACAAAAATTGAGAAAGGTATGCTGAGATGGTTTGGCCACGTCGAGAGAATGAATGAAGAACGATTGACGAAAAAAGTGTATAAGGCGAGTGTGAATGAAAGTGTTGGAAGGGGTAGACCTAGGCGGACATTTCTAGACCAAATTGGGGACGTCTTGAAAAAAGGCCAGGTTAAGAGTACCCTAAACCGTAGAGCATGTATGAAGGGAATAATGAAAGTGGACGAAGCGAAACAAGTATGTAAGGATCGTAGCAAGTGGAAAGAAGTGGTCTCTGCCTACCCCTACGGGAAAGAGGCGTGATTATATGTATGTATGTATGTATGTTTAAGTTCTGAACTCATAACATCCTGAAATTGACACAATCTATCCATCTCAAAAAGAAGATATTTCACTCTTGTATACTGCCCTGCCTCAGTTATGAATTCCAAACTTAAAAAAAACACAACAAATACAAGGTCATTAAATGTCAGGAGATGGCAAGAAAAAGCCATGCTGCAGCTTTATTAGTTGTACCATGGAGGGGTTGGCTCGACCGGGATAGAACCACGCTCTCACACAAAACCAGTGTTAAATAGCTGCTGTGGTTCATATGGTGAGTGTAGAGAACCGGAGACCCTTTTCACTGAAAACAAGGCATTCAATCTCAGTCCTCAGGTGTGACAACACATTCTGCTTTTTGATCATTAATCGAGAATAAATGTACATTTCCGTAGGCCACAGCATCCACTTACCATCAGGTGGTAACTGGAGGTTTTTTTTAATTTATAATAGCGCACCACTGAAGTATAAACTATTTAATAAAAAAAATCATTGGAATGTTTAAAATTGACGATGAAATCGCGTAACAGACATACAAACAGGGATCTTTACCGTCACCGTTACAGACTTTTATACGTGGTAGAGCCATGCTGCAGCTATATTAGTAGTAAAGTTGTAGCACGAATGGGTCGGCTCGACCGGGGAAGGACCACGCTCTCACATAATACCACCGTAAAATAGCAGATTAAAACTGCTGTGTTTCGTATGGTGAGTGTAGAGAACCGGAGACACATTTTACTGGAAAAGAGGCATTCCATCTTAGTCCTCACGGGTGACAACGCATCTGCATGTTGATTCGCAAGCGATGATGGTTGTGGATGTCTATGGGCCACAGCAACCACTTACCATCAGGTGGACTGTGTGCTCGTTTGTCACCTTATCCTATAAAAAAGAATATTAAAGTTCACTGCTAAACATAGAACTCCGCCATAGATTGTCTCATAGGATATTTGCCATAGACGGCAAGCGGGTTGGCAACCACAGTTTTTAATTTTTGTCGTTATTAGGAAAACGCTGCTGCCCATCTCCGGATTTGTTTTCTTTTATATAGGAGAGAGGGCAAACGAGCATGCGGCTCACCTGATGGTAAGTGGCTACTGCTGCCCATGAACAACTGCCAACACCAAGGAGGGAATTGCAGATGCGTTGCCGGCCTTTTAAAAAGGAGTACGCTCTTTTCTTGAAGGTCCCTAAGTCGTATCGGTCCGGAAAAATCGCTGATGGTAATCGGTTCCACAAGGAAGTCGTGCGAGGAAGAAAGCATCTTCTAAATCGCACAGTGGTGGACCGCCAATCATCCAGATGGTGTGGATGGTATCGGGAGTTCTGCCGCGATGTGCGTTCGTGAAATTTGGCGGCTGGGATTAATCCGAACAATTACTCAGAGCACTCCCAATGGTAGATGCAAAAGAAAATGCAAAGGGATGCAACATCTCTTCGCAGTGCCAATGAATCGAGCCGATCGGAAAGGGCTCGGTCGTCGACGAATCGAGCCGTTCTGCGCTGGATGCGGTCAAATAGAAGGAGCTGGCACTGGGGAGCCCCAGCCCAGAGATGGTAACAGTATTCCATGTGAGGCCGAACCTGCGCCTTGTAAAGTTGCAGGTGGTGTGCCGGCATGAAATACTATCCCGCTCTCCTGAGCACGCCAAGCTTTTTAGAGGCCAATTTCGCCTTCTCTTCCAAGTGACCACGAAACTGCACGTCACTCGATATGTCGACGCCGAGGATTCCGATACTGGCTGGGGCAACTAGGGGATTGTCTTGAAACTGAGGAGGAACGACAAAGGGGTTTTTTTTAGCGGTAAACGCGCAAACTTGTGTCTTCTGAGGATTAAACTGGACTAGATTTAGTTGCCCCCAGTCCGAGACTTTGTCCAGCAAAGACTCGAGTTCAGACACAAGTTTGTTCCGGTACTCGGCGACGTTTTCGACGTAGAAATATTGGCACGGCCGGTGTATACAGCATCACCAGTGCTGTCATCCGCATAGCAATGAATGTTATCAGTTAGCAATATATCATTGATATGCAGAAGAAACAGCGTTGGTGATAACACACATCCTTGTGGAACACCAGTGTTAATAGGCTTGTAGTCAGAATATGCACCGTCTACAACGACCTTGATGCTCCGATCTGCAAGGAAGCTGGTAATCCAATTGCACCAAGGCTGAGATCTGCATCCGATGGGTACCACAGAAGATGGAATAAATAGTTCAATTCCCTGTAGCACCACATCAGTGACAGAGTCAGCAACAGCGCTGGGATCATCCGGCGAGAAGCAAACCTGCCCCCATGGGTAGGATGCAAAGAAAGACCACATTCCGTCCCAATCCGCCGACCTGTAATGCCAAACACGGCGGCAACCTGCAGAACGTAACCACGAAGGGAGCGTGAGTGGCACCATACTCCGGATTAGACAGTGGTCCGAAGAGCCGAGAGGGGCATCGACGGAAAACTGATATCCGTCCGGATGAGAGGTGAGCAGAAGGTCCAACAGGGAAGGTGTATGATCCTCCACATCTGGAATCCGCGTAGGCGAAGTAACCAGTTGTGTCAGACCATATGCCAAGGCAAAGTCATAAACAGATCTCCCCGATTGATCGCTCAAACGTGAACCGAGCCATTCGGCATGGTGGGCGTTAAAATCGCAAGGAATCTGCAGCCATTTGGATGTGGTCGATGAGTCGGTCTGTTTCGGCATTACCTCTATGTGACCTATAGAGGCACCCTTAGACGCGCGGATGGTCGTCGCTATCTACGCGTAGCCAAAGGATGGACAGGTCCGAACCTTCAAGACTGCCGAGGCGTCGAGAACAGATGTCCTCTCTGACATACACGCAAACTCCAGCCCGAGGCACAAAGGAGGGCTCCAATTTGTACCCCGGGTAGGAGAGATACGAAATATCAGCCGGAGAGGAAACCTGCGTCTCGGTCAGGAAGAGCAATGCCGGCTTCGCCGTCTCGAGATGATAGTGGACGACGTTTAGGTTAGAGTGAAGTCCCCTGATGTTGCAGAAATTCACGGATAGCGTGGCAGGGGTCGCCTTGGTATTGTTGCTCAGTTTGCCCCGAGCAGTTATGTTTTTGAGCGGAATTTTGCCACCCCTAGAATACGCGGGGCAGCCTGAGCACCCACGCTCAGGATTGGAATAACATGGTCGTGGATGCTCAGCGAGGGATTCTCCAAGGGTACTGGTACCCTCCTGGGGTAGTCTATTGTGTAATTCCGCTACCATGTTGATGGGGGGAGGGGGGAATTGGGCCTCCAGCCACCTGCACTCACCAGACGAAACGCAGAAGCAGATCTTCTACTTTACGCCGGTATTCTGTGAGGTCGTGGTACCAACCTGGCCCGAGCCGGCCCATACGTGCAACAGCAAAAACTGCTGCGTGGCTCTACCACCGTGTTTCCGTCTGCCGCCTCTTACGACACCCACGGGATGATATAGGGTAATGGATATTCTAACACCGCCACTACCCTGTAAACAAAAACATTCAGGTGAATTGAGAACTTTGTCTATTTTTCAAGTCGGGTAAGAATTAACGCTATTAAATCAGTTAAAACTTACTTATTCAACATTATTTTAAAAATAGCTTCAGTACTTAACTGAAAATGCAAGAGGAAAATATCTACAGCATTCCCCTCTTAAAGAGTTTCATAGACTTAACAGTTTGCTTACAAACGGCACGGCGGTAACTTTCATGCATTTAATAACTGTCTTTGATTTAACTTGAACGTAACTCTTGCTTCTCGGCTACTTGTACAGGAGACTAAATGTAAAACTACATAGTAGAAATGAATCAAAGAAAATCTTTTAAGAGAGAATTTTTTTTGTCACCTACATTTTGTCCAGTTTTTTTTTTATAGAAGTAAGGGCAAGAAACTACATGGTAGTAACATCTATACTCAACTTACGAATTATTTTACATTTCATTTTTTCACATGGGGAAATGCCTACGCATACCCGCCTCGCGGGGGTAAGGACGGTTTATGTTGGAGTCACAACGACTAAAACCCCATGGTATTCTACCTTCGCCGCATACTGGCAGGGTCTTGAGAATGCTTTCGCACAAATCCGCGACCCCATCAGCACCGGCCGCTTCATGGCACCCCTCTTACCACAGCTCACCTACGCACATCCAAAGTGAGTTTGCCAAACCCACTTAGAGTGGCCACCTCGGGCTGGCCCTTCAACTCGGGCCAGGCATGTGGGTTCCTCTTCGTTTAACATGGTTGAACATGCCACGGCTACTAAACTTCTCGGACAACAAGGCGGGAACCCGTTCGGAGGAGAACGCAGTGTGCCTACCTTAATGTATGGTAGAGAAAGTTATTAAGTGTGACAGGAGAAACACGGGAAGAGGAATTCGATCACTAAAAAGTATGTTAGGGCTAAATCGGATTGCAGAAATTGTGTGATACAAAAAAAAGCGTAGTTTGCAAGATTATGCTGTGAACAAGATTAAAAAAGGAATGCTTCGGCAGTTTGGTCATGTAGAAAGAATGAATGAGGTTTCCTCAGGGACTAAGTAAATTTATGTTGTAGAAGTGAAAGGCAGAGCCGGCAAGGGACGCCCTATATGGAAGTTTATCAACCAAATTGGCGATATATTGAAGATGGGCAAAATTAAGAGTACCCTTAACAGACGAACATGTGTAAGTGTATTAATGTGAAGGAAGCGAGAGAGTTGTGTCAAGATCGTGTCAAATGGAAGTTTAGACTCTGCTTACCCCTCTGCGTGACACACGTGAGTGTTATATTAAATTAGTTCGTTAATTCAGCGTATGCGTTTACCAACATTTAGACTGTGTGCCCGTTTGTCACCCTTATTCTTTATAAAAACACAGTCGATAGCGGGTAATAATTAATCAGGGTTTGAATATAACTTATGATTGATCTGGTATTTTAAAGTAGTATAGTTGCGATGAGTGAGCATTTATCGCAACTTTATTCGAGAAATAACAACACATCTTCTCGTCAAGTATACCTCAAATCTTGAAAACGAGACTGTACAACTAGTGCGTGTTGCTAGTGATGACTTATGGAACTGAGACGTGGTCCTTCACTGCTGGCCGTATGAAGAATCTCAACGTTGCTCAGCGAGCTATGGAGAGGGCTATGCTCGGAGTTATCCGCAGTAGGACCAGAGTTGAAAACCCAATGTAAATTGGGCGATCAAGGATAACTTTTGTTAGTTCTAACTGGATTGCTACTAACGAATCTGAAATTATTGACCAATTTTTAAAATTAGGAGCACTTATATATTTTTCAGCTCCACATAGTTTATTAGTTTTATTGGATGTATCTTTCCATACATTAACCAATTTTACATCGACTTGTTTCGTTTTCGCTCTATTGTCTTTCCAAAAATAGAATTGTTTTGTTTTTAAAAAAAATCTCTTTCAAAGTCTTAAGCAGCGTTTTGTCTAAGTGTTGTATTTAATAAAATATATGGTGCTAAAAATGCATTTTGACTAAATAACAATATCCTATAAACTTTGAGCAAAATGAGTCCATGACGTAAACATTCTTTTAAATGCTCATAATGAATAACATATTTATCGTATCACCCGTATCGTACAAACTAGCTATTAATTTTTTATGTTTGCTTCCTGACGGAGCAAATTTTTCTACTGCAAATGGTAAATCTGAATCATCATGTATTTCAATTGGATAGTGCAAGTCTACTTCAAGAATATACCTGTGGCGGCGCTGTCGTCGCGCCACAAGCGAAACACATCGAAGCCTAAATCGCGCTTACAAAAGTTTCGAAGTTAAAGCAGCATGTATAGAATAGCTCCGAACTACCACTCGGAGCGTTGGCCGCTCCCCGGGCAGAACACCTTGGCCGGCGGGAGATCTCCCCTTTTTCTTCCACCCGCCACAGTGGTGACCCCGACGTGATATGAACACGCAACCAACAAGCCTTCGGTAACTACACCTTCTAAATCTTCATCATCCTCAAGTACCCCATTAATTCGCTCCCGAGCAGATATTGTCAGCAGTCTTCACATTCTGCAAGCCATCTAACTTTACAAAGGTTCATCGCAGCACTGGAATAATAATGCTTCCTGTTCCTTCAAGCTACTCTCTGCGCTACAGTGATCGGAACGGCTCTGAGCCTTACTGCTCGCCTCTGCTTCACGGCACTCTTGCAGATTACTTGCCTTCTTCTCGACTCACCGCAGACTTACAAGGCAGGCCTTTTTTTTTTTTTTTTTTTGCGGATGGAAAATCATCAAATGACGCCTTTCGCTCTGGGTGGAGCGGAAGGGAGTGTCAGACTTTTACTGACTAAAAACCATCCGTGTTCCTTCAGTGCCCTTACGTTCCGGAGCCGCGGTATCTCTTTCGAACAGCCCGCAGCCCCGGCAGGCGTCGGCCCTTGCGGGCCCCTTCACGATGCTGACAGCTCTTTGAGGCGCGCGTGGAACAAAACGCGCCGTCGACACGGCCTGTCGTCGTTAGACGGACGGACGGCGAGCTACCCATTGCTCGCCATCCACAGGCCCGCGCCTACGGTGGCCGGGGGCCACGACGTAGCCCCCGACGCCCGGGGTGTCTCCCGCGGCGGCCGGGAAGGAAAGCTGCTGCTCTCTCCTTCTCTCGCTCCGCCACCTCCTTCGCTAGCATCACTGCTTCGCAGAAGGTGGTGACGGCATCCCATTCCGTCTCGCTCCGGACCATGGCTTCGACCAGGGCCGGACGCGAGAGGTCGCCGCCGCCTATCGCCGCTACGAGGACACGGCGGTGCTCCGCCCAAGCAGGGCACACCTCCACGGTGTGCTCCACCGTGTCCTCCGGTCGATCCTCGCAGTGGGAGCACCCGGGCGTTTCCTCCCGCCCGATTCCGTGCAGGAACCTCCCGAACACACCGTGTCCGGTGAGGACCTGCGTCAGGCGGAAGGTGAGGACGCCGTGGCGTCTCTCAAGCCACTCCTCAAAGAGGGGTCTTATCGCCGCTATAGTGGCGTGCCCAGCACGGGGTTGCGACGGTCGCTCTCTCCATGTCGCCATGAGATCTCGCCGGAAGTCTGTCCGCTGCACGACAACTTGCCGCGGCAGCGGGGTTTCCCCCCGGCATAGTGCCTCCGTGCGCCATTCGTGCAGGCGCGCGAGGGCTATCGCCTCCAGATCCTATGGCGGCAATCCGGCAAGGAGGCACGCCGCCTCGCGGGAGATCGTGCGGTAGCCGCGAACCATTCTCACGGCGACCACCCTTTGGGGCGCGTTCAGGTGGTGGACGGCAAGCTGCGCCAAACCACGTGCCCACACCGGGGCCCCGTAAAGGGCCATGGACCACACAATCCCCGCGTAGAGCCTCCGGCAGGAGGCGTTTGGCCCCCCCAGGTTCGGCAGCAGCCGCCTGAAGGCAGCCCCGGTCCGTTCCAGTTTGGGAGCCAAACGTCGGAAGTGCTCAACGAAGTTCCATCGGCCGTCGAGGACGAGTCCTAGGTACTTCAATGTCAACTCGACGCCGACGGATACCCCTCCTACCATCACTGAGGATCCCGGTGGTGGCCTGTTCCGAGGACCATGGAAGTGCATGGCCTCAGACTTGTGCAGAGCCACCTCAAGACCCAGCTGCCGGATCCTCTCAACGACTATCGCAACCCCGCGTGTCATATTTTCCGCCGCCGCCTCGTACGACCCCCCCTGTGCCAGTACCAGCGTGTCGTCACGTTCGTCGTTCGTCGGATTGCCGGTAGGGAACAAGGCAATCCCTGGTACTTGCAAATTCGTCGACATCTAGACTGCACTATCGACCTCCGGTCTCAGCAGGGGGGTGATGTGGCGGCGCTGTCGTCGCGCCACAAGCGAAACACATCGAAGCCTAAATCGCTCTAACAAAGTTCCAAAGTTTAATCAGTATATATAGGATAGATCCGAACTACCACTTGGAGCGTTAGCCGCTCCCCGGGCAGAACACCTTGCCCGGCGGGAGATCTCCCCTTTTCTTCCCGCCGCCACATACCCAACATCACTATCATCAGGAACACTCATTATATCAAATTGATAATTTTTTTTTCACTTATAAATTTAAAATTCCCTGTTGGTAACTTTTGCATCATAGCAAAACCATATAAATTTACACAATCAAAATAAATTAAAAAATTGTTTTTATCCTTGCTGTCATAATACGTAAGACATAATATATACATAGGACATGTATTTATTGTTTGCTTTTGCATATCTTAGAGAACATTGAACAAGACCACCGCGAATTCCTTTCTCTAAATATTGGTACATTTCAATATCTGAAAGTAAATCTAAATGTATGTTCGTATGAAACAACATAGCATCCCAACTTAATGATGGAGATGAGACATAGTAACATGGGTCAAGACTATAATGTTTTAAACTCATAGCTTGGAATTTTTCAAATACATCACATTTTAAATATAAATCGGTGTATTCACCTAAGTTACGGATTTTAAAATCATTCCATACCTTCAATGCATGACTGTAATCTTCATCTGAAACAGATTTAGATGTAAGGTGATTGAAAAATTTCAATTGCTCTGCTAATTGATTTTATTCATACCGATCCCATGAATCTATATAGTTATAACAGTAGATACCTTTCTTTCCAACTAAATTAAATAAATGTTTATCTTCAAAAATTTTGTGTAAATTTTTAAAATCTTTCGCTTCCATCGTTTTCAATATTTATCTAAGCTCGAGCTCAAAAAGTTGAAAGAGTCAATAAATTTCAACTGAGCTGAGTTCTTCTTATTATTATTATTTTCTATTGGAATAAACTTTAAAATTGATAAGGGCGTGCTTCGATGGTTTGGGCACGTTGAGCGAATGAGTGAAGACCGAATGGTGAAGAAAATATATAGCGCGAAAGTTAATATTAAAAGGTGTCGAGGTAGACCGAGACTAACTTTCGAAGACCATGTGAGCAAACTGCTCGAAGAGGGGAGGGTCAAGAGTACTCGGATACCTAGACGTGCATGTATGAAGAAGACAATGAATCTGAAAGAAGCGAAAGAGGTATGTAAGGATCGTGACACTTGGCGATCTGTTCTCTCTGGCTACCCCGTCAGGGATTGTGCGTGAAGATAAGTTAAGTTAAGGAATAAACTTGGTAAATGAAATAAAGTTTTCTTTATTTCAAGGTATTAGACTTATACGACCACAAATGGCTGAAATTTCCTTAATAAATAAATGGTAATCATAACCAGAAAGGTTGTGAAATATTATAGGTATGAATGAGCATGTCTTAGCTTTTAAATTACATTTGTTATGAGCTGGTCCTCTGTATTTTCCAGTAAAGTGATCATGATCTGCAACTATGATATCTGTATTACTAAATATTTTTTTACACAAATGACATTCCTTTACATTATTCAAATAGTCTCGCCCCGTTCCACCGATTACCAGAGGTGTATTATTTGAAAGCAATTTATATAACCGTTTAACATCTTTACTAATTCATTCAATAATTTTTTTAGCACACTCTGACCTTCGGTAGGAAACTAATTTATTGAGTTCGGGCTTAGAATCACAAAATATATAATATGCAAAACAACTGGGCCTCATGGATTTGAATATTTTCCACATACGTAGTTTTATTTTTGTCTGAATACTCATGTAATAAACTCTCAAAGTCACCGTATATTACAATAGGAACTCTTTGAGCATTTTCATAGTTTGAAAAATAAAGTTTAGTACTTTCTGAGAAGCCCCAATTCACACCTACTTTTAGTATAACGTAACGAAATATAAAGTTATAAATAACATAATGTTGCAGCGTCTGTCTTTTCGTCTGAATACAATCTGGGAGTCTTCAAGGCAAGGGTTAAATATGCTTTTTTATGGGTAACACTTATCGAGGAGTATAATACGTAAAAAATATAGTTTTTTCTCGATATAATATTTTTAGTAATTAGCAGCTTAAATAATTATTTTTGCGTAATAGATTTTTAAATTTTTTAATTACGTACCTGCTTTTCATCACTATATATAGGTATATGAGCAAAATACCTCAGCACAGCTTGCTACGAGTTAAGCGACCTATTTCCTTTGACACCTCAAGTAGTCTAGAGTTCAACGAAGCAGAAACATTCAAGTTTTGAACTTTTATTTCCTCGTTTGTCCCTCAGACTTCAGACAGTTATTTGTAGATATAGAAAGTTAGTATAATTATTTTGTATTATCTTGGATATCTTCAGGGAGTAGAGACAGAAACGGCCAATATGATTAATTTTTTAGTGGATTTGCTCTTACATCATTTTTTTTCTCGACATTCGCATATTCAATATTTACATTATAGTTTAGCGGTGTTTACCTGTGGGTAGTTACGCAATAAGAATAAAACTATATTAATATACTTTAACATATTTTATGTAAAATTTAAATTTTAAACTTTATTAAATAAAATAAATAAATAAAACATACATTTTTATTTACTTACACATACAACATACACAATAATTACAGGGTGACCACCCTAGTTTGACGGTGTAGCCAACGATACAGTATGATATGCCATTTTATTGAACTAACTCAGCGAACATGAAAACAAATCAGTCCGCCCCGACATGATGTTGATGATAGATTGCTGTATATATACTAGGTGTTGATCACACGCAGCGCGCGCGCGAACGGTGCTGGCTGTATTTGTAACAACGGCCGCGACCGGCACTCCGCGGACCCGTCCGTCGCATTCAGTCACACCATCTCCAACACTCGCTGGTTGTTTATCCTACCCCTAATCACCTTCAACACGTACATAGCAAGAGCTAATTCTCTTCTAACTTTGAGATTTTAGTACCCTGTAATACCGAGCAAAAATAGAGTAGGATACAACTTTTAGGATGCAAATTTTTTCAAGTATAATAATCTAATAAATTTACTTTGGATCCGCTCTATTCTCATGAGGAGTCCAAATGAGGGCGATACACTCTAAGTGGCTCTTTACAAGTGCACCATAAAGCACACTCAGAGCCCCGAAATTCGTGAAATTATTTGCATGACATTATCAATCCGAGGTCACGGTATGCCTTTATACAAATATAATATGTAACCTAAAATCTAATTCTGCAGTGAAATATACACCTAGCCTCCGTAACTCTATGAAGCAGCTTCCGTCCATCACGTATTGTTGATGAATACAGCGGCTAAAGGAGAGTACTAAGCATTTAGAGGATTAAAAAAAGTTTATTATCTATGCTAAATTCTAAAACTTTATCAATATCATGCTGTAAAGAGTCACAATCAGACTTACTTACCTCTTATTTCTAAAACTAATTTTAGATCATCGGCAAACAGTTTATTACACTGAGCAAATCATTTAGCATTATATTGAATAGCAAAGGTCGTAAATTACTGCCCTGACTAACATCAAATCTAGAGTAGGGTCTAGAAAAGTGCCCATTACAACCAAAGAATTGATGACGGTCTTGCAGATAACTTTCGGAAAATGATAGCGTGCGAGATGTAAATTATCACGTTCTTCAAACTGGACATAATTAGTAAGTTCTAATTAGCAACTAATTGATTATTGATTAACCTTGTGGTAGCAGTCTAAAAGAAACCGCCACCAAACTCTCACGATTTGTGATTTTGTTTGAAAAACACAAAAAGGACATTAATTTATAATTCTTTATGCATGTTATGGGATAGTGGACATTCTTACATCGCCACTACACGGTCAACCTGCAATCAAACTTAAAAAAAAAGCTGAATGCATGGTCACCACTAAGAACAAAGATGAAATACCTCTCTGTCTGTAACTCTAGGGGATCTCTGTATCCTTCAGACCAGAACAGGAAAGAAGGAGGTAGATACCCAGACTGACTCTTAGGCAGAAATAGTCCTTTGGCCTAGTTTTATGGGCTGATAAAAAGAAAGAAGCAGAGGAAGAGATTATTTAGAAAACTTTCGTTTTCTAAATAATCTCTCAGCAGTCCTCCTGATAATTAATGGATGCTGTGGGCAATAAATCTGAAGAATCTAAATGCGTACGAATAAATGACAACCCATAGGTCACCAGTGTCGACAGTCACATCATCACGCATAGAATAGTCTATTCATCATCATCATTCATCATTACAGCCCTTCACAAGTCCACTGCTGAACATAGGCCTCCC
Source organism: Parnassius glacialis (assembly GCA_033319125.1). Lineage (NCBI taxonomy): Eukaryota > Metazoa > Arthropoda > Insecta > Lepidoptera > Papilionidae > Parnassius > Parnassius glacialis. Next base: position 22,030,896 of record JAVANC010000029.1, on the reverse strand, counting down.
CAAAGGAATGCCACAAAGCACGGTAATGAGCCACCTGCGTCCATCGACTTATTGCATGTCTTACCAGGTCATCACTCCATCTAGTGGGGGGACGCCCTACACTTCGCCTGCCGGTACGAGGCTGCCACTCGAGAACCTTTCTTCCCCATCTGTTGTCGGTTCTTCGAGCTATATGGTTGGCCCATTGCCGCTTCAGCATACTAATTCTTTGGGCTATGCCAATTACTCTGGTTCTACTGCGGATATCCTCGTTTTTTTTTTGTTTTTTTTTTCACGCAGAGAAACGCCGAGCATTGCCCTTTCCATAGCTCGCTGAGCGACTTTGGGCTTCCTAATACGGCCAACAGTAAAAGACCACGTCTCAGATACGTAGTTCATCATTGGAAGCACGCACTAGTTGAACAATTTAGTTTTGAGGTTCTGAGGTATGTCTAACGACAAGATATGTCATAACCTCCTGAATGTTGCCCAGCCGAGTTGAATCCGTGGATTGACCTCTCGGTCGAAGTTGGACTTAGCTAGTCAGACTATTTGTCCCAGGTAAACATATTCATCTACAACTTCGAGCTTAGTGCTCCCAACAACTACCGGCATAGGTGTGACATAGACGTTAAACATGATTTTTGTTTTGTCCATGTTTATCTTAAGACCTAACCGTTGGGAGACACTATTGAGATCACTGAGCATAGTGCTTAGATCCTCCAGCGATTCTCCCATAAGGACTATATCGTCGGCAAATCGAAGGTGAGTTATGTACTCGCCATTGATGTTGATACCGTATCCTTTCCAGTCCAGTAGCTTGCAAACGTCTTCTAATGCAGTGGTGAAGAGTTTTGGGGATATCACGTCACCCTATCAACCCTACCTATATACCTATTAACCCTAACCTTTCTGCGGTTAGATAGGTTTCGTACTGTGGTTCTGTACTCAGATAGCCATCGTAGCCCTACTGCACAAACACTCCAGCATTTTGATATACCGACAGTCCACTTGGCACCGCTGGAGGGACTGTAGCACTGCCCAAATTTCGACGTAATCAAAGGCTTTCTCATAGTCAACATTCGTAAGACAAAGTGGCAGATTGTACTCTTCGGTCTTCTATACAATTTTCCGAAGGGTAAATATATATGGTCTATAGTGCTAAAGCCTTTTCGTAAACCGGCTTGATCGGGAGGCTAGAAGTCGTCCAGTATGCATGCAATCGTAATGACTCTCGAAAACAGCACGTAGACGCGGCTCAGAAGAGAGTGTCGTCACCTTTCTTGAAGAACAAAACCACCAAACTTCTGCTTCACACGTCCGGTGTAGTGCGACCATAGAGGACGGAATTAAAGAGTTTCTGAAGGACTTCAAGTACCGTTTTTCCACCCGCTTTCAGAAGCTCTGCTGTAATTTCATCCTCGCCTGGGGCCTTGCCGTTTTTAAGGTGCTGGAGAACCATTCTAATCTCGCTTAGACTGACGTCCGGGATATCATCTGAATAGTGTCGGATAAGACTTGCTCTTGGATCGTAACTCACACTTGCGTGTGGCTCCAACAATGACGTGTACAGCTGCCCATAGAGCCTCTTAATCTCACTCAAAATCTCAGGTGTCTCGGAAACGATGCTACCACATTCGGTCTTTAGCTTCGACAGTTGGCAATTTCTGGCAAACAGATCTCTGGCAAAGACTTTGGAGCTCTGGTTTCGCTCGATCGCTTCTCCAATACGAGCAGTATAAAAGTTGCGTAAGGCCCGCCGCATGCCTTTAGAGATCTGTCTGTTTAGTTTCCTGTATGCTATCAAATTAACTGAAGACTGCAACTTCATTTCTCGTCTAACAGCCATGAGATCAAGAGTGTGATCGGAGAGTTTGAGTTCTATGGCGGAACTTGCGAAAATTAGCTCCGACCACATGGGCAGTTTCCATGAGCTCATTTATATCGTACACTACATTGCAAACTTCTAGGCATTGAAAACGATTTTGTATCTCGAGCTGAAAGGTTTCGGGACTTTCTTTGGTTTAGAGCACGGAGCGTTGAATTCATTAGACGTGACCTCTCCTTCTTAACGTTTAGGTTCAGCGTACCTGTAATCATTCGGTGATCGGTACCAGTTTTCACCCTCGCGATCACTGAGACATCACTGAACAGTTGTCGTCTGTTCGTCATAACGAAGTCAATCTCATTTTTTGTCGAACCGTCGGGGCTCGACCAGGTCTACTTCCTATGGGGCCGCTTCTACAAGAAAAAGTTCATTATAAAGAATCCCTCTTTCTCCATGAAGTCAACCAGCTGCTGGCCCCTTGGATTCCGTTGCCCTATTCCGAATTTGCCTACTTTCAGCTCACTTTTCTGTGTTGTGCCTAGTTTTGCGTTGAAGTCTCCCATTAACACCGTATAGTGAGTTTTGGAGAAATGCATGGCTCTAGAGATATCCTCATACATTTCTTCCACCTCCTCATCGAGATGTGCCGAGTTCGGTGCGTAAACCTGTATGACCTTCAGCGAATACCGTTTAGTGATTCTAAGTATAAGGTACGCAACCCTCGTTGACACACTCCCAATCTTTACAACGTTGTTAACGAGAGACTTGTGGACAATAAATCTGACACCTCCTTGGGACAGATGGTCACCCTCCCGGTGATAGAACAAGTTGCCGGATTCGAGGGTTACCGTGTCCTCCCCCTGTCTTCTGACTTCGGATAATCCTAGAATATTCCACCGCAACTTATCTTTCTCTTCTTCTAGCTCCAGGATCTTCTCGTCAGTCCTCAGGGTGCGTGCGTTATAAGTTGCCAGGTCAAGTCATTTTAGGTGGCAACCAAACCTCCACCGGAGATTCTTAGCACCCCCTGCCCCGCCGTTACCATGGTTGCCACCGTAGCCAGGAATAGCGGGGCCGCCGTGGACTGGGGCCGCCGGGGCTGGGGCCACCGGGAACTGGGGCCGCCGGGGACTGGGGCCGCCGGGGACTGGGGCCGTTTATTGATTGCTCATGGTTGCCATAGTTGCCACGCTTGGCGAGCGGGTTGGCAACCGCAGTTTTTTATTGTAATTTTATTGTTATCAGAAAGATGTTGCTGCCCAGCTTCTGCCTCAGTTTCCCTCTGTCGCCTTTTACGACACCCACGGGAAGATATGGGATAGTGAGTATTCTTTCCCGCTACCACAGTACAGTCTATTTAGCCTACTGCAAATGGTACTGTTACATTGTATTCTTAAAGATGTAGTTATGTAAGGCTAGGATTTTTTTCTAAGTCCTCACTGTGTATCAATACTATGGGCTAATTAAGAGCGATTTATTCAGTGGAGAGTCTTACTAAGAGACGTTTTGGTGACCTTAATTTGGTTGAAACTATAGTTCGGCCGTTCAGAGAATGCGTTCCTGACACTTCGCGATTGAACTGATGACGTAACTTTGTAATGGCGTTGCAGTTACGATAAAAATATTTTTGCTGGTTGTTTACCGTTTAAACAATTGATGAGCATTAAAACAACATTATTATATCAATAATCAATGAATGTTATAATTTTGTGCCAAACTGAGTGTCAAATAACTTGGTAAACAATATTTTCTAAATCTATACTGCGCTATTACAAGGTTATATAAGCGCATTATATTTGTAGTGCTGCGCTAATAATAACAGGCAATAACATTATCGTAATCTGTTCTTATACAGTTATATTTTATAAAATAATACGTTTTGTTTATCTTTTTAAGAATTTGAAAATAATGGACTATAAGATAACTTTTATTAAATATACAAATAAAACTACGACCAAACCGAACGCGCGAAAGAAAGTAGCATTTTTATATTTAGGTTGAAAATGATAACCCCAAATGGCGTTATGGGCCGCCATTTTGTGACGCTAAAGCAGTCGTCTGTTGTCGTTTCGTGCGCATAGACCACGTTCTTCAAGTGTTTTCGATCTGTTTTTATTTGATTACCCGGCTTTCATTTAATGGACTGTTTCTGCTTTTTAAACTGACATCGGTGCTAAATCGGACTTCGATTGTGTTTTGTATTGCGTTCTTTTTACTTTTGGTGCATAATAATGCCTAAACGTGGACAAACATTGAAAAGTGGAGCCCGTAGTTAATCATCAAGCTTCAAGATTACTTTGAGCGGGAGCGGCAAAATGGCGGACCCCTGTTACCTGTCGAACAAGTACAAGAACGCGTCTCTCAGGCGCTTGGAGTTAGCAAACGAACGATAACAAATATTAATAAAGAAAAGTTCGGCTCTACTGGCACGTAAGATAATATTTTACGTACTCCGAAGAAGAAAAGTAGTACTAAACCCGTGACAGATATTGACACCTTTGACGCCGATGCAATCAGAAATCATATATATGGTTACTATTCCAGAAATGAATATCTCAACAGGAAGAAGCTTTTGGCATCGTTAAGAGAAGCTGGACTGTTTAGCTGGGGTAAAGCTTTTATTAGAACGATGCGACATAATTTTAAAACGGATAAGTTTTTTGAGAGAAGCAAAAAATATTGATAACTGGGATAATGTCGTGTTCATTGACGAGACATGGCTAAACGCCAATCACACGGTTTCCCGTTCTTGAACGGATGATACACAACCGTCGACGTCGAAAGTACCAATGGCTAAGGAGGCCCGTCTGATAATATGCCACGCAGATTCTGCAAAATACGGCTTTGTGGAGAACGCGATACTTGGATTTCAATCAAAAACCACAAATGACTACCACGAGGAAATGAATGCCACATTTAAAGAGTGGTTCCAGAACGTGCTTTTGCCCAGCCTACCAGAGCCTTCTGTAATATTCATGGATAATGCCTCCTATCACTCGGTTCAAATACAGAAACCACCTACCCAAGCTAATAAAAAAGAAGAAATGGTGGCTTGGTTACAAGCAAAAGGCATTGACGCAAATATGGAGATGCAAAAACCAGAGCTAATTAAATTAGTTAAAGAAAATAAAGCGGCAAATATGCGATACAAAATCGATGAACTGGCTCTGGAGTACGTATATATATATATATATATATATATATATATATATAGACTTGGACCTGAACTTCACAAGCTATAATATGATTTTTTTTATCAATTTTAGTTATTTGAACTCGTAGACGGCTTTTACTTTATATTATTAAGTACAACGCACCTTCAATTCCCCTGGTGTTGCAGTTGTACAAAAGCAGCGGTAGTCGCTTACCATCAGGTGAGCCGCATGCTCGTTTACCCCTTATATAAAAAAAAACACCTATTGGGTTTACAATCCACCAAAATATCGCGTAAAATACGTACAAAATAAAAATAAAACCGGCAAAGTACGATACGGACTCGCGCACCGAGGGTTCCGAACAAATCTGTAAGGATATAATAAGTTTAAAATTATTAAAAATATTTTTATTATATAGTGTAACTAAAAATTTATACTTTTCGCAATTTTTCCTTTATCTCTGCTATAAAACGTTGCTTCGTACCAAATTTCTAGATTCTGAGTTCACGGGAAGTACCCTGTAGGTTTTGATTCCCTTGCGAATGTCGAAAATTTGCGGCATAAACGGCTGTATCATTTGATTGCGTTGGCTTAGAAGCTTGATTTTTTCACAGCTCTAAGGGACCGTAGGCTTGAATATTTGATATGTTGAATTTCAGCTTGATACCTCCACGCGTTCCTGAGAAAAAGGGTCTTGACAGGCAAACAGACAGACAGATAGACGGACAACAAAGTGATCCTATAAGGGTTCCGTTTTTTCCTTTTGAGATACGGAACCCTAAAAACAGTCGAATTGAGGACATCCTTTTTATTTAAAGTCGGCTAAAATATAATTTACCTGCAGGATAACAACACACAGGTCATTTAATATTACGGCCATACTTGAGTACCTATTTAGAGGAAAAATGAACAGGAACGTCGTACCGCGAATGGAACTTGAGAGGCGATTAGCTTAATAACAAAAGTTCTCTCTCGAGACCACTCTATAAACTCATTGGCCTCGTTCTACTCAGTCCCTTTAACGTAGTACGACACTTTTAATTTTAAAATGCGAATTAATGTAATGTTCTTGTTTATTTTTAAAATTATAGGTCATTTAGGACGCCTTTTTATTTTTATTTTATAGAAGAAGGGGCAAACGAGCATGCGGCTCACCTGATAGTAAGGGACTACCGACGCACATACACGTACAGCGCAACAGCAGTGGAATTGTAGGTGCGTTGCCGGCCTTTAAGAAAGGTGTAATCTCTTTTCTTGAAAGTACCTTAGTCGTATCGGTCCGGAAAATTCGCCGGTGGTAAATAATTCCACAGAGAAGTTATACGAGGAAGACGTGGTATGATAATCTTTGTTTTTTTTTTGCAAAGAGGGCACCATAGTCCCCAGTTTTCATTAAAAAGTTTCAACCTTTTGTCGGTACATTTACGCATAATGGGCATAAATATATCTCTAATTTTTGAGAGTGTTAGGGAGCAGTGGGCCCGTCATGCTGCTACAGTTCGCATTAGCGTATTTAATAATTTTCCGAAATATTTTTTTAAATGAAACTACTTAGTTTTCGAAGTAAGAAAATAAACTTACGTTTATCAAATTTCAAAATGTGTTTTTAGTCTATTAACATTTAAAAAATTAAGTTTCTCTGTTTGGAGAAGAAACGATGAAATAAACATTCTTTTGCCATTTCTTTTTATCATTAAGCAACACGGGCCACCCGCAGACAAGAGAGGAGCAGTCATACGCAAGCGTACTCCTCTGTCAAAGCATAAGTCCACGCGGTCCTATGCGTACATATAAACTAGTTGCAGCCGCACTGCACTCTAGACCAAATACACTTGCGCGACTGAATCGACGTCCTACAAAAATGCCGAATTTTTCAGTTTTTTACTGCAAAAAGAGGTCTTTTTCGTCAAATGAACAAAAAGATTACCTTTCATTATACCTTTTATATAATATAAGTCATTTTTAAGCAATTTATTGCTACTTACTTTTTTAAACATAAACATACTATAAGAACGGTAGTGTTGTTTCGGATTAGTTTATCAACACAGTTCGCTCGCCCTCGTACAATATGCGGATCTGTCAAGCGAGTTATCTGAGTCTGCGTCCGAGTCGGCACTGTCACCGAGCAACAGTGTTATAATGTATTTAGATTATGTGTGAAATTACTAGTTTATTACTTTAATTGTTATGTGTGAGTTTCGTAATGACAGGCGGTTGTTTGTGTACGCAGATATCTCCCGCAAAAAAAGACAGTTTTTTTAAAGGAGAAACACGCTATGGCTACTCCCCTCCGAGCTGCTAGTAGTATCTATATTGCTCTGTGCTTTTTTTAGACCAATGATATAATATTCTGAAACAAAACTTTAAAGGAATATAAATAAATATAATTGGTAAATCCAATTCAGCGCATAAAAAAAAATACGAATAACACGAATTTTTAAAGTAGTTTAAATACATTTCGACAGCACTATCGGCTTCAACACCCTCGAAGCCCATGAAAATGACACCTATCATGAAAAAACTGATAACCATTGCAGCTGCCACCTTGGATTTACATTTCGACAGCACTATCGGCTTCAACACCCGCGAAAACCATGAAAATGACACCTATGATGAATAAATTGATATCTATTGCAGCCGCCATCTTGGATTTACATTTCGACAACCCTATCGGCTTCATCTCTCTCGAAAACCATGAAAATGACACCCATGATGAAAAAATTTATACATATTGCAGCCGCCATCTTGGATTTACATTTCGACAGCACTATCCCCTTCAACACCCTCGAAAACCATGAAAATGACACCAAAGATGAAAAAATTGATATCTATTGCAGACGCCATCTTGGATTTACATTTCGACAGCACTATCAGCTTCAACACCCTCGAAAACCATGAAAATGACACCCATGATGAAAAAATTGATATCTATTGCAGCCGCCATCTTGGAATTACATTTCGACAGCACTATCGGCTTCAACACCCTTGAAAACAATGAAAATGACACCCATGATAAAAAAATTGGTACCTGCTTCAGCCGCCATCTTGGATTTACATTTCGACAGCACTATCGGCTTCAACACCCTCGAAACCCATGAAAATGACACCCATGATAAAAAAATTGATACCCATTGCAGCCGCCACCTTGGATTTACATTTCGACAGCACTATCGGTTTCAACACCCGCGAAAACCATGAGAATGACACCCATGATGAAAAAAATGATACCTATTGCTGCCGCCATCTTGGATTTACATTTCGACAGCACTATCGGCTTCAACACCCTCGAAAACCATGAAAATGACACCCATGATGAAAATATTGGTAACTAATTCAGCCGCCATCTTGGATTTACATTTCGACAGCACTATCGGTTTCAACACCCTCGAAAACCATGAAAATGACACCCATGATAAAAAAAATGATATCTATTGCAGCCGCCATCTTGGAATTACATTTCGACAGCACTATCAGCTTCAACACCCTCGAAAACCATAAAAATGACACCCATGATCAAAAAATTGATATCTATTGCAGCCGCCATCTTGGAATGAGTGAATTAATTTCGTATAAAAATTTATTAAAATATACAATACTAAAAACTATAATAATAATTAAAAAAAAAACTAAAACTAGAAACTTAAATATCATATAGTCCTACTCCCCGCGGTATCGTGCCAAGAACGCTGGCTGCGTTTCCCCGCTGAATGGCTATACTTAGCCTTTGAGCAAGGAAAGAACCAGCCCTCTTATCACCAGCAGCAACGACCAGCCGCGGATGGAGTTCCTTTAGAAACTTCACCGCACGTGGACCCCACGGACCGATAGTCTCTACAGCAAATGGCACAAATATGTAGTCATCTCTCAGAGACTCATATTTGCGCCACTTACTCAGTTCAGCTGCCTCTGATGCCGCCCCGGCTCTAAACGAGGTACCCCTGAGATGAGAGACCGCCAGAGTGTCTACGCAAGTAGCATCCCACACTAAGGCTTTACCTCTCTCCCAAGGGACCAATGTCATACCGTCGGGTCTCCTGCCATCGTCTCTAAATATTCCACAAGGCTCTAAAACCGAGGGAACATTTATAGAGACAAGAGCCCTTCGGATGACATCGTTCAAAGAACTGTGTCGTGAAAATCTACCAGCGCTTTTCTTACATGAAAGTCCGTGGAGCCCAAACTTGTCGACGCTGCTACCACAGGGACACTGATGGGGTTGACAAATCGCCGCTCCTAGTCGGATTCCTACGGCAATGCGTAAGCTTTCCGCATCAAGTAATGTGCCGAGATTACTTGATGGTAAAGCGTGTAACCAGTGACTAGATTCCTTAGTCGAAACAGCTAGAAGGCGTGCCTTATCTAGGTCACTCTGGAGATTATGAAACAAATCCTTCTGCACGCCCCGTACCAATGGAATATCCCACTGTTTTTGTTGGTTAACTTCCAGTGGAATATTTTCACCAGGACAGAGCGTTTGCCATGTCTGCCCTGCCTCCGTAGCAAAGCATAGGTCTGCTTTATTATTTAAAATTATATTACATAAGTCACTGACACTATTTACGGAAGCAAGGAAAGCAGGCAATGCAATGCTAGAAAGATTTCTCACACCAATGCCACCAAATTTTATAGGTAAAGTAGCTTGAGTCCAGGCTGTAGTATTTAAAGTTAAATTTAGAATTTTTTCAATAGCTATTTTAAGATTATTATCAATATCTTGTAAAATATCCGAACATTTCCAGACTGGACTCGAGCGGAGTAAGTATGTAAATCTAGGTACAAGAAGACAATATTTTAAAATAGTAAGAGCTATGTGGGGGTTTAATTTATACAATTTATCAACGTGGTTTAAAAACTGATCAAATTTTGTTTTTAAAACAGGTTTAATACTATCGAAAAACAACGGGGCACCTAGCAGGTATAGTGATTCCGTACTGACAGTTTTTATTCCTGGACAAATATGATTAAAATTTTGAATTGAAGTGTCTCTATGAGAAGTAGATAAATTATTGGAAAAAAATATTTCACATTTATTGCTATTTGGTTCAAGACCAATATTTTTAAAATTTTGAAAAATATGAGTAAGATCACTGAGGACGTCATCTGCTCTACCTCCCAGTGTACCGTCGTCTAGGTACCAGACATTCAGCTTGGATTTCAAATTTGAAATAATTGGTTGAATTCCCAAACTGAAAAGTGCTGGACCCAGTGGGTCACCCTGCTGAACACCGACAGCGGATTCGATAACATGGTTTTCGTAAAACAAGTTAGTATTTTGACTATAACATTGCCAAACGTAATGATAAATTTCGGGGGTATTATTAGCCACTTCTTTCAGCAAGGTTACCCTATCGATAGAGTTAAAAGCATTCCTTAGGTCAACCTTCACAAGAACATCTGCATCAGAGCTTGTTAAAAATGTACGCACTGAATGTACCGCCGCCTCACAGCCACCTCTAGTGCCAAAACCTAGTTGAGTAGGCTGAAATTTGGTCTTAAGGTTAGAGATTATGTGCCTGCAAGCTAATTTTGAAGTTAAACGTCGAAATGTGGAACCAACGGCAATAGGACGGATACCGTTATCCTTTTTTTTGAAGGCACATAATCTTGCCCCATATAAGAATGGAATGAAATTTGGATTAACATTACCAGAAAGCATAAAGTTACATAATTTTGTAATGTCTTTAAGAAGTACTCCGCCGGCGTCACCGGCAGAAGCGCTTACAAGATCTTTAAGATGTTGAGGCGTAATTCCGTCAATGCCGCCAGCAGAGCCATTCGAAAATGACATAATTGCTTCTAAAGTGTCTTTTTCCGAAATTTGTAAAGGTTGCATAGAAGTCCTGGGAGGCAGCGGTAAACTCTGAGGATGTTTGACCGAAGGATGCTTTTGACGAAGGCTTTCAAGTGTTTCGACATTATGAGGAGCCAGGATGTCGTCTGAGAATAAAATACGGGATGCATTTTTTAAGTCGCCATCCATTACTTTCGACTCAACTACTTTTTTTAAATCAAATTTAGGACGTGGTCGAGATAAATGAGTATTAATTGGGTAATCTAAATTTTGAAAAGATGTCTCTTTTAGTTGAGACGTAACTGATTTATTTATTGTTTTATCAAAATGAAAATGGGAATACGCGAAAGTAAATAATTTTTGCCAACTATTTTCACTATTATAGTATGTGCCAAATCGATTGAGAAAAACGGACAATGACCTTTCGGTCGTTTAACCAGGGGTTACAAACCTTCAATATATAGGCACATTTTATATGTAGTACTTTCTTTATTTATAATGATTTTTTTATAATGATTGATATAATATATATTTATTAACTATTATTAAAAAGTTATGTGAAAGATCGCTGTAGAAGAAAAATCATCTATTGTTATAAAGTACTTTATTCATTTAACAACAAAAAACATTAATTTATAACACATATAAAGATTCGAGTGATAACGACACCGAATAAGTACGTACTTATGCAAAAGATAAAACTTTATTTTTAATATTATATAAGAACTTTATTTTTATTCGGTGCAATCATCACTCGTATCTTCACTTGATGAACTATCTGTAACATTAATTATAAAGCGATCTGCAGTTTGGTCAATTCTATCATCCATGCCACGCATTTTTTGTTCAACCTTAAGGACATGCTGAACACAGTTTTTCCATTTATCTGGCGTGATTTGAGTTAAACCATCTTTAAGTAAATTTTTAACATCTTTTAACTTGAAAGTTGTATTTTTTCGTGCAACGTACCCTTTCACATCTGCCCACACAAGTTCAATGGGGTTAAGCTCACAGTGATAAGGAGGTAACCTTACCACTGTGATGCTTTTTTCTTTTGCCATCTCGTCGGTGACGTAACTTCGATAGTTATCTTTAACTGCCTTTATTTTTTCCATTAAGTGGGTCTTTGTGTCCGAGGGCACGTATGCGATCTGTTTAGATTCTAGCCATTCCTGCATATTTTGTTTCCGCCAAGACATTGTTGGGGTTTTTTCTAAACGTCTGGAGTGGTAACTAGCGTTATCCATAACTATGACATCGCCGCTTTGCAGTTTTTCTATTACTTTTCTAAACCAGTCCTCGAAATGGATAGCGTCCATACTCTCATGGTAGTCACCAGTAGATGATGATTCAAATACCCAATCACATCCCTCCAAAAAGCCATTTTCATTGCCAACGTGTACAACTATTAATCGCTTTCCTTTACCCGAAGGGGCTTTCGCGCCAGTAGAGTAGCCTTCTAACCGTGATTGACGAGAAGATTCAATTGTGGTGTCTTCCCATACCTTTCCCATAGTATGACCTGCGTTAATCCATGTTTCGTCAAGGTAAAAAATGTTACGTCCCTCGTTTCTTAATATTTGTATTTCTCTCAAATATCTGGTACGCCACAGAACTATCTCTGGGCGATCTATTAGACCACTTTTTCTGTTTCTCTTTATATATTTGAATTTTAAATGGCGCAACACACGTCGCAGGGAAGTTTTGCTCAAGTTTGGCAACTGGTCATCTTGATTTATACTGAGCAAAATTTTGTCTAAAGTCGGTAATTCTCCTGCAAGAAAGAACTGATGCACTTTCGCTCTTATAGCCGATTTATCAAAATCGTCCAACTTGTCAATTACAGACTTTTTTCTTTTATTAATTATTCCCTTTTCTGGTATTTTATGGGAATCTCTATACACGCTTAATACGCGATATATAGTGCTCTTGCTGACTCCTGAGATCTCCGAAACCTTTTCTACCATATTAACGTTTGAAGGATACACGTCTTCGGGCCAGGTGTTTTTGACATATTTGTATACATTAATGATAATCTCTTGTTCCCCGACCGACAAAGTGGTAGGTTTTCTCTTTTTTACTGGTGACGTTAAAGGTGCTCCAGAAGATGGGCCTGTAAATAAATGACAAAAATATACTACCATAGTACTACATCACATAAATACATATTGTTTTAGAAAATAAATACCACATGGTCACATAAAAAGAGCGCTTTAAGAAATAGAAAGGCTACGTCGTCGCATTTGTACCTATTTGTACGTACCTGCTACGTTTATTATGGGTCGGCGACGTCTCTTTCCACTTGATGTTGAAGGACCGGGTCCTTCACCAAATTCTCCTGAACTCATGTCGATTTAGTAACGACCGTCACAGTAAAACTAATATAACAGATTCAAAAAACAAAAACTTAACGATATAACAAATTTAACAGTAAAAACTCAACTAAAACAATGCAATGAATGCTATGAATTACCCGAGACGTACACACGCAAGCGCTATCCGAACACGAATGAAAACAAAATGGCGGACCGGCCCAAAAAAGGTGACGCATCTCTGGCTGCCATTGTCACGTTTCTTTTAGAACGAACTGCCATTGTCACGTTTCTTTTAGAACGAACTGACGTAACGCGCGTTTTGTTTATTTTAAAGGGATGAATTTGCAAAAGCTCAATATGGTGATTATATTGCTTCAAATATTTTTTTAATATGAAACTGTTATTAAATGAATTGCTGCGTTACTTACCATAAATTGAAATATAAAATATAACACATTTTTCGCGATGTACCGTAAGATTTTACTATGTTTATAGGAACCACAGACAATATTATTTAAGAAACAAAAAAACAAAACATATGTGCTGACCTAGAAGTGGGAATAATATCAATATTTAAATATTGTTATCACATCTAAATTGAGATTTTGTAAGTTACGCCTTTTGACACTCGGCTCATATCTGAGGTCATTGTCCGTTTTTCTCAATCGATATGGCACATACTATAGTGAAACAATTTTGAATAGTGCATGACAATGCTTTAGCAAGCTGCATCCTCGCACCTCTAGGAATTCTTTTAACCACTGGTACATTACGATAATATTTATAAATTTGCTCCGAAAACAGGGAAAAATTTGTGTCATTAGAGGAATTGCTAATAGAGTTATGAATTTCTACGGCAGGCTGTGAAGCCGAAATACTTTTACTATGGCATCGTTTAATATGTATATTTAATCCCCTTTTACCTTTAAACAGCCTACCGTCAGCACAATTTTGACACTGTAGGAAATCCGGCTGTGACTGTAGCGGAGCAGAGACATTCATGAAAAAATCTAAACAGATCTCTACAACACTCAAAAGTCTTTATATTACATATTCAAAGTAACTTGAAATGTGCTGTACTCCACATCTTTCCCTGAAACAATCAATTACGGCCTAAATAAAAGCACTTTAATCTATAAATGAAATATTATCACATTACTTCCCTGGATTTATTCCATATTGATAAAAATTGTATGTAGTCGTTACGCTTTGACAGTTGTCAACGGCGCAGCAGAAATATTTTCCTTTCTTAATTAGTATTATGTCTGAAATCAAAAAATTATTATTATAACAACTCTCTTATATATTTTCTGATCTTTTTGTTGAATTTTTTAAGCCAGAATTGGCCTCCAAATAACAAAATAAAATAAGATAAATATACGTAGCTTTTGACAGTGAAAAATTTTGAAATAATTTGAATTAAATTTCGACAGCACTATCGGCTTCAACACCCTTGAAAACAATGAAAATGACACCCATGATAAAAAAATTGGTACCCGCTTCAGCCGCCATCTTGGGTTTACATTTCGACAGCACTATCGGCTTCAACACCCTCGAAACCCATGAAAATGACACCCATGATAAAAAAATTGATACCCATTGCAGCCGCCATCTTGGATTTACATTTCGACAGCACTATCGGCTTCAACACCCGCGAAACCCATGAAAATGACACCCATGATGAAAAAATTGATACCCATTGCAGCCGCCATCTTGGAATTACATTTAGACAGCACTATCAGCTTCAACACCCTCGAAAACCATGAAAATGACACCCATGATGAAAAAATTGATATCTATTGCAGCCGCCATCTTGGAATTACATTTCGACAGCACTATCGGCTTCAACACCCTTGAAAACAATGAAAATGACACCCATGATAAAAAATTGGTACCTGCTTCAGCCGCCATCTTGGATTTACATTTCGACAGCACTATCGGCTTCAACACCCTCGAAACCCATGAAAATGACACCCATGATAAAAAAATTGATACCCATTGCAGCCGCCACCTTGGATTTACATTTCGACAGCACTATCGGCTTCAACACCCGCGAAAACCATGAGAATGACACCCATGATGAAAAAAGATACCTATTGCAGCCGCCATCTTGGATTTACATTTCGACAGCACTATCGGTTTCAACACCCTCGAAAACCATGAAAATGACACCCATGATAAAAAAATTGATATCTATTGCAGCCGCCATCTTGGAATTACATTTCGACAGCACTATCAGCTTCAACACCCTCGAAAACCATAAAAATGACACCCATGATGAAAAAATTGATATCTATTGCAGCCGCCATCTTGGATTTACATTTCGACAGCACTATCGGCTTCAACACCCTTGAAAACCATGAAAATGACACCCATGATAAAAAAATTGGTACCCGCTTCAGCCGCCATCTTGGATTTACATTTCGACAGCACTTTCGGCTTCAACACCCTCGAAACCCATGAAAATGACACCCATGATAAAAAATTGATACCCATTGCAGCCGCCACCTTGGATTTACATTTCGACAGCACTATCGGCTTCAACACCCGCGGAACCCATGAAAATGACACCCATGATGAAAAAATTGATACCCATTGCAGCCGCCATCTTGGAATTACATTTAGACAGCACTATCAGCTTCAACACCCTCGAAAACCATGAAAATGACACCCATGATGAAAAAATTGATATCTATTGCAGCCGCCATCTTGGAATTACATTTCGACAGCACTATCGGCTTCAACACCCTTGAAAACAATGAAAATGACACCCATGATAAAAAAATTGGTACCTGCTTCAGCCGCCATCTTAGATTTACATTTCGACAGCACTATCGGCTTCAACACCCTCGAAATCCTTGAAAATGACACCCATGATAAAAAAATTGATACCCATTGCAGCCGCCACCTTGGATTTACATTTCGACAGCACTATCGGCTTCAACACCCTCGAAAACCATGAAAATGACACCCATGATGAAAAAATTGATATCTATTGCAGCCGCCATCTTGGAATTACATTTCAACAGCACTATCGGCTTCAACACCCTTGAAAACAATGAAAATGACACCCATGATAAAAAAATTGGTACCTGCTTCAGCCGCCATCTTGGATTTACATTTCGACAGCACTATCGGCTTCAACACCCGCGAAAACCATGAGAATGACATCCATAATGAAAAAAAAGATACCTATTGCAGCCGCCATCTTGGATTTACATTTCGACAGCACTATCGGCTTCAACACCCTCGAAAACCATGAAAATGACACCCATGATGAAAATATTGGTACCTAATTCAGCCGCCATCTTGGATTTACATTTCGACAGCACTTTCGGCTTCAACACCCTCGAAAACCATGAAAATGACACCCATGATAAAAAAATTGATACCCATTGCAGCCGCCACCTTGGAATTACATTTCGACAGCACTATCGGCTTCAACACCCTCGAAAACCATGAAAATGACACCCATGATGAAAATATTGGTACCTAATTCAGCCGCCATCTTGGATTTACATTTCGACAGCACTTTCGGCTTCAACACCCTCGAAAACCATGAAAATGACACCCATGATAAAAAAATTGATACCCATTGCAGCCGCCACCTTGGAATTACATTTCGACAGCACTATCGGCTTCAACACCCTCGAAAACCATGAAAATGACACCCATGATGAAAAAATTGATATCTATTGCAGCCGCCATCTTGGAATTACATTTCAACAGCACTATCGGCTTCAACACCCTTGAAAACAATGAAAATGACACCCATGATAAAAAAATTGGTACCTGCTTCAGCCGTCATCTTGGATTTACATTTCGACAGCACTATCGGCTTCAACACCCGCGAAAACCATGAGAATGACATCCATAATGAAAAAAAAGATACCTATTGCAGCCGCCATCTTGGATTTACATTTCGACAGCACTATCGGCTTCAACACCCTCGAAAACCATGAAAATGACACCCATGATGAAAATATTGGTACCTAATTCAGCCGCTATCTTGGATTTACATTTCGACAGCACTTTCGGCTTCAACACCCTCGAAAACCATGAAAATGACACCCATGATAAAAAAATTGATACCCATTGCAGCCGCCACCTTGGATTTACATTTCGACAGCACTATCGGCTTCAACACACTCGAAAACCATGAAAATGACACCCATGATGAAAAAATTTATACCCATTGCAGCCGCCATCTTGGATTTACATTTCGACAGCACTATCCCCTTCAACACCCTCGAAAACCATGAAAATGACACCCATGATGAAAAAATTGATATCTATTGCAACCGCCATCTTGGAATTACATTTCGACAGCACTATCGGCTTCAACACCCTTGAAAACAATGAAAATGACACCCATGATAAAAAAATTGGTACCTGCTTCTGCCGCCATCTTGGATTTACATTTCGACAGCACTATCGGCTTCAACACCCTCGAAACCCATGAAAATGACACCCATGATAAAAAAATTGATACCCATTGCAGCCGCCACCTTGGATTTACATTTCGACAGCACTATCGGCTTCAACACCCGCGAAAACCATGAGAATGACACCCATGATGAAAAAAAAGATACCTATTGCAGCCGCCATCTTGAATTTACATTTCGACAGCACTATCGGCTTCAACACCCTCGAAAACCATGAAAATGACACCCATGATGAAAATATTGGTACCTAATTCAGCCGCCATCTTGGATTTACATTTCGACAGCACTATCGGTTTCAACACCCTCGAAAACCATGAAATTGACACCCAAGATGACAAAATTGATATTTATTGCACCCGCCATCTTGGATTTACATTTCGACAGCACTATCGGCTTCAACACCTTTGAAAACCATAAAAATGACACCCATGATGAAAAAATTTATACCTATTGCGGCCGCCATCTTGGATTTATATTTCGACAACCCTATCGGTTTCAACACTCGAAAACCATGAATATGTCACCCATGACAAAAAAATTGATACTACTTACTTTTAGTACGTACTACTATTATTTATTCTGTGCTTTTAAAATATTGTAATAAAAAAATCTCTGATTATTATTATAATCAAGTATTTAAGAAATTAGGATATTCGAATATTGTGTATTTGTATAGCGATGTTTTTGAGCCGCTGCAAACATCCGAAACAATGTCCACTCACGACGGCGATTGACCAGTATATAAAAAGTACTCTGTGCGTCGAACTGAGTGAGTGAGTAAACTACTCTGTGGCTTTAGCTCCCTTTACAGAATTAATTTACATACAAGGCTACCAAATCAACGAAAATTTCGCCATTTTGGAGCCGAAAAAAATTAATTATAGCTAAAAAAAACAAAATTACACTGCCATTTACATTCAGTGGCTTCCCACATGATAGATGAACATATTAAAAAATAGATTGAGTTAAACAATTGATATTTTCAAAAGTTAGAGTGTTTACAAGCCATCCGGGCTTGATAAATCCACACCATAAGCCACTAAAACCCCTTTTTTTATTTAAAACTAGCAATTAATCGATTTAAAAAAATATTAATAAGTTCAACAATCATTTATCTTTCTAACAATGTGCTTTTTATATCATTTATATGTATAATATGATTGCTAGATACGATTTTATTCGATAAAACGTTGGAATCTCAATTTTTAGGCGATAGTAGAACATACCTTGCGCTTTCTTAAGCGCTTAAGGTATGCAATATGGCTAATCAAAGCATAATATAAAATAAAGTTTTATAACAAAAAAATAAAAGTTAATAAATGCCTTCCTCCTTTATTTCTCAGACATGCCGGTTTCCTCTCGCTATTCCCCTTTACCGCCGAGCACATGGTAAATTAACACCTCAAATTGTAACAATTTTATATGTGCCAGCGAAGATCAAACTTGGAATGCTCGCGTAAGTACTATGAAATTTATGGCTTAGCCTGATTTTCTGTTGCGCATTTATAAATTAGGCCATTACAAAAATATATTTGTTGTCAATAGTTCTTGTGAACAATATTAAATAGAATCTCATGTATAGCAGATGTTAATTTGTCACCTAATTGAAGCACGAAATGACTGGCTGAAGAATAAAGTAAATTAAATATCCCAACACCACAACACTAGGCAAGACACACCACTGCCCGCTTAGTGTGGTATGTTTAGCAGTAACAAGAATAGTGCACGCAATTGAGGGAGGGCGGGCGATGTTCTTCTAACTAGGTAAGACACACCATTTTATTTTTTTAACTCCGATCTTAGATAATTAATTTTTAACACCTTTAATATAAATGGATTTCCGTAAAATATCGCCTCATTATTTTAACTGATTAAAGTAGAGTTGTGAAAAATAAAGTAGCCGACCCATTTTCTCCAACATTATTTTATTTTTAAAAACCGCAACACATAAATCACTAGACTATTCCGTACACTGCCCACCGCCTAATACATTCACCATTGGCCCCTAATAAATTTGAACTAGATTAACACGTGATGTAGTACGAAATAAGCCGCAATAAAGCACTTCTACTTTTCACTGTATCAAATTAAATTGTACTCCTTGCTTTAGGTTTGTTATTCGCTAACGATCTTCAGCATTTCTATGCCTCGCTTTTATCATAAAACTCATGGTATTTTTCAAAAATCAATTTGTTTGCCGTTACCCTATAAGCCTATCAAAAGTCTATTGCCATAGTTGCCACGCTTAGTAGGCGGGTTGGCAACCGCAGTTTTTCAGTTTTTTGTTGTTAGGAAGACGCTGCCCACCTTCTAGTTTGTTTCCCTCTGTCGTCTCTTCCGACACCCACGAAATGTAGTATATATTCTTACAAAGCCACTACATGGTCTGAAGATTTGTCTCAACAATATTATTTATGATTATAAGCCTATTAACATCTTTTTTATAGGATAAGGGTGACAAACGAGTACACAGTCCACCTGATGGTAAGTGGTTGCTGTGGCACATAGACATTTACATCTATCTTTGATTACGAATCAGAATGCAGATGTGTTATCACCCGTAAGGACTAAGATGGAATGCCTCGTTTCCAGTAAAAATGGTCTCCAGTTCTCTACACTCACCATACGAAACACAACAGCGTTAAGCTGCTAGTTTACGCTGGTATTCTGTGAGAGAGTGGTCCTTCCCCGGTCGAGCTGACCCATTCGTGCTGCAACCATAATATAGCTGCAGCATGGCTCTACCACGTATTAGACCTTTAAAAAATTGACAGACAAATTATATTCTTGGAAGCCCTTGTATTGTTTTTTGTTTGGTCAGAGGAACTTCATTTTTGAATGACTAACAATAAAGTTTGAAAAAAGACCTTTTTTTACATGGGTAAATGCCTACGCATACCCGCCTCGTGAGGGCAAGGACGGGTTATGTCGGACTGATACCGACTAATACCCCATGGTGTTCCATCTTTGCCGCATATTGGCAGTGACATGGGAACGCTTTCGCACACATCCGAAGCCCCACCAGCGGTGACTGCCCCATGGCAGCCTCTCCTTGGAAGAGGATTACACCTCCCTTTTTACTTCTCAGGTAAGTCGCACCAGAAACATAAGTCGCGCCTTCCTCCGCAGCCTCAAGTCCATCTGCACAACGGACTCCCTCGAGCCTTAGACGCGGAGACCATGGAGCCAGGAAGAAACGAGCACTCGGAAGCACCCTTTTTCCGATCCCAGCGGCGGATCTGGTCGTAGGATCCAACGCCAACCAACTTTCAGCTGCGGAAGGGAGGGCGGCACCTTGCAATACCTTCACCCCTATTCCCCCGGAGACCATCACCACCGCATCAATAGTGAGGTCCCGCCAGATTTGCAAAGGAATGGGCGAGTGGTGTATCACCAAAACAGCATTCCTCTTCCTCCGTGACTCCCCGTTGGCTGCGGCGGTAGGGGGACAACCCTCTCGCCGCACTCCACCGACTCACATCCGAAGGGGGCTCGCCAAGCCCACTCGGAGTGGCCACGTCGGGCCAGCCATATAGAATCCTCTTAGTTCACCGCGGGTGACCAAGCCACGGTTTCTAAGCCCCGCGACACCACAAGGCATGAATCCCTTCGGACGGGTTGAAAAAACAATACGACAGCCTGTAGGCTGTATTGTTTTCACAGCCCCTTTTTTCTGCAGGGCACAGGCCTCGTCTGGTTACCGTTACAAACTATTAAAGTACATTGCTGAATATAGGCTTCCCCCATAGATTGCCTCATAGGAGGTATTTGCCGTAGTTGCCATGCTTGGCTAGCGGGTTAACAAACACAGTTTTCTTAGTCGATATTAGGAAGACGCTATTGGCTATCTCCTGATTTGTTTTCCTCTGTCACCATTTGCGACATCCTCGGGACGATGTGGGGTAATGGGTTTCTTCTCGTCTAATTATTATGTGAGATATGGAGCAATTAATACGACGCGGTGCCCCATTGTTGCACTTCGGCGGATTTCACTCGTCCTTGAAATGTTCTTATTTTAATTTTTTTTTAATGACTAATCTTAAATAATTGTTTACATAATAATAATCATTAAAATCAGTTCACTGCTGGCAAAGTTATCGCGTAACATACAAATACGAGACCAATGGTTAAAACAGTAATTAAAAAAAACTGACTGTGATAAAGTTTACTGAAAGCGGAATAAAATGCATTCTATATCATTTGATCACTTACTAGCTGTGCTCCGCGGTTTCACCCGCGTATATCATGCGTCTGAGTCTGACATGACGCCCAGTTCAAGCATTTTAGATAGCAATATTGTGAAAAATTGGCAAAATTAATGGAGTTATTATATCTATCGGCATATGTAGATTATAGAGCAGTTATAATTATATCCACTCTTCCTCACACTACACACTTTTCATGTATCGTGTACTGTTCTTTAAAACCGGAAAATACCGTGATTCATGACCATTTTTGTGCCGCAAATGGGTGACGCTTACCCGGGAATGGGTGGGTGAGTGGATAAAATGTATCTTTGCTCTATTTTTTTATATGATAAGGGTGATGAACGAGCACACAGTCCACCTGATGGTAAGTAGATGCTGTGGCCCATACACATCTACATCTATCCTCGATTATGAATCAAAATGCAGATGCGTTGTCACCCGTGAGGACTAAGATGGAATGGCTCTTTTCCAGTAAAAAGGGTATCCGGTTCTCTACACTCACCATACAAAATACAGCAGCATTAAGCTGCTGTTTTACGCTAGTGTTCTGTGAGAGCGTGGTCCTTCCCCGGTCGAGCCGACCCATTCGTGCTACAACTATACCAGTAATATAGCTGCAGCATGGCTCTACCACGTCAGATAATATCTAATAACTATAACGTTAAATAAAATAAATCTCTATAACGTACAAATGCTGATAGATAAAAGTACTACATCGATTTTGCCAATTTTTTAGCTAAAATACAAATATTGATATTTTGATGAATCAATATAATTTTCAAAATAGCATAGCAACGTGAATTGAAAGAGCTTAGAAATAAATTGTACCATATTCTATTCTTTACTTTAGTCATTTTCATTAGGAAACTAAACTGTGAGCAAAAAGATCGATAATTGATTTTCGATTTCTTGCTCACAGTTCATGAGTTCATATTTCGTGACAGCTTGCGCGGAAACTATAAGGGATATCGCTTTTGCATTTAGAAGAGGCTGATAGCAAAATTTAAAGGGATAATTTCGTACCTACACACTTTTCATGAATCGTGTACGGTTTTATTTAAAACTGAAAACAACTACAAGGGGACATTTTCTGGATCGTGGAGAGGGAGGGGGGGCTCACCGGAAATGTGAGTAAATGATATTTAACTTCACTCTATAACGTACATATGCCGATAGATAAAAGTACTCCATTAATTTTGCAAGATTTTAACCTCGCTTATAGAAGAGTTCACTGCTGGTTTCTTTCAGTTGTCATAGGGCGGTTAAGGCTTATGCGTCGTTCGTGTGCCGAGCCTAGTGTTAAATTATTTTAACTTTTCATAATGTCTTAAATTATGCGTCCAAATAACATGTTATAAAGAGCAAAGGTTATCTTCATAAAATTGTTTTGATGATGAAGTAACATTCGTTAGTAAGGATAAATATGCTATGCCTAAGAATAACGCTCCTAAATTCCTTTTTAATTTTTAATGTTTTTTGTATAAGAAATAGGCATATAGTATCGTGTATATGTTTTTAGATGTAGTAAAGATCTATATTTTTGTAGAACATTGTATTTACGTGTCACTAACCTTTACACCAGCGCACGCGGGTAAGTCATTTTTCGAACGCTTTTTCTTCTGACTTGCATAAATCGATATTTAAAGCTAGCTGAGACTTGTAGCCCCATACTAGAGAGCCTATACTATTCCTCATAAATTTGGCTATAATATACTAAAATATTTTTTCAAATCGAAGTGGTAGTTCGAGAGATTATCGTGTTTAAACAAAAAAAAACCAAAACAAAATTCTTCCGCTTTATTATATTTATTTAAAAGTCTTTATTGCACTTAAGATGTACAATTGGTGGACTTAATGCCTTTAGGCATTCTCTACCAGTCAACCACAAGCTAAGCAGAGAAACTTAAGCAGTTTCCATAAACCCTTGAGAATATATACGTAAATGTAAATATAAACAGAGAGGTTGAAAAAACGATACAGCCTACCATTCCATACCGCCCCACAGCAGGGCACAGGCCTCGCCTGGTTACCGTTACAGTCTATTAAAGTGGATTTCCTCATAAGAGATATTTGCAAATACAAAAATTAATATATATAATTATTATAATAAATTTATATAATTTCTTACATTATAAATTTAATTTTTTTTAAATAAATTTAATTTATTAATTTAATTTTTCAAAGTTAAAATTAATATAATTGTCAAAAGTGTTAGAGCCACGCGGCAGCTTTTGCTGTCGCACGGATGGGCCGGCTCGAACCGGGGTGGTACTACGACCTCACAGAAAACCAGCGTGAAGTAGAGATTTACTTCTGCGTTTCGCTTGGTGAGTACGGGTGGCCGGAGGCCCTTTTTACTGGAAATGAGGCATTCCATCTTAGTCCTCACGGGTGACAACGCATCTACATTTTGATTTGTAATAGAGGATAGATGTAGATGTCTATGGGCCGCAGCAACCACTTACCATCAGGTGGACTGTGTGCTCGTTTGCTACTCTTATCCTATAAGAAACAATACAAATAACCTAAATAATATACTCTATACATGATACATAAACATACATAATTTTAAACAATACATAATACATACATTTTAAGCATACTTACATACAAACATATTATACAAAAACAACTTAAGTAATTTATAATACACTTATACAGACACATTTAAATAAGAAGGTCAGTTGCTGAAAAAAGAAAGGTAGTGATCAGTCACCATTCTCTTAAACAGAAGTCGGTTTCCTGATATGAGGAGGTAATTTATTCCATAGCCTTATGGCCTCAACGGCGAAGGACTGAGATATAAATTTAGTAAGGCGAGGAAAAACACATAAAGTAGTTCCCTCGGAGGATCTCAGGTTACGATCGTGGAAAGAAACCCAAATACTGAAACTTGCATTTCAGGTATTGGGGAGTGCATCGATCATATAGGAATCTGTGAAAATATTACATATTAGTAGGGATAGATAGGCCAAAACACACACCCGCTACGCTGTACACTTGACCGACAAGCTTGTATACATAAATATTATAAGAATGTAAAAGAAGCATGATAGCTCGTTCGTAGTCAATTTCTGTATGTATTGTATGAGTTTCTAGAGGAAAAATCAAAAACAAAGTTCGGCACAATCAGACCTGACTTTAAAGATAGCGCTATCATTATAAGAAAATTCCTGTAATTGAAATAAAATCAAAATATCATCAGGTGTAGAAAAAAATACAACAAACACTGGCAGCAGATGACATTAGGAGAACAGAAATATATTAGTTTACCCACCAAACAGTGGCATATGGCTTCAAAATTAAAACTAAATATAAATATTTGTACGTGATAGAGTCACACTGCAGCTATATTATGGTTGTAGCACGAATGCGTCGGCTAGATCGGAGTATGAATGAATACTTTCATAGAATAACAGCGTAAAATATCGTATGGTTAGTGTAGAGAACCGGAGACCCTTTTTACTGGAAACGTGCCATTCAATCTTAGCCATCAGGGGTGACAAAACTTCTGCATTTTTATTCTTCCTCATCATCATATAAGTTTTGAAATTTTATTGGCATTTTCAGTCCTTTTTTATAAAATTATGACAAAAAATTACATTCCATATAATACTAGTTCCTAATAAGCCTGTTACTAATACTAGTTCTCCTTTAGGTCAGAACACATTAATGAGCGCACTGCTACTCGGCGACAGCAATAGCTGAGATGGTGGTAGCTAACCAGGCAAAAACAGAAGAGGATCCCTACCACCTAGTAAAACTTGCTGTTGAAATTCTAACGGTTATAATATCAATCTTAATGCACAAGAAATTAAATATAAATCTGAAACAATAGTACATTCAAATTATACTATGTTTGTGATTAGAATAAGGCCCCCGTATAAAATATGTAATATGTTTACGTGATAGTGCCACGTTGCAGCTAAATAAATCTCCAGCACGAATGGGTCGAGTAGACCTGGGTAGGGTTACGCTCTCACATTATCAGGTAGACTGTGTGAAAATTTGTCACATTTATTCTATAAAAAAAAATATTAACATTATCGTTTCACAAAAACTACTATTTTTACTTACAGACAGAACTCAATGCAGGATAAGTACTATGTATGTAATATAGAAATACTTTCACACATTGCAGAATATAAAGTGGAAACGGACGAAGCCGTTAAATGAAACGACAAATATAAACACATGGACTCACGCGCGGCTATAAACAGGAATCCCTTAAAGTACGTACATTACTTTAAGGTCATTTGAAGAATATGTTCTGTACCTGAAAGCTAGGACAATGTTGTCGGTGTATTGCATACCTTAAGCGAAAGCGCAAGGTAATGTTCTACTATCGCCTAAAAATTAAAATTCCAACATTTTATCGAATAAAATCGTATCTAGCAATCATATTATACATATAAATGATATAAAAAGCACATTGTTAGAAAGATAAATGATTGTTGAACTTATTAATATTTTTTTTAAATCGATTAATTGCTATGGCTTGTAAACACTATAACTTTTGAAAATATCAATTGTTTAACTCATTCTATTTTTTAATCTCTCCATCTATCATGTGGGAAGCCACTGAATGTAAAAGGCAATGTAATTTTGTTTCGTTTAGCTATAATTAATTTTTTTCGGCTCCAAAATGGCGAAATTTTCGTTGATTTGGTTGCCTCGTATATAAATTGTTTCTGTAAATGGGGATCTACAGCCACAGAGTAGTTTAGTTCACAGAGTACCTTTGTATTAAGTTTAGTTCGGCTTCAGTCGCCGTCGTGTTTCCGTATATACACTCTTATCTATGGTCGTGAGTGGACATTGTTTCGGTTGTTTTCAGCGGCTCAAAAAGATCGCTGTACAAATACACAATATTCGAATAACCAAATTTCTTAAATACTTGATTATAATAATAATAAGAGATTTTTTTATTACAATATTTAAAAGCACAGAATAAATAATAGTAGTACGTATTAAAAGTAAGTAGTATAATTTTTTTTGTCATGGGTGACATTTTCATGCTTTTCGAGGGTGTCGAAACCGATAGGGTTGTTGAAATGTAAATCCAAGATGGCGGCCGCAATAGGTATCAATTTTTTCATCATAGGTGTCATTTTCATGGTTTTCGAGGGTGCTGAAGCCGGTAGTGCTGTCGAAATGTAAATCCAAGGTGGAGGCTGCAATAGGTATAAAATTTTTCATCATAGGTGTCATTTTCATGGTTTTCGAGGGTGTTGAAGCCGATAGTGCTGTCAAAATGTAAATCCAAGATGGCGGCTGCAAAATATATCAATTTTTTCATCTTGGGTGTCATTTTCATGGTTTTCGAGGGAGTTGAAACCGATAGTGCTGTCGAAATGTAAATCCAAGATGGCGGCTGCAATAGGTATCAATTTTTTCATCATGGGTGTCATTTTCATGGTTTTCGAGAGAGTTGAAGCCGATAGGGTTGTCGAAATGTAAATCCAAGGTGGCGGCTGCAATGGGTATCAATTTTTTCATCATGGGTGTCATTTTCATGGGTTTCGAGGGTGTTGAAGCCGATAGTGCTGTCGAAATGTAAATCCAAGATGGCGGCTGAAGTAGGTACCAATTTTTTCATCATGGGTGTCATTTTCATGGTTTTCGAGGGTGTTGAAGCAGATAGTGCTGTCGAAATGTAAATCCAAGATGGCGGCTGCAATAGATATAAATTTTTTCATCATTGGTGTCATTTTCATGGTTTTCGGGGGTGCTGATGCCGATAGTGCTATCGAAATGTAAATCCAAGGTGGCGGCTGCAATAGATATCAAGTTTTTCATCTTGGGTGTCATTTTCATGGTTTTCGAGGGTGGTGAATCCGATAGTGCTGTCGAAATGTAAATCCAAGATGGCGGCTGAAGTAGGTACCAATTTTTTCATCATGGGTGTCATTTTCATGGTTTTCGAGGGTGTTAAAGCCGATAGTGCTGTCGAAATGTAAATCCAAGATGG
Source organism: Parnassius glacialis (assembly GCA_033319125.1). Lineage (NCBI taxonomy): Eukaryota > Metazoa > Arthropoda > Insecta > Lepidoptera > Papilionidae > Parnassius > Parnassius glacialis. Next base: position 22,003,204 of record JAVANC010000029.1, on the reverse strand, counting down.
CGGCTGCAATAGGTATCAATTTTTTCATCATTGGTGTCATTTTCATGGTTTTCAAGAGTGTTGAAGCCGATAGTGCTGTCGAAATGTAAATCCAAGATGGCGGCTGCAATAGGTATCAATTTTTTCATCATGGGTGTCATTTTCATGGTTTTCGAGGGTGTTGAAGCCGATAGTGCTGTCGAAATGTATTTAAACTACTTTAATAATTCCGTATAATCATGTTATACGTAATTTTTTAATGCGCTTAAGGTATGCCCAATTGGATTTACCAATATATTTTTAATTTTTAGTCGACAAAGAAGAGTATTTTTTAAATACTATAAGGGGGACAAACGAGCATATAGTCTATCTGATGTTAAGTTGATACTGTGACCCACATATACTCGTATCGACATCTATCCTCGATTTAGATTCAAAATGTAGATGCGCTGTTACCCCTGAGTGTAATCATAGAATGCCTCGTTTCCAGTAAAAATGGTCTCCGGTTTTCTACACCCATCCATACGAAACACAGCAGTATTAAGCTGCTACTTTACGCTGGTACGGCCAAGCCTACCTATTCATGCTACAACCATAATATAGCTGCAGCGTGGCTTTCAGTGTCAAAGGTACGAGTCGTATCGATTTAGCGATTAATGTGAACCCACTTTATAACGGATAGGCTTCTGTGCAGCGGTGGCCTTATGAGGGTTGATGGTGAAGCTAAACTCTTTTGCAAATTAAAAGGATGCCTAAGCAAAGATCTGATTTTATTGTTCTTTTTTCATTTTCTATTTTCTTTTAAAAAACATTTTTCTCCTGTATCGTGGAGGCAGTTTACAAACATAAATTGCACGAGGACAGACATCCAGACCCGGAACAATTATTTGTAAGCCATGCAAATACTTGTTCCGTGCGTGATTCGAACCCGCGGGTCCCAGCGCAACAACTCATTGCTAAGCCACAGCGCCACGGGGATTTTCAGAATTTCAGCTCAAAATTTTGTAAGTAAATTAGCAAGGAATAGATATTGTTCGCGCAAAAGCGTTAGTGTCAGGCATCGACGTTAGATGGCGCTCGGCTCGGCCGATACGGGATGAAGTTCGTACGTGTTGAACGTCCGAGCTTGCTGAACGGTGGGAGTCGAGAGCGAAAAATTAGAAGTCCTTTTACTTCGCGTCGAGAGCGAAGGCGCGGTCCGTTTTGTTCGGGAGCTCTTAGATCTATTTTTATGATAGGCGCGTATAGTAAATATACCACTGGGAATTGTAGCGCGTGCCGAGAGTTTTACCCGGGACTTTTAGGGTCTAATTCAGAATCTGTATAAGTGGATTCGACCGTATTAGTTACTAGTGCGGTAGTTGATATTCTGGAAATAGCGGTGACCTTTCATCCGTGCGTTCTGTGTTCATTTTCGCGAGTCAAGCGTTATAACAAACGAAAAAAGTGACTGCGGAAGGAGACCTTAGTTTGGAGAGGAGCTGAGGGCCGAACTGCTGCAGAGGGAACGGTCAAATAAGGTCAATAACACTACCAGCCACACCCAAATACACATCATTGACCTTTACTTTCCTAGCACTATACATCCACACGCGACCTGACCGAATCCTGAGGGACCAGTCGCCTTGAATAGAGGTAAGTAAGCTCTGTTCAATAATTGTAACGCTCCCCCCTGATCGTTTAGTGTAATTAGAAATTTAACCCTTGGCGTTAGGACGCCCGACCAGCATGTGCCTGTAGCTTCTTCGTCTCTGGGCCGCGAAGGATTCTACTCCTGGGATAGGCAGCTGTTGGCCGTAACATTTGGTGGCAGAGCGCGGTACTGGGATCGATTTCCGGTCGATCCACCGACCGTAGTGTTTGATAAAAATTAAACAATTTTGATGGCAGGGAGCGTTGGGTTGATTGGTTTAATTTTGTGTCTACAATCACGTCCGTCCGTAATACGTAAAAATATATTTTTTATTATAAACGTAATAATAAAATTCCTTTCTTTGGTGGCTTGATTTTTTTTGTTGTTAGCGGGTAAATTTGAAAAGCCACGCCCGGTTCGCGCGCAAGCGGGAGTTTGCGTCATGTAGGTAGATGGTTATTTTTGCGTAATCGGTTAATTATCGTTGTCGGATAGTTGTGGTGTATTACTTATCGAAGGGTCGATTTCCGAGCAAGGCATTTTTTGTTGATGTGTATCTTCGTTATGTATCTTTCGTATTGTAATTTGTATTTGAACAAAAGAGTGGTAATTTGTATTTACGTAATTTGAATTTAACTTGATTTGATCGCACTAGTATTTGTTATTGTTAATTTGATTTTTTTTTTAATTTATTTAACAAAATCCACAGCTCTTTAAGTTCTTATAACTATTTTTCATATACATCTATATCTTACAGCCAATAAGGATTTACATTTTTTTTTTAGAAAACATTTCATATTATCCGAACCGACACTTTATTACATTTTAGCGTATAACAATTTAGATGTAATCGTATGCACTCGCACGTGTGTGTGTGTGTGTGTGTGTGTGTGTGTGTGTGTGTGTGTGTGTGTGTGTGTGTGTGATATGAAATACCTAATCATTAAGTATTTTCAAAACTTCTCGCACAAAGTTTGGTTTACTTCCATAGAATATGTCTACAGAGTGAAACGTTTTGTTATATTCTCTGTGTATCCGAGAGACTAATGAATTTTGGGCATAATTTGTTTTTGTATATGCAATCGAAAAAAGCTTTGTTTGTCGTGTTCTGGTACTAGGACAATTTAAACACAATATTCTAGATACTAAATCTGGACAGTCAATGTGACCATTACAAAGGCTATGCATGAACGTCATGTCATATAATATACGACGCTTTTCAAGCGTAAAGAGGTGAAAATGCTTACATGAATCGACATAGTTTTGGGAAATTCGATGATGCCTGTAGTTTAAGTGATTAACCATCTTTTTCTGAATGTCTTCAATAGCACGAATATATGTCTTATATTGTGGATTCCAAATTATATTGCAATACTCGAGAATAGTCCTAACGTATGAATAATACAAAATCTTTAAACACGTAATATTTGAAAAGGGGCTACATACTCTTAGAACGAAACCTAAATTTCTGTAAGCCTTACTTACTATACTCTCAATATGTTCCGAAAATAGTAATTTTGCATCCATAATAATGCCTAAATCTTTAACGGAATGTGATTTATTTATTCTAACATGGTTAATTTTATAACAAAAATGTATGACATTTTTCTTACGTGTAAATGATATATAATGACACTTATCTATATTCATACATATACGATTTTGAACATAATATTCGTTTAATCTATCGAGATCAGATTGTAGATTGAGACAATCAGTATGATTTTTAATCCTCATGTATACTTTTGTGTCATCCGCGTACATTAAGTATTTTGCATGATGTAAGCAAGTACCGATATCATATAAATAAGAAGCGTAGAGCAACGGTCCTAAGATTGAGCCTTGTGGTACACCAGATGGAATTAAAACAAAATTAGAGCATAATCCACCAATAACGACTGCCTGAGAACGATTACGTAAGTATGACTCCATCCATCTGAATAGATTACCACGGATCCCTAGTTCATAGAGTTTATACAGTAGTATAATGTGGTCCACACGGTCGAAAGCTTTCTCGAAGTCCGTGTAAACCACATCTACCTGCAAGCCACTATCCATACTGTTACGAACATATTCAGTAAAAACACTTAAGTTGGTTACTGTAGAACGCCCTTTGATGAACCCATGTTGTTCAGTTGATATTAACGAAGATAGAGAAGGATAGCTCCGCGAATGTACCACCCGTTCAAACATCTTGCTTAATACATTAAGAATTGAAATGGGGCGGTAATTTTCAATAGATGTTAGGGAACCCTTTTTATGTATTGGGACTATATGAGCTCTTTTCCAAATTTTAGGAAAATATCCATCTTCTAGACATCTATTAAAAATCAAGGTAACTGGAGTAGCTAACGATTCCACACACTAAGCAAAGAATATTGGTGGGATGCCATCACAACCAGCACCTTTTGTGACGTCAATACCATAGAAGAGCTTAATTATTTCATCTTTATCTATAGCAATGGAGTGAATTACATTATCATGAGATTCACTAATGGGTGTGTTAAAAGAATATTTATCAGCAGGCATACTAAAGTTTTTATGAAAATAATTGTTAAATGCAGAACAAATATCCTCTTGGCTATTCAAGACTGTTTTGCCATACGTCATTTGTTGTGGGAAATTAATTTTGTTTTTTCTTTTAGATTTTACGTAAGTCCAGAAAAATTTAGGATTTGTTTTAATTTTTTCTTGACTAAAAGTAAGAAAGGAGTTATAACAATGAGCCTGTAGTATTTTTTGTTTCTTTCTGAGATCAGCAAAGTCAGCATAATCAACTGGGTTATTATATCGCTTCCAGTTACTATGTTTTTTACGTTTTTCTTTTATCACATGTATAAGAGCCCTACTGTACCAAATGGGATATAAATGTGTACCAGAATATTTGACTTTCGGTACATGATTTTGTATGTGATCGTTCAGAATTAAGTAAAAATGTTCAATTACATACTCAATATTATTTTCCTTTTTAATAAAGGACCAGTCATGTTTATTAAGTGATTTATTAATGATGTCATAGTCTGCACGAAAAAATTGAAATTTAATACGAGAGAGGGGTTTCAGTAAAGGTATTAAAATATCAGAAGTATTAATTAATAAGGAAGGATGAAAAATATCCTCCTTAACGAGGGTCAACGAAGCTTTATGTATCGAAAGAGTAGAATCTGAAAAAACTAGATCTAAGATGTTACCATGCCTATTTGATTGAAAATTATACTGCGTGAGACCTAAAAACGAACACTGGGTTATTAAATTTTTTGCAGTGTTTTGTATATCCACAGAACCTTTCATTAACACAATAGGTTCACTTGATAACCAATTTATACATGGTAAATTGAAATCTCCAGCGACAATAAAATGATCATTAGGATATGAATTTCTAGCTAAAGAAAGAATGTCAACAAATAATTGTGTTTTCAACGATAGTGAAGAGTTTGGAGGTATGTATATAACAGCTATATGCAAATCATGTGAGGAGCCAATATTTGCTGCAGAAATAGTGACCCATAAGCATTCGAGGTCATGATTACACCATTCGAGTCTTGCAAACGCCTGCAATCGAGCTTTACATAAGATCATTACACCTCCACCCATAGAAACACGATCCTTCCGAAACACATTATATTTGCTATTAGTAATTTCTTTTGTACTAACTTTTGTACTAATTTCTTTTGTCTTTTCTTTTGTACTAACTTGTGTTTGATTTAATAAATAGCGGTTCTTATTTGTGTAATTTCTATTCAACTCGATTTGATAGGAACTGCATTGGTTAGCTGTTAATTTTTTTTGTATTTTTTATTTGTTATTTTTGTAATTGTGCTCGAGCGGCGTCGTAATTTGTATTTAGTAGTGATGTCCTCGCCCAAGATGCTAATCCGTTACCTGCGCACTGAGTTACGCTGGGCCACCAGCGCCCATGCTTTGATAGGTCGTCCGGATAGGGTCCATAACTTGATGAAGCGGTTCGAGCAGGTCGATGCTCGAAGGGCTGCAGTGGAGGAGGCTTACGCTGAGCTCGAGGATTCGGATGTGGAAAAGGGAGTCCTGGACTCCTGCTTCGCAGACTACGAGCAGTTCTTGTCGCTCACGGACGAGTTGATCGAGGCTGAAGGCAGGTATGCCGAGGAGGCGCGTGAAGCTCAGACGAGTGGCCTGCCCGAGTCCTTTCGGAAGCAGCCTCAGCCGGAGCTGTTGGGACGACTCCCAACTCTGGACTTGCCAAAGTTCTCCGGGGTCCTTTCCGAGTGGCTGACCTTCGTTGGTCTTTTCGACGGCCTAGTGGACGTCGGGAGTGACTTGACCCCGAGCCAGAAGATGGCGTACCTCCTGGCCTCACTGGAGGGGGAGGCCCTGGGCGTTGTCAGCCATTTGAGCTTGTCGGACGACGCCTACCAGACTGCTCGGGACCTCCTAGCCAGAAGATACGCCAACGTCCGGCGAATTGCGGACGAACATGTTAAGCAGCTTCTGAGCCTCCCGCTGCTTAGTGACCGGGCCAGACTACGTCCGGACCTGTTGGATCCAGTCTTGGTGGCCTGTAATATGTTGAGGCGGCTGGATTTACCAGTGGGCGAATGGGCCTTCTTGTTGCTCCGCATCGTGCTGTCCCGTCTACCTCTCGACCTTCAAATGCATTTTGAGGAGAGGTACGGTGGGGATGAGGCCTCATATATTCCGCCCTTCTATGACCTGGTGCGGTTTTTGGAGGAGCAGTGCCGACAGATCGAGCACGCGGCGGGCACCGTCGACGACTTACGAGCCGTGCCCAGTGAGAGGCGAAATCCGCCGGGCAAGGCGTCGTCAACCCCCCCCCCCCCCCTGCTCCTATTGTCGAGCATCTGATCACCGGGTAACGTCTTGCCCGAAATTATTAAATAAGCCGGTTCCGGCGAGGCGAACTATCGCCAAGGATCGCCGCTGGTGCTACTCCTGTTTGGAAGGGCACCTCCAGCGAGACTGTCCGCACCGGCGGCCCTGTCTGCATTGCCAGGGCAATCACCATGCCGTACTGTGCCTGGGTGCGAACGGCGTCTCCTCTCGGGGCGCTGCCAGGCCCTCGACCCCCACGGGTGGGGGCGCTCCGCCATGCCCTTTGACGGGCGATGCTCGGCGCTCGCCGGCTAGCCACCAGGCCCCTAGGTTTGAAAGGGGTCCCTCCCCCGACCAGTCGGGGGGTAATTCCCCCAGGGGCGGGGGTGTCATCACACCCCCTCAGCGTGCGGAGAGGAACTTCACGGCCACTCATCAGTCCGCTGGACCCTTCTCACTCCCGTTAGCTGAGTGGCCGCGACTGGTGTATCACTGTACCCCATTTGATGGAGGCGGCCCTAGTTAGCTGCCGCCTTAGCTCCCACCATGGCTGCCTTAACTGAGCCTTAAGCCGTCAACAGTCCACTTGTCAAGCTGTTCTGTTGCCGACGGCCTCAGTGAGGGCGTACAACCCGAGTGGCGACTGTTAGCGGTTGCGCTCTGTTAGTCTCGGGTTCACGCGGTGTGGCCTCCACTTGGTGGTGGGAAGATTAGGGCCCCCTGGAGCGTTGAATCACGCTCTCAAGGGGTATTGGATTTGGTTTGGTCGAGCACTTAGTTAAGAATTCTTTGAATTAAAATTTAAATGCTTTGAGTTTTCCGCGAAATTCATATTGTAGCGGTTGTGATTAAAGGAATTGAATTTAAAATACTCCTTTAAATGCGGCTGCATATGTTTTGTAAATACATTTGATTACTGCGTTTGTTGTTGCACGGAAAATTGAGATTAAATTGTGTGCCCTTTTTTAAGGCTTGTGCGTATGCTTTGTAATTGTATTTGATTGTCGCGTCTGTGATGAAAGGAAGTTTGAATTCATTTGAAATTTGAATGGCGCGCTATTTTGAAAATTATGTATATGTTTGTGATAGTGTTTAATCATTTTGCTTTGTGATAAGGAAGGTTGAAATTAGATAACCCTGTGGTTGCCAAAGGAAATAAGAGTAAATTCTCTTTGGTTTAGATTTTGTTGGCACTGTCTAAGATATTTATTTGAAATATGAAATAGGCTGTCTCTTACGTTTATTTTTTTGTTTACTTTGCCAAGTTGACCTATGTGCATCGGTGATTACTTGTTTTAATTAATTCTGTAATTGAACATTGATGCTTTTGAAAAATTAGTTGAAATATGAGCATAGGATTACCTGCTAGGGACTATCTGTGCGTTTCGTTCAGCTCTCCACAGACGACGTTCATGGAGAATTTGGGGGTGCTCTCTGCATTGAAGCTTGAAGGTCCCTCTGGGCCGCTTCGTGTCGCGTCGCTGTTTGCAGACCTGATCCGGTCGGATTGCGGAACTAATCATAGGAGCGCAGATAGGTGTTTGAAGGAGGTCGTCGGACTTCTGTCTAGGAATAGGACTTATTTGTGTGCTGCGATGTCCAGGAAGGGCATCCAGTTCAACTCTCCAGCTAGCCCACGTTGGGGCTGTAAATTTGAGGCGTTGGTCAGGGTTGCAAGATCTGATTGGGTGCGTAAGGTGGCCTTGTTTGGTTGTAGATTCGATCTTGCACCTTGCCGTCACGACCCTGTCCCGCATACCGGTTTGCTCGCGGACCTAAATCCTTATGTCCGGGACGGGGGTTTGTTCGCGCAAAAGCGTTAGTGTCAGGCATCGACGTTAGATGGCGCTCGGCTCGGCCGATACGGGATGAAGTTCGTGCGTGTTGAATGTCCGAGCTTGCTGAACGGTGGGAGTTGAGAGCGAAAAATTAGAAGTCCTTTTACTTCGCGTCGAGAGCGAAGGCGCGGTCCGTTTTGTTCGGGAGCTCTTAGATCTATTTTTATGATAGGCGCGTATATTAAATATACCACTGGGAATTGTAGCGCGTGCCAAGAGTTTTACCCGGGACTTTTAGGGTCTAATTCAGAATCTGTATAAGTGGATTCGACCGTATTAGTTATTAGTGCGGTAGTTGATATTCTGGAAATAGCGGTGACCTTTGATCCGTGCGTTCTGTGTTCATTTTCGCGAGTCAAGCGTTATAACAAACGAAGAAAGTGACTGCGGAAGGAGACCTTAGTTTGGAGAGGAGCTGAGGGCCGAACTGCTGCAGAGGGAACGGTCAAATAAGGTCAATAACACTACCAGCCACACCCAAATACACATCACTGACCTTTACTTTCCTAGCACTATACATCCACACGCGACCTGACCGAATCCTGAGGGACCAGTCGCCTTGAATAGAGGTAAGTAAGCTCTGTTCAATAATTGTAACGCTCCCCCCTGATCGTTTAGTGTAATTAGAAATTTAACCCTTGGCGTTAGGACGCCCGACCAGCATCTGCCTGTAGCTTATTCGTCTATGGGCCGCGAAGGATTCTACTCCTGGGATAGGCAGCTGTTGGCCGTAACAGATATAATGTTAAAGTTCAAAGCGCTAGTAATGCTCCTACTCGCTAATAAAAAATTGAGACATGTGTTATGTTCGCTTTTCTTAACCAACTAATAAAATATCGGGTTTCATCGTAGATAGGGATGACCGTACCGATATATGAAGTGATTCAATTGCTACTTTCGTATCGAACCATATCTCCTATATGACATCTATGTCAAATAGTCAATACAATATAAAGTATGGCTTTTTTGAATGTTAAAGTGTTGACATTAAATTAGGTTCTGAAAGAATGTTATTATGTGGACTGCATAAAGTGCACGAATCACCTATTTGGAAATGACTACCCCCATCAAGCAGTAATATTAATGGTTAATTTTAATGTTAAAATTTTTTCCCTGGATTCCAATGTCCACTTTCAAATTGTAAGTATCTTAAGAAGCAACTAAATGCCACAGGGGTTCTCCCAGTTGTGGTTAATTCAGACGATGATGGGAAAAGTCGCCCAAAAACTAGAAGCAAATGAGGAGCATATTTTAATAATATCTGGGTCTGGATGTTTGTCCTTGTTCAATTTGTGTTTTTAAACTGCCTCCACGATACAGGAGAAAATCCTAGTGTGGGTGTAACGTTTTTAAAAAATATATATATTTGAATAATAAGTTATTTCTTTCAGACAAGTGTATATAGTGGTTAGTAACATTAAAAACTGAGATCTTAGATTTAAGCAAGATCGTGTGACATGGAAAGAGTAGAGTTTAAAGGCCAAGTTATTTTACAATATACCAAGTTAAATTTTGAAAAATCTTTCTTATATAAAATAATATTTTTAATATTTTTTTTAAATTAATTAATATAATATTTCTAAAAAATTTAAAAGCTTACCGAATTCAGCCGAAATTAACGTGGTAGCAGCAAATAAAATCAAAATGATTTTTAAGATCGTTTTTGTTACATGTAATACTGTGATCCAGTCCCACGATGCAATAATACATTATCAATGATTGTATTATATTTATAAACAACAAATAGGAAATGTCTATTGTTCATTTAATACCTGTTACGGCCTACAGCTGCACCTGCAAAGGTCGGGGCCCATGAGCGGAAGATTCAACGGGCAGCCGCAGATCGGGCCTAAAATGCCATATGGAAACTTATCCTATCCTACTAAACTATGTGCAGAAGGCTATTCAAATTAATAGTACGTACCTGGGTTTGAGGCGAAGACTGTTCCAAAGGTTCGGTCAGGCCGAAGGTGTGTAGGTGAATGTGTAATGGTGTTTTAGTGGTGTGGATAATGGTTGACCTGGCTGGACTGTTGAAGTCGGCAGCAACCCTGACTCCGGCACCGCTCCAAATTGTGGTAATCTCCAGCGGCGTCACTCTTCATGTCACTATTGCAGTCTATCAACTTAAATTTACATTTAACTAACTTCAAAACGCAACTAATTCAATGTTCATCGGAGAATCAAACACGTCATAATCGCCTCGAGCAACGGATCGTAGTTCAAAATTCAACATTCAATATTCCGGGTTCATTTATCACCAAATTACAAATAGGGAACTAACGCGATCTCTTCACGATTCACAAAGTTCAGCGTTCAACCGACAATCACTACGAGTTACGTAAATTACTTGCCAAAGAATTTAGGTTAATCTCTCAAATTATTGCTGTTTCGTCATCGCGTGAACGCACTAAGGATAAGCAACTAAAAGCTAAAAACTCTAATAGTACATTTCACACGCATCAAAAAACCGGACGTTGGTCGCAATCAATATTAATTCTAAATAATTAATCAAACCGGCGTCTATTTGTCTAGACTTAACAAAAACCTCGTCGTGGCAATAATTTGCTATCAAAACCGACTCTAAAAAATGGAGGTTTTCCCGGGCGACTTCATGACGTGCTATCGACAGCACTGCATTCGAGCAACCCCGTTGCACTCACGTTCTGCGCTCGCGCCCTCTACCAAACCCACACCGCTCGCCCGAACGTCTAAACCGGTATGGCACCGAGCCGAGCGCCCTCTGGCATCAAATCTTGAACCAGCGTTTGGGCGTGAACAAAACCTTTTTTGAACCCTACGATCCTTTTTAGTGATAGTGCACATAGAACATTATAACTGGGGTTTACCAACTGTGTAAAGTTATCAAAATATATTATTTTTGGATTATCCTGTCCAAGTCGATTCAGAGAATTTCCAGTGATTATTAAACATTATTGTGCCTCTTCGAGTCAGTTAGTGTGATAAAGATTTTTTAACCTATTAAAAAAAAGTACATAAAAAGTAAAAGTTACCCAAACACTAGGATTTTCGTCTGTATCTTAGAGGCAGCTTACATACATAAATTGCACGGGGGGAAAAAATCCAGACCCGTAACAATTATTTGCTCATACAAACACTTCTTTCATGCGGGCCAGGAACCCGCGGCCCCATAGATAATACACGCGGCTCTCTGCGCTGTAACTCAGTGCTAAGCCACTGAGCCTTCAATTGTTTTCTTTTTTAATTATTATTATATAGCAGGTTATATCTAAGATTATGTATGTATTTTCCAAAAGTAAACAACGATATTTTATTTCACAAACATATTGTTGCGCGCCACAATTAATACCACTAGCGCCCTCTAGTATGGAGTAGCAGAACTAGGAGAGTCTAGAACCTTCTACTAATTTCCATGGAAGAACTATCTGGAACTATCGACACCTTTTATACGTGGTAGAGCATTGCTGCAGCTATATTATGGTTGTAGCACGAATGGGTCAGCTCGACCGGGGAAGGACCACGCTCTCACAGAATACCAGCTTAAAATAGCAGCTTAACGCTGCTGTGTTTCGTATGGTGACTGTAGAAAACCGGAGACTCTTTTTACTGGAAACCGGGCATTCCATCTTAGCCCTCACGGGTGACAACGCATCTGCATTTTGATTCGTAATCGAAGATAGATGTAGATGTCTATGGGCCACAGCAACCACTTACCATCAGGTGGACTGTGTGCTCGTTTGTCACCATATTCTATAAAAAAAATCTAGTCAATCGGAACCGATATGTACTCGAACATTCTAGATGTTTCTACATTAGAAGTTTCTGGAAACTATCTGAGGCCCTATATAAGGCCGGTATAGACCGCGACCGAGGCAGTACTGGCGATACAAGCGAATACTTCGAAGCGAAACAACTGCGAAATAAAGTAATCAATTAAGTAAAAATACAATTGTGTTTTATTATTAGTGTGGTTTTAAGTTGTAATTAGTGTTCTGTAATTAAAGTGTCAATTTTGTTAATTCAATCGGCAGTTTAATTGTCTCGAACCCCAAGCTCGTAACAATATTTTATTTGACGGACACAAAATACAGGTGAGTACAGGTAGATACAGATTTAACAGCCGATTTATACAAGAGAGTTATCACTTTCATCTTTACAGTTCATCACAAGTACATTGCTGAACACAGGCCTCCCCCAAGAAATGTCACAAAGCACGGTCCTGAGACAGCTACATCAAGCAACACCCTGCATCTTTAACCAAGTCGGCACTCTATCTATTGGGAGGACGCCCTACACTTATTTATTTATTTATGTACAGGACAACATATAATTATATTTTTATTGAAAGTAGGCTTCATCCAGGGACTGATGAAGGATGTGTGCACCGTTATAGGTGACGCTGCATTACTACATACTATAAAAATGAAGACAGAATAAAGTTACAAAAGCTTATAAAGAAATGTGTGCCGTAAAATAATACCTAAAGATAATATAACTAATACAATAAAAATATGCATATAACCAAACAGCAGTTATCGAGAAGAAGAAGAAATCACTTTTAGATTGATAGGACCACCTGTTGTACATAATATATATGATTTTATACTTCTAGCCCTGATTTTAATACGAATGTACAATAAAGAATAAATGAATATATACATTGTTATTATTATTTATGCTACAGATGTCCAGACCAATAATATAGAAGGAAATGTAGGTATTCTTAAAGCAGACAACGTGAATGCTTCTCGCTTATTTAAAAGAAATACAACTAAAAGTCATTACAAGTATGAAGATGCCGTATTTGATGGCATTGTTGATCCTGTCGTCTAAAGACTGAAAAGAAAAAGAATCAATTCTTAATGGTTCATAGTTCATTACAACAATTCCCTTAAATTTGTGGCAGACACTCAAATAACTGGTGCGCATATTGACACATCACTCGGAGAGATCATTTAGCTACGTGTAGACAATCGCGATATAATCATTCTGATTGGTGATCATGTAAATGAAGTCGGGAATAATTGGGTAATGGTAATAGATCAAATCGACCCGTCTGGTATTATTCTGAGAATCATCAGAGCGCCATGCCATTCTGACCCTGATTTTTAGGTCAAAGACGTCGAACAATTCATGGGTATGTTGGCTGATGTGTTTCAGCCACTAAGACCAAGGATTTCTATAGTCGACATAGTTAATATGAGCGTATATAATATGTCCAGGGGCATCATTCCAAGCAACAGTCACGTCATCTTTGGGTTCAGTTTCGGACGGAACGACAGAACGTTTCGGTATTATTTATACCTGTGTCGAGTGGTCCCAAAAGTGAACCCTCCGCGTATTTAAACTGTATTCATAAATATAACAATCAGTATACTTATGCAACGCTATTTAACTTACAAAGAATAAAATTATGTTCTACAAAATCTTTTTGTTTTAAAAAACATACGCCTTATGTTCTCAAAATATCTGCATTTTAATAAATAAATTATTTCTCAGACATGTGCGATATCTTCCTTCAGCACGGAGCGTGCGTTAAATCAGGGCTTAAAATGTCACTGGTGCAATTGGGCATCGAACTCGGATTGTCAACCATGTTAGCTCGGCTTGTAGAATATCGCTAGTGTCTTTGGTTGAATTACGAATGGGTCACCTCGAGCGGGAAAGAACTACGTTCTCACAGTATATATGCACCTTTATGCTGATGCTTTTCGTATGGTGAATGAAGAGTACCGGAGATACTTTTTATTGACTTTTAACTTTCGGATTTCATCTGAGCCTCAGCGTTTATAAATATCTAAACCATATGATCTCCAATTCATTCACGAAGCGTTGCTAACGCTTAAAAAGGCAGATGCCTGTGCCCAGCAGTGCACTTTGAAGTAGTTTTGTGGGCCCATGAAGAAGAAAGAAGAAGGCTTTGTAATAAAATACTAAGACTACATATTTGTGCCATTTGCTGTAGAGATTATCGGTCCGACGTGGCTGGTCGTTGCTGCTGGTGGTTCTTTTCCCGCTCAAAGGCTAAGTATACCGCGGGGAATAGGACTATATAATAATTAAGTTTCTAGTTTTAGTTTTTTTTATTATTATTATAGTTTTAATATTGTATATAATAAATAAAATAATACTGGTAACTCTACAAATAATAATTTACATCAAACGAAGCGTCACTTTTAGTCTCAGTATTGAGACAATAAGAAATTATTGTGATCCCATTCACTCTTCTACCATCTGCGTTAACTTCATAAAATTTTTGACACACAATAATTTTGTTTATTTGTGTACCTCAAAATTCGTCATAGCAAATATATTAATAAATAAAAAAATATATATTTGTACGTAATCCAATTTCGTATATTAATATATATACCGCGCGTTTTCAGAGGTCGTGAGAAATTATGACCGTGAACTGTCCGAATAATATTTGACGAAATCGGAATAAATGAACGGCTAAGGTATAAAAAGTAGTTGTGTTAACAGTCTTTATAATTTTTAAGGAACGCGACACGTTTTACTAGGTGGTAGGATTCCACATACAACATACTCACATGATTTTCTTTTTTGCACACATCTGCAGCACAGTAAGCAAATACTACATGAATAATTCATGTTACTTGTACCTTTCGATTGGTCTAAGTTTCGTTCCTCGCCTTTTATAATCTGTGCTATATAGGGTACTTAAAATTTTGAATAAAAACAATTTTATTATAATTAACTAAATTAATAATTAAATTAAGAACAAGTAATTATTACTTTTTAAACAAAAGCTCAGTTTTTTTTAATAATATTTCTATATTCCAAAACGAAAGGAGTTAGGTATGTAAATTAGTACAGATTATATATGTGTGACGCCGGCTGTATCATGAAGTTTTCTTGAAGAAATAATGTTGAGAATTTAACAATTTAAACAAAAAAGGAAATCGAGTGGGATTCACGAAGAATATTACAAGCTCAACACGCTCAGGAAAAAAGTTGAAAGAACGGTCCGTGTTACAATTTTGTTTTAAAATGATTTGATTTGATAAAATATTCTTTATTGAAGTCTATAAGATATTTTTTTTTACTTGTTATAAGCCAGTGATTAACCATAATTCCAGCTGGTGGTAAGTTTATTCATAATATATACCTTCGTCTGCTCATTCGGTTCTTTCAACCCATGCTTCATACATTTTAGACCTGGTGCATGTGTGTACCATGTATTTTAAATAGTGATTTTTGGGTAATTTTTGAACCGTGTGTGTAATTTTTTGAGTTAAACTAATTTATGGATTATCTTTTTAATTGAAAACACTAAACTTTTATATGATTTTCTGATAAAATCTAGGTAAAAATACATCTTGAAAATAATGCTGGGGGCATTGGGGGCCAAATATTCAGCCGGTTCCTTATTCCGATGTATACCGCGGAATAATGATTACAGATACTTGAACTCTTTTTTGATTTCATGGTTTATGATTAGGCCTTTTCCTAGTGTGGTGGTGCTGGACATGTTAGTGCTGGGATTGACGGCGACGCGTATAGTGCGCGTGATTCAGGGAGGGTGGGAGGATTTGTGGTTTATCATAATATCTAATGTAGTAACGGGGGTGATCCTGTACGTGATCACAGACTGCAGACTTTCCGTAGCGTCGATTCTTCACATCAACTATGTGTGACGCGGGTTTTTATGGACCTTTTATGGAAACAACGTCTTGTTAAATAATTAATTGCATTATTTAAAATAAAATTAACTTGTCAGGTCTGCCCATAGGAATGGTTACCGATAGTTTTTAACCTACACTTTTCCTTTGCTTTTTGTACACTCGGAATTAGGAACCAAATATATCGGAACAAGGATTTTTATATAGGTATATGTTGCTTCCGATTTTATTACATATTTAATAAATTTTTTATACAAATCAAGTTATACTAGCCAAACCTATTATTTTTTATGAGTAGAAACAATTATTGTTCTGAGAAAAATAACCGAACCTTCAAAAGGGTACAATAAATGCTTCATTTTCGATCTCCTTTCGAGTTTTAGTAAAAATACCGCGGAAATAGGGCCTTCATCCTAATAGAAAACTTATACTTAAAACTTAAACTATCATACAGTCTTACTCCTCGCGGTATAGTACCAAGAACACTGGTTGCCTTGGCTATAGGTAATTAGCCTTTGAGCGAGGAAAGATTTTATAGTTTTTTATTTGATTTTTTTTCTGAATAAATTTGTTCCATTCTCGTCTAACCACGAAAGTAACCAGACATTTAAATTATTTATTAATTTTAAGCAACGAAATAAATTACATCTTAATACATAATAGCTCGAATAGTCCTCCATAAATCAATTCTGTGCAGACAAGGGCTGTGGGTTGCCAGTGACACCCACCTTGAGTTCAAGCGAACAAATTTTACATTTCAATGGTTATGATTTAACAAAACGAAGCGATAATTTATTCTATTGTGAATTTAAAATTGTGCGGTATTTTGTGATAGTGGCTAGAGATTCCTCCGAGCAGTTCTTACGCTGGGTGTCGTAAGAGACGACTAGATGGTAAGACTGCCTTTTTGCTTAAGATTCCGCATGGATAGATACCAACCTCTTACCTATTTCTGCTACCAAATAGTAGTGCTCGTACTGCTGTCTCCCAGTCTGAATAGTTTAAAGAGGTTTATCCAACTTAGTACTCAGATGTGCCAACGCATTTGTATCCTTCTTTGTTTGACGTTGGCTGCAATTGTCCATAGACTGTCAATTTGCTTGTCAATTCAGTTTTAGAAAAAAGGTTATGAGAAATGCAGGAGAAATCTTATTGCTTCTGATAAACGGTGGTATAACCATTTCGTTGATGACAAACCTAAAACACTCATATTGGTGACAAACAGCAGCGCCAAACCTGGGAGACCAAATCCACTCGCCAATCGCAATGGTAGAAGCCTAAAATGATAAACAAGCTTAAAGGATAAAGTAGTCATTATAAAAACACGACTGCGTAAAAGAAATTTTAAGACGAATCTTAGGACACCTCATGATGCCGTAAATTGCATTGTTCAGCGTATAAATAAATAAAAATAAACACGTCAATAAATACTTAAATACTCCTCAAACGATGCTGTGAACAAAATGAATTAATTATGAGTATGAAGCGACGAGACTCGTAATTGTTGCTGCAGTTATATAAGCATCACGTAGTATTGTGACACGACCGTCATATATCTGCCTGGTGGTCGGTCGTCTAATACTATAATATTTTAATTCTGACAGATTTGTAACCATTGATCTCTTGGGTGGGCATATTGACGATAACAGCACTATTGTTATCTGTGGTCTCCGGTTCTCTAGACTCATTATACGAACCACAGCAGCATTAAGCTGCAATTTTACGCTGGTATTCTGTTAGGGCACCATCTTCCCCGGACGAGCCGATCCATTCGTGTAACCACCACAATATAGCTGTAACTAGCTCTACCACGTTAAGTTTAGTAATGATTTTATTCACTTTACCGATATTTCAAATCTATACAAATAAATTAAATTGAAGTGTCTGTTTGTAATTTCAAAATAATAGCGTTTTACTAAATGCATATGACAGTTCATACGGTACTTATAACAAAAACACAATTTTTAAAATTTTTGTCTGTCTTTCTGTCTGTCTGTTTGTTCCGGCTAATCTCCGAAACGACTGGACCGATTTTGACGAGACTTTTACTGGCAGATAGTTGATATTATAAGGAGTAACTTAGGCTACTTTTGTTTTAGAAAACGTATTAGGGTTTCGTGCAAAAAAAATCCCAATCGTAATAAATTACACGCGGACTAAGTCGCAGGGAACAGCTAGTCTAAGATAAAAATTATTTTATTCATAGAATAATATACAGCAGAATCAAATTAAAACTATAATTGTATGAAAAAAAATAGTTTAATAGTTTTCACTTTTGCATTCACTCAAGTTATAATTTATTTAATGGATATATTTTCTTTGATGATTGTAAAACCAATCCTTAGTCGTGTTTTCTTTAAACATTACCGGGATAGGATTTTCTCCGTAATCATGAAGGTAGTTTACACACATAAATTGCACAAGGACAAACATCCAGACCTGAAACGGTTACATTTAGGCCCTAAGCACTGCTCCACGGAACTGTCATGTTCGTATTTTTATTAAAATATAATTATCTTAATGGGTTTGCTGCAATCGTTTACGTATGAAAATAGTGTTGGCTGAGAGCCACCATTGGCCAGCTACACAGGCACGTGTGATAGAACTAACATTCAAGTCGTTACGTCGTCTTATGTTACAGTCAAGCTTGTTACTGAAACTAAACCGAGGAGACTGTTATATCAAGTAAACAACATAACGAGGAATTGTTATTTGGCATAGGATATTTCGGTGTATAATAGCGACGTAAGAAATTCTAGTACGCCATATTGTCTAATAGGTGTCGTAGGAGCGAGAGAGGGAATTGAAACAGAACATGGCATCATCTTTGTACTGACAGCATCTTTGTACTGACTTGCCTTCCTTACTTTACTATAGCATCCGTCCTTTCAATTATATACAAAACAAAACTTATGGCGCTGTCTGTTGGCCTACAACAAAAGAGTCTGTAAAAGAAGTTGACTCGATCGATACCCACGTGTAAATAAGAATGCAAGACGAACGGAAAAGAAGACGAACTGCATCGGTAATGGATGTTCTTGTCTAAACCCTCCAAGATAAAATCAATATAATTAAGCATCAGTGAGTGTGCCGAGACGACCCAGCTGTGTCTATATAGTAATGTAGAAGTATGCTCAAGGAAGACTGAAACCTTCCACACCCGAAGATATTGTTAAAGCTGATCGCACCTGCCGTATACCGCGAGTTTACCTACCTCATTCACCCTTCCTGGTGGGCCAGACTAACTTTCTCTCACTATAGGTAAATTAAGTAGCAATTCCAAATAATATTCTAATTATTTTTATTCCAAGTAGAAGTGTCGCGATTACTACAAAAACGGAGTTCAATCCGCGCATTTTCTAACCTTTTACAACCTTAACAATAACTTCTTTTGTAAGTGCTACAGCTATATTGTAGCAGGAATGGGTCGGTTCGACCTGGAAAATACTATGCACACAGATAATACTATCGTAAAACAGCAAATTAATGCTGCTGTGTTTCGTTAGGTGAGTGTAGAGACCCAGAGACCCTTTTTACTGGATACGAGGGTGACAACATACCTACATTTTTATTTAACTATTACTTTATAAACAAAAGGTTTTGAAAGGTTGGATCTTTGGGCCGTCCTGCTTATACTAAAATATAATAAACCTAGCAAGCTAACAGCATAGCAAATTTGCGAAGCAATCAGCTTTGTAGCGGTTTCTAACGGTTTCCGTTGAGCAATCAGTTTCAAAATAGGAGGTTCAGATGCCTGGGTGATCAGTAATCGATTGCTGAAAACAGAATTTGAAACTTCGAAACCGTTCTCGAGATAATCGTGGGACAGACGGACAGACGGACAGACATCGTGAAATCAATAAGTGTCTTCGCAAGCTTCGCCACTTAATAACAATGGGTACTATTAAGTAATATATATGACATTAGTACATTTGGAGTACCCTTAACCGATCCCATCTGGGTGACAGTAACATGCGTGAGTGTTAATATTACTTTATGTTAAAAAAAATACTAAAGTTTGTCGTGAAGCGACAATTAAAAGAGAAAGAACCTAACCTAAGAACAGCAAAACAACAAAATAGACCAAGAAAATAATATATTATAATTTTTTAAAAGGTATTTACAATCTTATAAAAAAAATGAAATATGAAGGTGATGGATGAAATGAGATTACAATTAGGTTTAAAAAAAAATAAAGGTTGGAGAATAGGACAATATAGTTTTATAGGGGAGCCTGGAGCCTCGCTGCTTTCGTAGAAATGGGCACACGCAGAGCTTGAGGTTTCTCAGCGGCGACGGCACGCAGCGCCTGGACTGGGCACACGCAGCGTCCGGAGCCGGCACACGTAGCGCCTGGGGTAGGTGCGCTCAGTTCTTGGAGAAGTAGTCGCCGCGCCCAGAGGTAGCGCGGGCAGTAGGGACGCAGCGCCTGGAGCCAGCAGTCGAAGCGCGCCTGAAGGTAGCGCGGGCAGTAGGCTGCACTCAGCGCCTGGATCAAG
This sequence comes from Parnassius glacialis, assembly GCA_033319125.1. NCBI lineage: Eukaryota > Metazoa > Arthropoda > Insecta > Lepidoptera > Papilionidae > Parnassius > Parnassius glacialis. Next base: position 21,982,821 of record JAVANC010000029.1, on the reverse strand, counting down.
CAGTCGTAGCGCGCGGAGTAGTGTGGCCCCGCACTTGAATTAGAATTAACCGACGACTTCACGTGTAGATGGAGGCTTGCAGGATCCCGGGGCAAAGCGGCCCCGGGATAAGGCCTTTAGTAGATGTTTCTCGTTTAAGAACCGAAGCGAGACTGTCTTTTATTCTCCAATTGTTTGGCTTTTATACCTTTTTAGAGAGAACGAGAAATTATTTAAATTAAAACGAAATTTATTGTAAATGACCTACAGCCAAAAAATATTTATGTAGAAAGAACATCATACCAGAGACGAATTTAAATAAAAGTTACCATAACAACCACAAAAACAATGGTTGTCAAATTGAGGAATTTTTAGTTTTAGAACTGTTATTAAGAAACTATTACATTTAAGTAAGAAACGAGATAAAAATCACATAGGAAAAACTAATGCACGACAACGTACACTAAGCCTGAAATTGTAGAGTTACAGAGAATTCAATAAAAGACCAAAAAAAAGGTAAGACTTCGTTGAGAGCTAGTTTAAATGTACTAAATAGTGTGAAAATACGCAGTAAAATGATATGTTATGGTGTAAAAACGTTACAGGATCCTATATAAATAAAGGTGATGCAAAATATAAATGCAGAGAATCAAAAACAGAATGAAAAAAATAGTATAAAGTGATGCAAAACATGAATGCAGAATATCAAAGCAGAATGGAGAATTAGTGTACAATGAAATGTAAGTTGCATAACACTACAAGTTTGATAATAATTTAGGTTTAATATCGTTGTACAAGTTATGTATTTTGCACTTCTGGCTCTGATATAATCATTTACGCCAAGCGAAGCGTCACTTTTAATCTCAATATTGAGATGATGTCGATGTAAACTGCCTACGTCTCTTTCGCACACATATAAACCACAAAGTGCGTTACTTTCACACCGTCCCTACGATAATGTCCTTGTGCGTGACGGGAAATCCGCAAAAGCTAATGAAAAATACATACGGACAAGCGTTTTCAATAAGTATTCAAATTATTACAATCCAAATAACTTGAACACGCATGTTTATTATTATGTATTTGACTGTCTCATTGGTCTAGTGGTAAACGCTATAGCTGGTCCTGTGGTCAAATCCCGGATCTAGCCTAAATGTTATTAAGGTTTTCGGTCAAGAAAATATCAGTAGCAGCCCGGAGTCAGGAAGTTGGCGCTGTTTCAACCTCCAAAAGCGAGCTCCTGCGGCTGAACTCGCTCCGATTGTCTTAATTGTGAATAGAATAGAATATTTTTTATTCAATATTGATTATTTCATAATACTTATTGAAAGCCATTTTTTATTTACCACTGGTTCGGAAAATACCTCTGTCCTGGGAAGAACTAGTAAAAGACCCAACGGGACTTTTTTTTAAACATATTTCACTTAGCAATAATTTTGTTTATACAATTTTTAAATGATTTTCCATAGAACCAGCATGGTGGCGATCACCTTGTTCCCAGGGGTTATTTTCAATCATGTATTCCTTGATATTATAATAACCCTTTCTGTACAGTTTTTCTTTAATAAAACTTTTAAACTTTTTTATTGACAAACTTTGAATATGTATGGAATATGTGAAAGTGACATGGGGTATAAAAATACTCTCTTTTCAGTGAACATTTTATATAGTCGGGGTTTTTAATTACAAGTTGAACCAAGTAAGAGGCGCAAATATGAATCTCTGAGAGACGCCTACATATTTGTGCCATTTTCTGTAGATACTATCGGTCCAAGTGCAATGAAGTTCTTAAAGAAACTCTATCCGCAACTGGTCGTAGTTCCTGGTGATAAGAGGGCTGGTTCTTTTCTCGCTCACAGGCTAAGTATTCAGCAAGAAAATGCACCCAGCATTCTTGGCTCGATACCACGGGGAGTAAGAGAATTTAAGTTATTAGTTTTAGTATTTTATTAAAGTTTTCAAGTATGTATATTTTTCACCGTTATGAAAGAAATTAAAAAAACTACGGATTTAATCAATGGTCTTGTAACTAGAGTTGCCATCTCCAAAAATGAAAAAGCCGGCCTCGGCGCTCCAAAAAGCCGGAATTTTGGCCCTAAAAGCTGGACAGTAATTTTTATCCAAACATACCTTTCTAAGGCCATGCAGTCAAACAACTCACCAACTGCAACCCCCCGAGAAAAAGAACTAAAATACTCCGTTACATACGTTAATTGTTTATTAATCAATCACAGCACAGTTTCAAGTGTATACGTTACTTATTTATTTATTCTGCAAGCGATGCGTGCAATGCGTTACACTAACAAAAAGCCTAACAAAAGCCGGACAGGCCGGACACATAAAAATTTGGCCGGACACAACCCGAAAAAGCCAAACATGTCAGATAGCAACCCTACTCGTAACTCTAGAGACATTTTATTATATTTTATATTTTTACCGTGTCTCTTGTTGTTGTATTTCTTTTTTACTTGTATTGTAGTGAAAAATACTGAGTACAGTAAAAAACATCTATATCATGTATAACTTACCACCAGGTGGGCTTGTGGCCAAGCACTGGCTTATAATAAGTAAAAAAAAGACCAGTCTGATACACAGGTTGCAATGAAATACTTGCAACTTGTCTATGAGATGTGAACGGTGTCTTTGTATCATACAAAAATATAACATGTCACTAGACCATAAAGACAAAAAATTAAAAGTTACAGCCTATGTACATCCTACTGCTGGTCACAGGCCTCCTCTCACTTCTGATAGGGTTTTAGGGCAAGGAAGTGTCCGTTGCGCTGCCCCCATGCGTGTTGGCAGACTTCACAGTCATGTCTTCGAAATATTTTTTTATTTCTTAGACATGCAGGGTTCTTCACGATGCTTTCCTTCACCGCCGAACAGGAGGTGAATGAGCACTTAAAATTGCAATTAACAATTTCATTCGTGCTGGCGGGCATCTAACTGCTGCTCGCGTACCGTGAAATTTACAGCGAGCGCTATGCCCCTGAGCTCCTGCGGCTATGTGTGAACACAAAACGTATCTATACTTACATATAATATACTTTATGGCAGGTGTATGTGATCAAAAGAGCAAACAAAACATGTTTTCATAACTTAATTCCTCCTTGTCTCTTCCATCGGACAACCAGACGCTCGGCCATGTTTCACCCTTTCGTTGTAGACTTACCAGGTATTCGAACCAAACGGTTTGTTTCATTGTTCGTCATGCGTACAGAAAAGAAGTGGGATAAGTTGCCAGCATCTGTCCTTCCATCCGATATATATCCGATCCGATAGATATATAATATGGGTGTCTTCAAAGCAAGAGTGAATAGGCTTTTGTTAAGTCCACTTGCCATCGGGTGGGACAGTAGTCAAGAGCTGACTTAGTATAGTAAAAAAAAACAATGTTACAAGTAAACATGGAACGAGTAATGATTCGCCGAGTACTCGGCCAACGGGTACTCGGCCTAGATTAGGCCGAGTACTAGGCCGAATACTCGGCTTTAAGAAAACGCGGTAGCGGGCGGCGTGCGCTTATTTCCCTTACAACTAGACCCAAATAGGGCCGAATACTAGTGTTTTTGCATCATAATCTTCCTCTCTTAAATTTTAAATATTAGTAATAATACTTTCTATTATAGATTCTTATATGTACGTTCTAAATATTTCTGCTACTTCTCATGTTCCTGATGTTTTAATGTGTCTTATATAATAATAATGATAAAAACTGGCTTTTTATCTTTATTTTTCTATGGAGTATAATTAAGGCCGAGTACTCGGTACTCGACCGTTAATACTCGGTGCTCGGCCGAACCCTAAAAAAGGCCGAATCCGCCGAGTACCGAATCCAAACCGAGTACTCGTCCCATGTCAAGTCTTTTAAAAGTTTTGTTGGATTTCTATCAAAACTTGTTTGTGGGTGTAAACGAGGGGTTACGTCTTACTAAACTATATTTTAATAAAAAGTCATGACATTTTATTTCTCAAATGTGACAGCGCATCTGCGTCTTGATATTCATAAGCGAGAATCCACGGGCATTTCTGCTACCAGGGCGGCCCACTTTCGATTAAGATGAAATATTTGAGAGATATCATAGCGGGGGAAGTTTATTAGTTTGAATAATTTATGCTGTTTTCTGAAGTATTAAGCCACAGATATTCCTAAAAGTACTACAAATAAAAATGTGTAAAAAACTAAAGAATGCAAAACCAATACGTTGTTTTGTGTATTTAAATAGAAACTTTTCAATGATGATGATACTGTGTGACTATCTACGTAACACATAAGTACACTTCAGTCCCAACTAGCGACACCTGGTGAGCGTGATTATTAGCCCTTATTGACACACGAACTTACAATCCACCTGATTGTAAGTGGCTAATGCTGTCCATGGACACTTAACAATCTTCAAAAAAAGGCAACAGATTTGTTGTCACCTCTGAGTACTAAGATACAATGTGTGTAGTTATACTGACTCTCTTTACCCTCTAGACCGGGACATAGAAGTGCACACATAGCTACTTTGTGGCAGGAATATGTAATATGGTGGTACCTATCCCAACGGACTCCTAACGGACAATAAGGCATAACAGTTGTCTAACTATCTAGTTAAAGTTTTAAGTTGCATAAAAGTTCTATCATAACAAAGAACTTGATGAATTTTATTTTAAAATTTTAATTTACGACGTTACAGGCGCTTTACTGCACCCATGGTCACGGGGGCGACTGAGGTGTTTGACGTTCCGATGTCATAGTTAATAAAATCTACTTTCAACTTTTAACTCATTATCTCTTGTCCGATCTCAATGCACAGTGGAAAGATAATTAGTTAAACGTCGAAGGTAACCTTCGTTAACTATGAGATCGGGATGTTAAACACCTCTGCTCTCTCCCCCACACCGTGACCAACAGCAGTAAAGCGCCCGGAAATACGGGAATAAATAATTTTATAAGTGGTAATATTAAAATTTTGAACAACCGACTTCAACAGAAATATGAGAACATCATCAGTGTCATCATCATCATTTTTTTTTAATAGGATAGGGTGTTAAACGAGCATACAGTCCACCTGATGGTAAGTGGCTGCTGTGGCTCATAGACATCTACATTTATCTTCAACTAGCTGTGCCCCGCGGTTTCACCCGCGTCGTCACGTGTCGGAGGTGCGTGACATGACCAAGTTCAAGCATTTTATAATTGCAATTCAATATTTTATTTGATAGCAATGGATGGAAAAATTGGCATAATTAATGGAGTATTTTATCTGTCGGCATATTATGTATGATGTAGAGCGAAGTTAAAGTTTTATCTACTTTCCCTCCCCCTCCCGGTTGAGCAGTTCTCGCAGTTCTCACCGGGAGCTAGGGTTTATGTGTCGTTCGCGCGCCCAGCCAAGTATTGAATTATTTTAATTTTACATTATCTCTTAAACTATGCGTCCAAATAACATGGTATAAAGAACAAAGTTTATCTTCATAAAATTGTCTTGATAATGAAGTAACTTTTGTTCGTAAGGATAAATAGGCCATGCCAAATAATAACGCTCATATATCACTTTTAAATTTTCAATATTTTTTTGTCACAAAACACCAAATTATGGCTTATGACATATAGTATCGCGGACTTTTTTAAGACGGAGTAAAGGTCTATATTTTTCTAGAACATTGTATTTACGTATCCCTAACGATAACACCAGCGTACGCGGATAAATCATTTCGGGAGTGCTTTTTCTTCTAACTTGCTTAACAAATATATATATATTTAAGGCTAGCTGAGTGATATAGCTTAATGCTAGATAGCCTATACTATTCCACATGAATCTGGCTATAATATACAAAAAGAATTTTTCAAATCGGACTGGTAGCTCCAGAGATTAGCGCGTTTAAACAAACAAAAAAACAAAAAACTCTTCCTCTTTATTATAGATAAAGAAACAAAATGCAGATGCGTCGTCACCCGAGAGGACTAAGAAGGAATGCCTATAAAATACGCATTATTAAAGATAACTCAAAAACTACTCGTCAGATCGTGATCAAATTTATATGGGACCACATTGGAAGCACCAGCTTTCAAATAAAAGAAGAATCGTCAAAATCAGTTTACCTAGAAATTTTTGGAGGTAACACACATAAAAAATACAGTCGAATTGAGAAAGTCCTCTTTTTTGAAGTTGTTCGAAAATGAAACGCGATAATATCCGTAAAATTAGTTTCATTAAATGTGTAGCATTCGCGCGAATATAAGAAATCATGACTTGATAAAGTTGTTGGTCTATGTAAACGGCTTTGGCAGAAAGCCATAGATGACGATAGCGATAGACCTAAGGCAGTTTACATCATTTGCCCCTTTCTGTCTTTGTCGTGTTATGTATCTCTGCCAAGTTTAGTTACCAGAATATTAGCAGACTTGAATTAGAGGAGATACTTCGGTAAGAATCGATATTCAGTAAAAGTGTACGCGCGCAATCAGAGTTCGATCCACGCTGGCACCAATGAAATTGTTGAATGCAATTTTAAGTGCTGATTTATCACATGTTCGGTTTTGAAGGAAAACATCATGAGGAAACCTGTATGCTAAAAAATAAAATTAGAAGTAAGTATTTCGAAGCTACGTGAAGTCCGACGACATGCATTAAGGCATCACGGTAGGCACATCTTTCTCTTTAAGAGGCGTATTACAAAAAAACGCGAAATTACAAGGTTTCCTCGTTGCAATTTTATGTTTATCGTTCATTTCTTGAAATAACAATTACTTGGTAAAAATAGTTCGTTTTCTCTCCTCAAATAAGCTTGGAATGGATTTTAGATAACTTATTTATTTAATCAGTAATAATCATTCTCCCGATGCATGTTTAGGCAAAAACTCTCGAAGACATGATTTGGGAGCTCTAATTTGTAGATTCTATTGAATATCGACCATCAAAAAAAATATTTTTATCTTCCAAATATCCTACACTTTAATAATAATGTAATACATTTTCGTTGTATGCTTTTCACACTAGGCAAAAAAAATTCGACATAATTCAAAAAACGACCAAAAAAGCTTCGATGCAAGCCTCTATATTTCCGAAGTTCTACATCACTTAGACGTAAAATTTATACCAAAATAATCATCAACATTTGCTTAAACTATGCTATTATTTTTACTTTTAAAATCGTTACTATTATATTATAATTAATTAAATAAAAGTACTATATATTTAACTGCGCCGGTCATCTGAGATCATTAACGCGCGAGCGCTTGCCGAGGGTGGATCTGCGTCAGTTTATTTCGGGCGCTGCATGGTTTCGATACTACCGTAGTGTGCGTCGATTGCCTGCATACTAGAACATTGTCAACTACGACCGCAATTTTTGATCGATCGGTTTAAAACTATTTTATATAGTTATAATTTAGATCACGTCTCTTCCATTAAACATGGTAGGGACAACGAGTCTGCAGCATGTGCACAATTGAGCAAACAAAAAAATATTATTATAGAAAAATGTGGTCTATTCATTGACCTAGATCATTGTTATTTGAGGGCTGCACCTAATGGTTTATACAGCAACGGTCTTATTGAAGTTAAATATCCTATTTCAGCTTTCGGAATAGATTTTGATACGGCCTTTCGACAAAAAAAAAGTTAAAGGTTATAAATTCAGTGATTCAAGTGTAACATTAAATCAAAATAATGACTGGTTTTACCAAATCCAAGGCCAGCTTCATTTAGCAAATAAAAATGTCTGAATACTTGCCATAATATGTATTGGCCCAGATTAATGCAGTAAAAGTACTAAAAATTTACAAATACGACCAATTTTAGATTTTCAATATGTTACCCAAGTTACAAGCTTTTTATGAAAAGTGTGTACTGCCTGAAATTATCGAATCGAGAAAAGTTCGGTCAATGCCGTCGCAGCAAATATTTTTCTTATAAAAAATATATATATTTTTTTTATAGGATAAGGGTGACAAACGGGCACACAGTCCACCTGATGGTAAGTGGTTGCTGCGGCCCATAGACATCTACATCTATCCTCTATTACAATTCAAAATGCAGATGCGTTGTCACCCGTGAGGACTAAGATGGAATGCCTCATTTGGCCTTTGCCTCACATGGAAGTAAAAAGGGCCTCCGGCAACCTGCACTCACCAAGCGAAACGCAGAGGTGAACCTCTACTTCACGCTGGTTTTCTGTGAGCTTTGTGTGTGCGACAGCAAAAGCTGCCGCGTGGCTCTACCACTGTTTATAGTAATTGACTGTAAGTACCGATTAAAAAAATATTAGTTACATTTGGTTGTTATATTTATTAAAACAGGTTGCAACCGTTTATTTATTTATACCACTATTACTACACACTATTACTATTACCGGTACTAGACATAATCGATTATTAACATTCGATTACAGCGTAACAATTAAAATATTTATGTGTACTTATTTTGACAGTAAATTTCATAAATAATGAATCATCATCATCATTACAGCCTTTTACGCCTTTTACGACACCCACGGGAGGATATGGGGTAGTGGATATTCTTGACCGCCACTACACGGCAAATAATGAATAATATATCAAAATGGTATATAATAATAAATAATAAATTATATAATAATAAATTAATAAATTAATAAGATAACATTAAAATGAAATTTTTAACAGTGGTAGAGCCACGCGGCAGCGTTTGCTGTCGCACGGATGGGCCGGCTCGAACCGGGGTGGTACCACGACCTCACAGAATACCAGCGTGAAGTAGAGGTTTACCTCTGCGTTTCGCTTGGTGAGTGCAGGTGGCTGGAGGCCCTTTTTACTGGAAATGAGGCATTCCATCTTAGTCCTCACGGGTGACAACGCATCTACATTTTGATTTGTAATAGAGGATAGATGTAGATGTCTATGGGCCGCAGCAACCACTTACCATCAGGTGGACTGTGTGCTCGTTTGTCACCCTTATTCTATAAAAAGAAAAAAAAAACACACCAAAAAATATTCCATCCACTGAAGTCCATCCTAAGAAAACTTTGTATTATGGAAGATCAAGATCGTTTAATCGCCATACTCACAGTATTATAGTGCGAGCGAGTGAATAGATATGAAAGAAAGTATCGGTCGCGTAGTTCGCCGCCCGTTCGGTGCGTAAAATACCTAAATTTGCGAAACGCCGAAATGTAAGAGGGCTCTTAAGCCCACTTAGAAATGAGTTAAGACCTGTGCCCAGACGTGGGAAGTGTATTTAGATTGTAACTTTAAGCTTTAAACTTTTAAAAGTCTCACTACTAAAGTGAAATTATTTATCAAATGTTTGATATAATAGGTGTGAATATATACTCCTTTTTTTAATTGGGGCAAAATAAATAGTTGTACTAATTACATCTATTAGCTTAAGTTTCAAATTCACAACCTTCGAAAAATACATTACTTCTTATATCTGCAAAATCTATACATTCAATGAAACACATTTTTACGAATTTTTACTGCATAATGTTTTTATAGAGTATTTTTATTTTTGCATTTTTACATTTTGTTAGTACACTTAAAACTTGGGCTTAGTAAATTTATAGAATATAAAAATTATTATTTATTACCAAAATTATCATTTATTATTAAACATACTAGGCCTGAAACCCATATGCACTGTGATCCAGTGCCTCATCACAGGGCAATCTTGCCTTCCATATATGGAAGCTATTAGGCTGTTGGTGCTGTCTCGCACGCGACGCATCAAGGAGGCTATTCTTTTGCATTATATTGCTGCAAAGCTGTCCACGTGTGCCTCGGCAAACATACGTGATGCGCTGTAATAAGGCTGACTATATGGTAAATGTATGCTTTAGTAAATGGATGTATATCTATCCTCGAATAAAAATCAAAATTAAAATTGGTAAAAAATTACTTCGCGTATATCCGGTCAGTAAAATAAAATGATGTGTCTTACCTAGTATAAAGAACACCTCCAGCCCTCCCTCAAGTGCGTGCACTATCCCCGTCACCACTAATCTCAGCACAACTAATCCCAGCACCACTACTCCCAACATCACTACACTAGGAAACACACACCACTGACGACAATTGACGCGGCTATACGCGAAGTAAATTTTTGCCAACTTTTATACAATGGAGTTCCGCAAAGGAACGCCTGATTCTATTTATTATCTTAAATAATCAAGTAGTTGTTACACTCTTAACTAAGGTGAAATGCCTAGTTTTCAATAATAACTATCGTCAGTTCTCTACACTCACCATACGAAACACAGCAGCATTAAGCTGCTATTTTACGCTGGTATTCTGTGAGAGTGTGGTCTTTCCATGGTTGAGCCGACCATTCGTGCTACAACTATACAGCTACAGCTGTAATCAATTTCATTTCATCAAATTAATTTTGGTCACGAGGTTAATTATAGTAATCTATCACGGGCGACAGTTAAACAGGATTACCTTTAGCTTTTAATTGTTATATTTGGCTTTTGGTACGCAATTTGTGTATATCGGATATCCGAAAAATGCCATTAATCCGAAAAATCGCCTACCCCAATAATCCTCCACCTTGGATAATAAAAAATAATTTCCGTAATTACAAGGTTTCTTTAATTGCAGCATTTCTCTGGCGAGCTCTTAGAGCAAAAAAGTAAAATTTAATGCTTATTAACGTCTTCTAAACTCGAGCAGACCAGTCCCCACAACCCACAAGCAGCACCTGTTCATAAGTTGCGTCATACTTCACCCTCCTCAGCCATTTTAAAGGAAAGTGGATGACACGTGACAGTAAGCAAAGATTTATAAATGCCAATAATATTCTTGTTTGTTTGCCTACGGTATATTGTATTTATATATTGTATTGTGTACTTCTGGCTGTTCAGACTTAATTACATTTCGGTAACTAAAAGATTGGTTTTTTCTCCAGAATACTAATAAACGTAACTTGACCTAAGACCTTCGATTCTCGAACTAATCAGACTTGTTAAATTTAGTTTCACTTACAATTATACAACTTATTGGTACTTTGTTGAAAAGAGTGTAATGTACAATTTGATTAAAAAGGACGGTTTTCAATGGATTGATTAATCGGTATGAGGATTCATACACCGAGTGACGAAAAAGTTATCACATAAAATGAAAAGACGTATGCTACCTAAATTTCTTTAAACATACACAACTAAAAAATATATAACAATTAATACATTAGTCGCGGTAGCATTTTTTCGTTTTAATATTAAATCACCATTCATCATCATTACAGCCCTTCACAAGTGCACTGCTGAACATAGGCCTCCCCCAAATAATGCCACAAAGCACGGTCCTGAGCCACCTGCATCCATCGACTTCCTGCATATTTTACCAGGTCGTCACTCCATCTAGTGGGGGGACGCCCTACACTTCACCTGCCGGTATTAGGCTGCCACTCGAGAACTATGCTCGGAGAGAGAGAGGGCTATGCTCGGAGTTTCTCTGCGTGATAAACTCAGAAATGAGGATATCCGCAGTAGAACCAGAGTGACCGACATAGCCCAACGGATTAGTAAGCTGAAGTGGCAATGGGCCGGCCATATAGCTCGAAGAACCGACAACCGATGGGGAAGAAAGGTTCTCTAATATTAAATAACATCATGTAAATGCATACAGTGTTGAAGCGCCTGTCAAATTATATTAGCAGTTCTCATGCCAATATTAGTCCGTAAGCTGTGTAGGTATGTTTAAAAAATGTTGTACCTGTCGTCGTTGTAAAAATTAGAGATCAAGTAAAGGTCGATTGAGCAAATTACTGCATTTTATTATTAAAAAGAGATCAAATTCCTATCCATGGTCCTAAATCGAAGCCGGATTTGAAAAAACGTAATTGGACAAGATATTATTTAGTGGAATACGCTTGGGAAGTCTTAAATATTCGTTGTGGAAATACCACCGAGGGAGTGAAGATATTTAACCAAGAAATCTGGAGTCTTAGCCCCTTAGATATTGGACTATTATTTAATTTATTTAACCCAGCACTCATTATCAGGTAGTATTTTGTGTAAATCGACTGCTAATTTATCAGGTTAGTACCAAATTACCTATAAAATAATTACGTATAACTTAAAGTATTTAATCGGCTAAAATTCATTTAATATTGTTTTATATAGTTTCTAATAACCGTCAAATCATAATTAAATTAAATTATAAAGCTTGGTTAAATTATATTGACGATATTATAATTTTTTTTTCTTTATTGGTTTAAACTGTTTTTTAAAAAATAAGTCAAGAGAGTGTATAATTGAAAAAATTGCATAATATTATTTATTACATACTAAGGCATACCTGTGAAGCTGTTTGATTGTCTGAATTGTATTTGTTACCCTTAATTGTTGTTAATTATAAAGTTAAATATCAAGGTAGTACATGTACCATTTTGTTTAATTATTTAAGAGTTTGAAAAATAAGTAAGGGAATTAGTTTTCATTTCTTTATAACTGTAAGCAAAGTTGTATAAAACTACTTATGAATTATATTTTATAAAATATAAACTTCTTGTTTGTATAAATTTCAGGCATTTGCACTAGTCTCCCAATACCAGCCAACATGCCAGAAGATAAGGAGCAAATTAGGAAACGAGCTAGCTACAAGGGACAAATAACTGCTTTTTCAAATTATTTAAATTCACTGAAGGTATCTTCATTGGCTACTGAGGTAAATGAGTTGCAATTACGTATTAGTAGGATTGAGTCAATGTATGAACGATATGATGAGGTACAATTATCCATCGAGTGTAATACTGATAATATAGACGCCCAGATATCAGAACGAACCGAGTTTGAATCCCTGTATTTTAAATCGCTTTCTCTTGCAAAAAGGATCTTAGCAGATTGCATTAAGTCAGATGACGTAAGCAGTGACGGTGGCTCTCATTCCGGCAATCATAAATTTGTTAAACTGCCCACTATTCAACTACCTAAATTTAATGGTTCTTATGATAATTGGTTAGAGTTTCATGACACGTTCATGAGCCTCATACATTCAAATGACGAGATAGATGACATAAATAAGTTTCACTATCTGAGAGCGTCGTTGGAAGGGCCCGCTGCTGTGGTAATACAGTCAATCGAATTCTCGGCAGCTAATTACACCGTCGTATGGACTATATTATGTGATAGATATGATAATAAAAGACTACTAATTCAAAATCACGTGACAGCCTTATTTAATATAGCACCAATTAATAAAGAATTGTCTGTCAACTTAAAACGTCTCATTGACCAAATAAATAAAAATTTACGTGCACTAGAATCTCTCGGTGAGCCAACTAAACAATGGGACACACTTCTCATTCATATTATTACTCAAAAATTAGATGCTAAGACATATCGTGAATGGGAAGAGTCTAAAGGTCGTTTGGAGAAAGATACACCTATTACGTTCGATATATTTTTGATGTTTTTAAAAAATCGAGCCGATTTAATCAAAACACTAGAAATGTCTAATTCTGGTGCTACTAACCGTTTAAATTCTTCTATAAAATATGCTCCAAAAGTTAAGGCAATGGTTTCAGTTCGGGATACCGGTAATAAAAACGGTTCGGCCTTTTCCGCCAAACTGTGTCCTAAATGTAAGGGTGACCATAAGTTAAGCAGTTGTCCTCAGTTTCTTGGATTAAGTAACGATGTGCGTCTACAGTTACTGCCAGAGTATAAAGTATGTTTCAATTGTCTTAATTCAGGACATTATGCAAATCACTGCAAAAAGCCAGGATGCAAAATATGCCACCGAAAGCATAACACTCTCGTGCACGTCGCAGATTACCAGTCAAAACCAATTACAGATATTAATACATCTAACACGAGTAGTGGTAATAATAAGCCCGTTATGCAAGGTCATTTCGAACAAACAAACAGTTCGACAGGCTCACAGTTGTCATCCAATTCTAACGCACATCTGTCATTATCCGCAAAGGTAGGCACTGCATCGTGTAGTGAACAAGGCGACGTATTGTTGTCGACGGCATTAATTAAAGTTATAGGTAAGAATGGTTGTCCATATATTGCTCGTGCTATTCTTGATAGTGGCAGTAACGCTTGCTAATAACTGAAGAGTTATATCAAAGGCTAGGTTTGCCCGCTCAAAATGTAAATCAGTCGGTAGTCGGTATTAATAATGCTTCGGCACACATCAAGAAGATTTGTAAGGTATCGATAAAATCATTGAATGATAACTTCTCTAGTAATCTTCATTGTTTTGTCCTACCATCAATAACCCAAAATGTACCTACTAGATATGTTAATTTGTCAAACTTAAAAATTCCATCTAATATTTCTCTGGCAGATCCTAATTTTCATTCACCTGCTCCCGTTGACATGCTTATAGGTGCTGATGTCTTTTGGGACTTAATAGGAACGCAGAAATTAAAATTAGGGGACGGTCAGCCGATTCTTTGTGAAACTAGCTTAGGATGGTTAGTATCAGGTCCGATTGATTATAGATATGTAAAGAAAGGGGTTAACTCTATTAAATGTAATTTTACAAGAATATTTCAAGATGAGGCTAGTAAAGATTTAGATGAAGATATACAAAAACAATTAGTACGCTTCTGGCACCTCGAAGAGGTAAGCCCTGCGTCTCTTTATTCAAACGAAGAAAAATTATGCGAAGAACACTTTTTAAAAAACACCACGCGACTGGCAAATGGTCGATTTTGCGTGAGGATACCCTTAAAACATAATCCTGACGTATTAGGTGATTCTTGGCCACGAGCTAAGAAGTGTTTACTATCGCTAGAGCGCAGGTTAGCAGGTCAATCTCAGGTCTATGAAATGTATAAAGAATTTATGTCAGAGTATGAAAGTCTGGGTCATATGGAGAAATGTGAGAATGATAATTTACCACGTAAGATGCATTTTATACCACATCACGGAGTGCTGCGGGAAAGTAGTACTACTACTAAATTAAGAGTCGTTTTCAATGCTAGCAGTCCGACTTCTTCGGGTGTTTCCTTGAATAATATACAGATGGTAGGTCCCGTGGTACAGGACGACCTTTTGTCCATTCTTTTACGCTTTCGGCTACACAAATACGTTCTCACAGCTGATGTTGAGAAAATGTACCGGCAAATAGTCATTCATCCCGATGACCGCTATTTGCAACAAATTGTCTGGCGTGATAACCCTTCAAAACAGCTTCAAGCTTATCAACTTAACACCGTGACTTACGGCACCTCTAGTGCTCCCTTTTTGGCAACTAGGTGCCTCCAACAATTAGGCTTAGAGTGTACCGATGACAAGGTTGCTCAAGTGATCATTCACGATTTTTACGTTGATGACTTGCTCACGGGAGGGGATGATATTAACGAGGTTACAGATTTGCGCCGTAAAGTGACTTCCACACTTGCATCAGCTCATATGGTTTTGCGAAAGTGGAAGTCGAATGAATCTCAACTGGTTAGTGAAAATGATATTTCTCCGCTTGATTTAAATATTGGTGGCTTTGAACCGACTAAAACTTTGGGCCTTGGGTGGCAATCACATACTGACCAACTTTGTTTCCCTATAGGAGGGCTATTCTCAGGTAGAACAAAGCGTGATATGTTATCTGTGATTTCTCAGATTTTTGATCCACTAGGACTTCTATCTCCCTGTGTAATTAAGATGAAAATGCTTCTTCAACAGTTGTGGCTGCTCAAGCTGTCATGGGATGAGCAGTTGACGCCAGAAATCAGCAAGATGTGGGCTGAGATAATAGTCGATTTACCTAAATTAAATACTCTACGTATTCCACGTCGTGTTATTTGTGACTCGCCTAGTTTGTTTGAATTTCATATTTTCTCGGACGCTTCTGAGCGAGCATATGGCGCCTGTTTATATGTGCGTAGTGTTAATGATCAGGGTGAGGGTTTAATTCAATTATTGATGGCGAAAAGTCGTGTCGCGCCGCTTAAACCTATAACAATCCCAAGACTGGAACTTTGTGGTGCACTTGTTGGAGCTCGCCTTTACCAAAAGGTTGTAGCATCGCTGAGACAACAGGCTAAGCGCACTTTCTTTTGGACAGATTCGTCCATCGTGTTAGGATGGTTAAAGGTGTTGCCTAGCAAGCTACAACCCTTTGTTAGAAATAGGATTGCTGAAATATTAGAGAAGACTGGAAATTGCGAGTGGAGGCATGTCCCAACAGAGTGTAATCCGGCCGATCATATTTCTCGCGGTGTGAGTTGTAAGGATATTTCATCCATGAGTAAGTGGTGGTCAGGACCTGAATTTTTAAAGAAAGAGGTCTCTCACTGGCCTGCAAATTTCTTAAGTATTAATCACGAGTTGCCTGAGATTAAATCGTCAAATGTTATCCTCCACGGAATACTTCATTCTAACAACAATGAAGATTTAGGCGGGAATAAATTAATTGAATTTAAACGCTTTTCTAAATATACTAGATTAAATCGGGCCGTTGCTTATGTGCTGCGTTTTATTAATAATTGTAGAAAGCAATCCGTTCACGGTCCTCTAAGCAATCAAGAGTTGCAAACCGCACTCAATGTTATTATAAGAATATCTCAGAGTGAATCATTTGAGGAATACACCATGTTAATTAAAAATAAAAGCTTACCGACTAAAAGTCCGTTGCATAAATTTAATGTATTTCTCGATGATAATAAAATAATGCGTGTTGGTCTTGAAAATTCCGATTACTGTTATGAGAAAAAACATCCCATACTTATACAGTCCACTCATTATTTTACCAAATTGCTCTTCAATTATGAGCACATAAGGTTAATGCACGCGGGACCACAGCTAATGTTGGCCACTATAAGAGAGATGTACTGGCCGATTAGAGGTCGTAATTTGGCCAGATCTTGTTATCGACAATGTGTAAGATGTAATAGAATGAAAGGAAAAACCATCTCTCCAATAATGGGCAACCTACCACACCAACGCATCCTTTCTGGTTTTCCATTTCAAAATATTGGACTAGACTATGCGGGACCAATTCAATCTGTTTCTCGCCATGGCCGTGGTTGTAAAATTGTAAAGGTGTATATAGCTATTTTTATTTGCTTCGCGACTAAGTCAATTCATCTTGAATTAGTGGGTGATTTAACTAGCAATACCTTCATATTAGCTTTGCGCAGATTTATGTCAAGAAGAGGGAAACCTCTTAATATTTATTCGGATAATGGTACCTCCTTTGTAGGCGCATACAATGACATTTCAAAATTTATTAGGACGTATTGTAATTCTTTATCTGAGGTAATGGCAAATGAAGGAATTAATTTCCATTTTATACCGCCTTATTCTCCCCATTTTGCTGGGCTTGCGGAGGCTGGTGTCAAATGCATTAAATATCATTTAGTTAGAGTGCTGGGCAATTGTAATTTGACTTACGAGGAACTAAATACCACATTAATACAAATTGAGGCTATACTTAACTCCAGACCACTCACACCTTTGTCAACGAATCCTGAAGACTTGCTACCACTAACGCCCGGTCATTTTTTGATTGGACGCCCCTTGACTTCCTTGCCGACACCAGACTATAAAGATCATTCCGTAAGCTCTTTAACCCGATTTCAACGAATAGAACAATTACGTCAACATTTTTGGGCTAGATGGAGCAAGGAATATATATCAGAGCTTCAACTGCGGATGAAATGGCGTTCCTGTAAAGGCTCTTTGAAGTTAAATTCACTGGTACTCCTAAAAGAGGAGAATTCACCGCCATTAAAGTGGAAGATGGGTCGCATCGTCGCAGTCCATCCAGGCTCGGACGGCGTATCAAGGGTGGCGGATATCAAAACATCGACTGGTATAGTTCGCCGATCATTTAGCAAAATTTGTCCGCTTTCTGAACCTGAAGAATCTGGTTGAAAGGTAGACTTTCAACGCCGGGGGGCATGTTGAAGCGCCTGTCAAATTATATTAGCAGTTCTCATGCCAATATTAGTCCGTAAGCTGTGTAGGTATGTTTAAAAAATGTTGTACCTGTCGTCGTTGTAAAAATTAGAGATCAAGTAAAGGTCGATTGAGCAAATTACTGCATTTTATTATTAAAAAGAGATCAAATTCCTATCCATACAGATATCACCTGATGAATTCTATAAGGTCAAAGACCTATGCCATTTGAAGGCGAATATACCTAGGTAGTTTAAACGTTGTAAATCCGAACTATTCAAATAAAGAAAAAATTAAACAAAAACTGTACTTACGGCTAACAATTTAAGGCATAATTCTCTATGCGCGAAGTGACAAGAAATGGGACCGGGTGTCGAAATTATTATTTTTCTGGCGCGTGCGACGTTTTGTAAGTCACTTCAGGTCAGTAACCTATATATTATCGAGGCTGATTTATTTATTGTCAATTGTTTACGCTATTTATTTTGTTTGAAAAGTGCATTTTTTATTTTCTTTTATTAATGTTTATTTTATTATTTTAACAGACATATATCAACTTGTATTAACTGCTGTGCTATTTAACGTGATAACCTATTCGCCACCCAGTATAATGGAATCGGTGGCACTTGCCACTTCTACAAGCTTGGGTGCGGGTTCACACAGCAGCATAAGAATATACATGTTGATGTGTGAATCTATCCCACGATTGTTTGGATTTTTCCTTTGTTTTATAGTGTTTTAATGTAATTTCTTACAACGCCTAGTTATAAGTTAATTTATTGCTAACACATACAGGATCTGCCTGAAAAATAATAATAGTAATATAATTCTTAGATGAAAAAAATGATCCCATGGGCTAAAACAAAATCAGTTATAGAATTTTTCAGTCAAGAAATTCTCAGTAGGTGCCCGGAGTGACAGTTCAATACCCCCGTGCACTTAAAGCCGCCAAATCTCTCTCCGCCCCTGCTTTGCCTGGATAGGGTCTATTAATGTCGCATTATTTGCAATCAAAGATTACCTATTTCAACGGTGTTGTGTTTCTTTTTACAAAAAAATTCATCAAATTTTTCGAAAAAAATGTAACCTGATGTAAAATAAGCTAGTTATTTCAATATTACAGACACTTTAACTTTATTTACATGTATAGATTACAATAACAAGCAAGTACAGGCAAGGAAACCTAAAATTAAGAAAACTCTGCGGCAATAAATAACCAATGTTAGCTCACGCTCGCTCGCATCGCAAACAACCACAAACAACATAAAAGAAAACGTTACATCGGAAATCAGATACTTGCTTTGTGCAATCCAATGCATCTTATAAGGCTTCTTATAACTTACGAATTGTTTTTTACAGCACTGAATCTAAAAATTTGTATTCTTATCCAGCATCCATTTGAATATTTTTTCTGCCGACTTCCAAAAAGGAGACGGTACTCAATTCGAGTGTATGTTTTTTTTTTTTTTTATGTGTGTTACCTCATAACTTTGTACTGGGCGAACCGATTTCGATGATTCTTTTTTTATATGAAAGCTGATAGTTCTCGTGTGGTCCCATATGAATTTGATCAAGGTCAGACCAATGGTTATTGAGTTATTCTCAAATAACCTATATTGAAGTCGGCTGTACAAAATTTTTAATTTTAAATTATAATGTTTATTATTTCTTTCTCTGTAATATTTGCAGTGTCAAGTAATTGGAAATTATCGCTTAAAATATGTTGACAATTTTTTTTTATAGAAGAGGGGGCAAACGGGCATGCGGCTCACCTGTATGTGATGTGATGGTAAGTGACTACCGCCGCCCATGAACAATCGCAACACCAGGGGAATTTCAGATGCGTTGCCGGCCTTTTAGAAAGGTGTAAGCTCTTTTCTTGAAGGTTCCTAAGTCGTATCAGTCCGGAAAATTCGCTGGTGGTAATTGATTCCACAAGGAAGTTGTGCGAGGGAGAAAACTTCTTCTAAATCGCACAGTGGTGGACCGCCAATCATCCAGATGGTATGGATGGTAACGCGAGTTTTGTCGCGATGTGCGATGGTGAAATTGAGCGGCTGGAATTAGTCCGAACAATTCCTCAGAGCACTCCCCGTGATAGATGCGATAAAATACGCAAAGAGATGCAACATCTCTACGCAGTGCCAGTGAGTCAAGCCGATCAGAAAGAACTCGGTCGTCAACGATTCGAACCGCTCTGCGCTGGATGCGGTCAAGTGGAAGGAGCTGGCATTGGGGAGCCCCTGCCAAGAGATGGGAACAGTATTCCATGTGAGGCCGAACTTGCGCTTTGTAAAGTTGTAAGCGATGTGCCGGCATGAAATACTGTCTCGCTCTGCTGAGCACGTCAAGCTTTTTAGAGGCTAATTTGGCCTTCCCTTCCAAGTGACCACGAAACTGCACACTATTCGAGATGTCGGCGCCAAGGATTCCGATACTGGCTGAGGCAGCAAGGGGAGTGCCTTGAAACTGAGGAGATACGACAAAAAGGTTCTTTTTAGCGGTAAACGCGCAAACTTGTGTCTTCTGGGGATTGAACACGACTAGATTTAGTCGGTCCCAATCCGAGACTTTATTAAGCAAAGACTCGAATTCAGACACAAGTTTGTCCCGGTACTCGGCGACGTTTTCCCAAGAAATATTGGCACGGCCGTTATATAAGGCATCACCAGTGCTGTCGTCTGCATAGCAATGAATGCTACTAGTTAGCAACATATCATTGATATGCAGGATAAACAGCGTTGGTGATAGCACGCAGCCTTGTAGAACACCAGCGTTGATAGGCTTGAAATCAGAGCATGCACCGTCTACTACGACCTTGATGCCCCGATCAGCAAGGAAACTGGTGATCCATTTGCACAATTTCTCGGGAAGCCCATAGGAAGGAAGCTTCGAAAGAAGCGCTTTGTGCCAGACCCGATCGAAGGCCTTCGCTACGTCCAATCTAACGGCTAATGCCTCCCCCTTGGACTCTACTGCCTCCGCCCATCTATAAGTTAAGTAGACTAGAAGATCACCAGCTGATCTACCCCAACGAAAACCGTACTGGCAGTCACTAATCAGCTGGTGATCCTCAAAGTACCTCATGAGCTGGCAGTTTATAATGGCTTCCATTATTTTGGAGAACAAGGAGGTGATGGCGATAGGCCTGTAGTTGGACGGGTCTGAACGGTCGCCTTTTTTAGGGATCGGGTGGACTCAAGCTCTCTTCCATGAATTCGGGACTACGCCTTGGGAGTAGGAGTACAAGAAAAGACGCGTTAAAACCGGTGCCAACTCTGGAGCACACGTCTTCAGCACAATGGGAGGGACTCCATCGGGTCCACTCGACTTGCTGACGTCCAGGGCGATGAGTGCTTTGTGAACCGAGCGCTGTGTAAATCGCACATCCGGCATGGAGCACTCACATCGCGGGATGGTCGGCGGTGTGTTCCCCCCGTCATCTAGAGTCGAGTTGGATGCAAAAAGAGAGCTCAACAGATCGGCTTTCTCCTTTGCGGCATGGGCCAGTGAGTTGTCCTCTCTGTGCAGAGATGGAAGAGATGGCTGACAGAAGTTCCCTTGGACAGCCTTGGCAAGAGACCAGAATGCACGGGTTCCCGAAGGAAGGCGAACTAGCTTCTCGCCAATTCTGCCGATGTGCTCAGACCTTGCCTTGGCAATGACGCTTTTGAAGGACCTGGAGGCGGAATTATACTTCTTTTTAAGTGCGCTGGTGTTTACATTCCGAGACGTTGATGCGTCAGCCCAGGCCCGGTAGCACTCCTGCTTATATCGTGATGCTATTTTATAGGAGCGACCAAACCATGGCTGGGATCTGCCTCCGATGGGCACCACAGAGGATGGAATAAAAAGTTCCATACGTCGAAGTACCACATCAGCAACAGAATCGGCAACAACGCTGGGATCTTTCGGCGAGAAGCAAACCCGCCCCCAAGAGTAGGATGCAAAAAAAGACCGCATCCCGTCCCAATCAGCTGACCTATAGTGCCAAACACGGCGGCAAGCTGTAGATCGCAACTGCGATTGGAGCGTGAGTGGCATCGTAATCCGGATCAGGCAATGGTCCGAAGAGCCCAGAGGGGCATCGATGGAGACCTGATATCCGTCCGGATGAGAGGTCAGCAGAAGGTCCAACAGCGAAGGTACATGGTCTTTCACATCTGGGATCTGCGTAGGCGATGTAACCAGTTGTGTTAGACCATATGCCAAAGCAAAGTCATAGACAGATCTACCCGCATGATCGGTTAAACGAGAACCAAGCCATTCAGCGTGGTGGGCGTTGAAATCACCGAGTATCACGATCTCTGCGGATGGGACCTGTTGTAGCACGGAGTCTGCAGCCATTTGGACGTGGTCGATGAGTCGGTCTGTGTCGGCATTACCGCTACGGGACCTATAGAGGCACCCGTAGACGCGGGGATGTTAGTGGCTGTCTACGCGCAGCCATAGGATGGACAGCCATAGGATGGAATACTTCACAATTTTAAAATCCCCGAATAATGATTCTCTGTGCCAGCCGTGTCTTTCGAGTTTTGATTCCCACTACACAAAGTAGCCTTATTAAACCCCGGCCCTACGTGTATATAACAATTTAATTTAAATTTTTACCAGAAATTGATACCCTGCATACGAGTAGCTTAATAAAGGCAAGCACTAAATCACACATATATATATATATATATATATATATATATATATATATATATATATATATATATATATATATATATATATATATATGTTATGGATATAAAGAAAATATGAACAAATGAAGGTAGAATGGTAATCTCCCACTTGTTTTAGCAGTACAAAGTATCGCACAGGCGACGGAGATGGAACAGTCTGTAATTTTACGAATTTTTCTATCGTCTATCGCCCGTTGGGGCATTCTTCTAATGTAGGTGTAGTTGGGTATTCTTCAAGGAAGATCGTGTTGCTGAGAGGTTGCCCTGTGTTACATTGAGATGGGTAGTGATGCTGTTGGTTTGCATACTTTGGTGTTATCATGTAATTGGGGTCCTGATAGTAAGCAGGGCTTGTTACCGAGTAGTGTTCTTTTATTTAAATACTTTTGAGAATAATTTCTAACATCTGAAGTGGAATAGTTTCTTACATCAGCAGTGGGATATAAGCTTTTCTTGTAGCTCAACATAATAGTTTCTAAAATTAGAAGTAGGGTTAAAGCCTTTTCCTGTAGCTTTACATTGAAATTTCTTACACATATATATATATGTCCTTGAAATATTATATTAATTTTTCAGAATTGGAGGTAGCCTCAAGATACAATCTTAAACATGAATTGTGATAAAATATAATTATCTCCGTGTAGATGCGACGTAAGAGAATCCGCTTCCGCATATAAACTGAATTAAATTCCATTTTAAGCATGCTGTCAGCAACTAAATCTATATGATTTTCTTTCATCTTGATGGTTAGATCAGCCTAAATATATCATCTGAAGTCTAGTTTTTGTTGAACAAAGTCTCGAATTGCGGGCGACTAAATCTAGTCCAGTTTAATCCCCAGAAGACACAAGCCACAAGGGATGTGGAGGAAGCGAGAGAGGTCTGTCAGGATCGTGCCAAATGGAAGTCCATAGTCTCTGCCTACCCCTCTGGGTGACAGGCGTGAGTGTTTATGTTTATGTTTATGTTGTTTAAGACACAAGCGTGCGCGTTTACTGCTAAAAATAACCCGTTTGTCGTATCTGCTCGGTTTAAGGGCACTCCCCTTGTTGCCGAAGCCAGTCTCGGAATCCTTGGTGTCGACATATCAAATGATGTGCAGTTTCGTGTTCACTTGGAAGAGAAGTCCAAATTGGCCTCTAAAAAGCTTGGCGTATTCAGCAGAGTAGAACAGTGAACATGACATATGCCGACACACTGCTTGCAACTTTACAAAACGTAGGTTCAGCCTCACATAGAATACTGTTCCTGCCCATCTCTAGGCCGGGACTCTCCAGTGCCAGCTCCTTCCATTTGACCGCATGAAGCGCATAGCGGCACGAATCGTCAACAACCGAGTTCTCTCCTATCGGCACGATTCACTGACGCTGCGAAGAAATGTTGCATTTCTATCGCATTTACCACGGGGAGTGCTCTGAGGAATTGTTCGGATTAATTTCAGCCGCCAAATTTCACCAACTCACATCGCGATAAAACTTACGTCACCATCCACATCATCTGGATGCTTGGCTGTTCACAATCATGCGATTTACTAGGAGTTTTCTTCCTCGCACGACTACGTAGTGGAAGTGTTTACCACCGGCGATTTATCCAGACCAATACGACTTAGGAACCTTCAAGAAACGTGATTACTCCTTTTTTAAATGACGCACCTACAATTTTCCTGGTGTTGCAGTGGTTCATGGACGGTGGTCGACACTTACCATAAGGTGAGCCGCATGCTCGTTTGTCACCTCTTCTATAAAAAATCCAGTTGTACTGACATATCCAATAAATTATAAAGTATCCATCTATGTCCAATATCAACTTCAGAGCCTAGTTCTAGAAAGTAACTTAATCCTACTTTCTGAGGCACTTCTGTTAATATTACTGATCATCTGGAGCGTTTCGGCATACAGTTGAGTGCTAACCTAAACTTTGGCGCCAACAATGAGTCGAAAGCACAAACTGCGTCTAAAAAACTGGGTATTTTAAACAAGGTGAAGCGATACTTAACGCCTGGACAGCTTCTAACTTTATACAAAGCTCAAGTCCAAACGTGCATGGAGTATTGTAGTCACTTTTGGGATGGCTCAGCAAATTATCAATTTGCCGCACTCGACTCAATGCAACACAGAGGCTTATTGGCGACGGAAAGCTGGTGAAAACTAAGCTCCACAGCGTAGCACGCGGCCGCCAAGATGTTTGTCGGTCTTATACCAGAAGTCGGTCAGTCGGAATACCAGACGTACTGCAGGATGCCATCCGCACTTGGTTGATATTCTGAATATTCACACTAAGCGCTATAAGTCGTCTTTCATAATGTGCACACCCAAGAAGTGGAATGCCCTGCCGGCGTCTGTTTTTCCGAGTGCATATAACTTGAACCTTTTCAAGGTTAACAGGCTACCCTGGGCAAACGCGCTCCATCGTAGACCTCATCTTTGCCCTCAGGCTTTTGGAGGTCAAGAGTGAGCCTAGTTTAGTAAAAAAATATCTAGAGACTGCGGGTACGCCCAAACCCCTTAGAGATCGTCATCGGGTCTCTCGCCCAGTCGCTAACTGACACGATGGAGCCACCCTGAGATTTTTTGCTATTTGGCAAGGCAGCCTTTCATGAGTACCTAATTCATTAATTGGGCCCCCAACTACCTGCGGTAGGCCAGCGGAACATCGTACTTCGGATCCCGCTTACCTCCACGACCAAGCACTCGATACAGCAACAACTAACGCTTCGCACCACGTTCGGGAAATTACGGCACATCTTCTCGTCAGGTATACCTCAAAACTTGAAAACAGGACTGTACAACCAGTGCGTGTTGACAGTGATGACCTATGGATCTGAGACGTGGTCCTTTACTGCTGGCCGTATGAGGTAGCTCAAGGTCGCTCAGCGAGCTATGGAGAGGGCTATGCTCAGGGGTTTATCTGCGTGATGGTCTTAAAAACGAGGACAAGTGCTGTAGAACCAGAGTGAATGACATGTCCCAACGGATTAGTAAGCTGAAGTGGCAATGGGCCGGCCATATAGTAAGTAGAACCGATAACCGATTGGGAAGAAAGGTTCTCGAGTGGCAGCCTCGTACCTGCAGGCGAAGTGTAGGGCGTCCCCCCACTAGATGGAGTGGCGACCTGGTAAGACATACAGGAAGTCAATGGATGCAGATGGCTCGTGACCTTGCTTTGTGGTATTCCTCGGGGGAGGCCTATGTTCAGCAGTGGACTTGTCAAGGACTGTAATGATAATGATGATTTAGGAAAGTTTCTCTGTCCTATGAAGAACCAGACGTGGGATTGTTTTTTTAGACAGAATTTACGTCCTCCAACCTCATATAAATAGCCAAAAACGTACATAAGAAATTTTGCGAATGACTTTTGATAGGTGGCAATGAATGAATTAATTAATGTATTATGTTGAACATAAACCTAAGAACAAATCTAGATCTTAGTTTATTCGGTTAACATTTAGTTTACTTTTTATTCCAAGACTAGCGATCCGCCCAGGCTTTGCACGGGTGATTTCTGGATCTCGACAGCAACGCCACTAATTGGCCAATTGAGTTTTAAACCATCTAGGGACTCACTCAAATACACACAAAAAAATTCATCAATATCGATCGAGCCATTTTCGAGTTTTTTCCGAGACTAACGGATAGCAATTGATTTTATATATACTCGTAGAAATAGTCGTAAAATATACATGATATATAACTTAATAAAATTACATTTCATGTTACCCAAAACACGATTTCCCTATGTACGTTGCACATTGATTTATTCTGTTCTTGACTGTAATAACGATGCACTTGTGTAGTGAGGGGTAACAAGAAACTGATTATAAGAAAAATATATTATTGCTTTCATATTAAATGCGTGGAGGCTGTGAATAATTCCATTGTTAGGAATGAGGTTAAAATAATAAAAGGAAATACACACAAGGGTAGACCTGTAATTTCCCAACCGTTCTAGCAATAAAATATCGCGCAGGCGATTAAGAGAGGTCAGTCTGTAATTCTACGAGTCTCACTGTCTTTACTATGTCCGTTGGGGTATTTAACTAGTGTAAGCAAGAAGGCATTCTCCCTAATTCCAAGAAATCCTCAGTAGCAGACCGGAGACGGGAATTTGGCGGTGTTTTACCCTCATTCCTCAGAAGCCCGTACTCCAGCCGTGTCAGATTACCGTCCCATCAGAATATGAGAGTGAGGGAATAGAGAGTGCACCTGTTTTATCGCACACACTCTGGCATTATAATCCTATCTGCTGGTTTTCGTTGAGACTGGCCGCCGTGACCGAAATTGGGTCTGGAGGACATTTCAGTATACTTTCAATTTACAATTATGAATAATTTTATCTTAGCCCCCATTTTTTTTAAAGGATAGGGTGACAAACGAGCACACAGTCCACCTAATGGTGAGAGATTGATGTGGCCCATAAACATCTACATATATCTTCGTTTGCGAATTAAAGTGCAGATGCGTTGTCATCCATGAGGACTAAGATAGAATGTCTATTTCCCAGTAAAATGTGTCTTCGATTGTCTACACTCACCATACGAAACACAGCAGCATTAAGCTGCTATTTTACGCTGGTATTCTATGAGAGCGCGGTCCATCCCCGGTCGAGCCGACCTATTCGTGCTACAACTATATTATTAATATAGCTGCAGCGTGGCTCTACCACGTATGAAAAGTCTATTTAATCTGATGATGCCTCGTTTAGAAACGAAAGACGTGTCGTATTATCGACAGTGGTGTCTTTCCTAGTGTAATGGTGTTGGAAGTAGTGGTATTAGGATTAATGATGGGGATAGATAATTAGCCAAGATCCGCATAATAAAATAAAATGATGTGCCTTACCCAGTAGGAGTACTTAAGAGCACCTCCCTCCCTCCCTCCCTCAATTGCGTGCAATGTCTTCGTCACCACCATTCCCAACACCACTACATTGGAGTCAGCCACCGCAGAGTGTCTTTACCCTTGTTTAGGGGCGAAACACGTGTCTTATTAGCTCGACATAAAAAATCAAATTAAATTTTAATTAAATAATATTTGTAAATTTTATGTGGATTGATTACCTCTGCCTGAAATTATCAAGCAACTAAAGCGAAGCAGCAAGCAGCGGCGGCCGGCGACGGCGTACATCAAAGCCTGGGCGCGCGCGCGCGCGCGTCGTACCTACACTAACTTCACTAAGGTCGTGACCTCGGCACATCAGTCAGCTGTAATCACTTTAGTGGTCGATTATCACAAGTTTTAAAATTGTATTTCGACCGATTGTGGTAATTATACACAAACACTAATTTATGACTATGTCTACTTGACGACCATGAAGATATTGTTCAATATGTCCGCCTTGTACCTCTATGCATTTACGACAACGGCTTATAATGTCTGAACGCATGCGTTGCATAACAGATATTTCGGACTTTATTTTTTCAAAGGACGCTACTATTGGTTTACGCATTTCCGCCTCGTTATCGCATGTTTTTTTGGAATACAGACTGTTTAATAGCACTCCAGATACATGAGAACAGGTGATTGCGCCGGCCAGTTGACCGGCCCACCAAGGCCGATCCATCTCGCACCGAATTCAGTATCCAAAAAATTTCTTACTCAACAGGAGAAACGCGGTGGTGCGCCATCGTGTTGAAACCACATGCGACGAACGAGGTCTAGATTTATTTCGTCAAGTTCATTGCTTAGTTCTTCTCGCAAAAAGCGTCCGTAGTTTTCACCACTCATGTGGTGTGTGGTCAAGAAAATACGGACCAATAATTTTGTCACCTATAATTCCCGCTCAAACATTGATTTTCCATCGGTGTTGAAAGTGGCTTGGTTTATAGGAATGCGGGTTAGTCGTCGACCATACGTGTTCATTATGAGCGTTAAATACGCCTGTTCTAACAAAAGACCATTGATCCGTGAAAAGTACGCGGTTCAAAAACCATCTACAGTAATCCATTTTTGGCTCGTAATCGTTGGCAAGAAGACACTAAACTTGACGATAATGATACGGGTGCTGGCCAT
This sequence comes from Parnassius glacialis, assembly GCA_033319125.1. Classification (NCBI taxonomy): domain Eukaryota; kingdom Metazoa; phylum Arthropoda; class Insecta; order Lepidoptera; family Papilionidae; genus Parnassius; species Parnassius glacialis. The sequence goes on along the minus strand of JAVANC010000029.1, from coordinate 21,954,323 downwards.
CATCTTTGAGGGCTCTCCAAACACGCATATTGTTCACACCTAGTTCACGTGCCACCGAGCACGTGCTCCGCGTCGAATCTTCCACAAACATGTCGAGAATGTTCTTCTCGATGTCGTCGTCGTACATTCTCGGTCTTCCTGAATCTGTACGTTGTTGATCACGGCCATTCACATTGCCGGTGTTGTACATACGAATGTGAAGTCGTTGGAACGTCATCGCCGACGGCAATGGTATATTTCGTGGAGTAGCAAAGCGCTCCTCATAAAGTCTTCGTGCTTCTGTATAATAGCAGTCACATTTCCCGAGACACATCAACATATTAAAATATTCCGCGTTTGAATAAGACATCGCACACAACACAAGTCACTCACGGCGGATACGCAATATAAAAAACAGATCAGTTCGGAAATAATTTACGCGGGCGAAATACCTATCAATATCAACGCACGCGCAATACTGAAGCTTTTGTTTGTTGTTTGTGGGCGTGGTAAAGCGACTGTACTCTACAACGTAATTTTGATCTTTTGTGAATCTAGGAAATTTGTTGTGACTTTTGATGTAATTATTAATAATAGTTATTATTTATTTATTTACTTCAGGCAGAGCCCGTAATTGTTATTAACAAATTAAATTGTAGCTAGGGATTAGTAAAAATACATTTAAAACACTACAATAACATTTTTTTTTATTGTGGGATAAATCTACACAATATCATATACTTAAACTGTTATGCTGCTGTGTTTTTCAAAATCTACTAATTAGCATTTTTTATTAATGATACACAATCCTTATTTTTATTTCTATTCTTGACTACTGAATTGTGTCAAAATTTTATGTTCACAAAACTTCCAATGTTTTTAAATATTACTACTAAATATTAGCACAGTATAATTAATAGATATTAGGTAGATCAAAATAAGTTAGTCCACATATAGTGAACGCTACCTTTGATCACTCGAATGGTGTTTGTGGGGTTTTTCCTAATCTATACCTTAAGCTAGGGTCCCACGGCCTGTCAGGCGACAGGCCGCGCCAGGCGTTGTCCCGCCTGTATGGGCCTGTCGCGGCCCGTACTGAGCGTTCCCACGGCGTGTGCCGGCCTGGTGCGGCCTGTCGACTGACATTCCAACATGTGAAGTGATACGGAGCGCATGGCTGCGTGTGCAGCCGCTGTGGTTTTATTCAGTGGTGAACGTTTGATAAACCAAGCAAAAAGAAAGCAGAGGAAACGACGCTGGTGGGTGTCGTCATTCAATAAAAGCCGTTCTTGTTTTTATGCTGAGGCGACGAAATATCCCAAAGCGCTGGTTCATTTTCATAAAGAGTTAAAAACTCGAATATAAGCTCATTCGTCCATTCCATCATGAGCATGTACGCGCAAGCGCCACCGCAGTTGAAATGAACGATTGCAAGCGACGCAGACGCGCCCGTACAGGCCGCGACAGGCGCCGTCGCGCCGCGCCGCGCCGCGCCTTTAATCTTACCGACTCCCGATGGATCGGACAGGCGCCCACAGGCCACCACAGGCCTCATCGGATGCGATGGTTCCCACGGCCTGTTGTCCGGCCTGGCGCGGTCTGATCTGTGACAAAACAGGCCGTGGGACCCTAGCTTTAGTCCTCCGTCAGCTAATGGTATTTAAGTTTTGTTTAGCGCGCAAAACGCCGCGTATTTTATGGTAATTTTTTTTCTTTTAATATGAATTTAATTAAAAAATAATTTCGGTTACATATTCTTTATCGAATAAATGTTCATATGAAAAATACATACTAAATTTTTGCTACAAATAGTTGCAAATTCAGAATTAATTATGATATTTTATGCTTGAATTAACCTTTTTTAAATATTTTTTTCAGATCTATTTAGTAATAAAGTGGAAGTTTATGACATATGTAATTCAAATAACAACTTGTATTGGCGTTGAAAGAATATCCACTAGCCCAAATCGTCCCCTGCGTGTGGCTCCATTTTCACAGCATCTTCTTTACAACAACTAGATCTAAAGTAAAAAAAAACTGCGGTTGCCAACCCGTCTGCAAAAAATAGAAAGTATGGCAAATACCCTCCTTACGAGATTATCTGTGAGGAGGCCTATGTTCAGTAGTTGACTTTGATAGATTGTAATGAACGTATTTTCAGAAACTATTAGATCACGTCAAAACATCGTCATCTACTTAGGGGGTCTAAAAATTTTCCTCCTTAAGTGACTTCGTAAAATGATATTTGTAAGATATTATAAAATATAAAATAAATATTAACATCAAATCATCATCAAATCAAATATTATTAGGTATTCAAGAAGGGAAATGGAATATTCATAAACAGCCAACACATTATTAAAAAAAAAATATTTCAGTATAATTTCTGTTATTTTTAAATTTAAGTTTTCGCAGAATAATCGTGTCTAAATAGGTATTAACCATTTACTTAAAAACCTAGGAGGCGCTCGCCGGGCAGCGGCTTGCTTTGTGGCAGCCGTATCAGTGACCTCACAGCGGCCGTAAATAATAATATGTCGACACATGTCGGTAACTTCAGAAGCAAATAACATTTTTAGAAATGTTAAATTTAGTTATCTGATTAGAAACTCTTAAATTCCATTTATAGCAACCGAAAAATAATTTCGATATCATAATTGCCATGCCTATGTGCACACCTAAACGTCCCTGAAACGACCAACGGGGTCTTTTTTATACACTGTATATATTAGATTTTCGCAAAGTAACGCCTGTTTCTATTAATTTTTAATTTAGCAATTTTTTTTTGTCAAAACTTTCTCCTAGGTATATTATATGAGCGTCAATATAAAGGTATATAGGTTTATATGTCTTTATTCCCAGACATACGAGTTAAGCTATGTCATTGTAACGTTTTCCAATCTTGGTGAGAGCTTCTTCGATAGTCAAGTGTTCGAATGTGTCTTTATATAGGGTTTAATTTAGTGTAAGTGCCGCATTCATAAAAATAAACCAGTCTATTCGGAAAAGATCGATTTCCATTACATCACAGACACAGTTCAAAGAAACAGAATTTAAATCGACGACATATTGAGAGAAATGTGATTAGTAAATTCCAGGGGTTGAAACCTGTCTTTAAAATTCGCCACGGATATTCAAGTTATTAAGTTCCATTTTTCAGTATGGTTCCACTTTTCAGTATTTTAAAACCAGTAAATTAATAATTTACCGGTTATAAAATATCGATATCAAAATACATTTTTTTTATCTTAACATACGTCGTTGAAGTCGGCTTTTACATTTTATTTAATATTTTTTTTTTATTCCTTGCATTAAAGCCACGTATATAAAGGTAAAAATCACAATGTGATATTATATTATAAAACCGCCCGTCATTTTGTACTAATTACGCCTTTACATGAAAACTTTGAGTGAACACACAGGGATACTAATAATATATTGATTAACTCATGACTGGGACGTAATTATTGTACGGCTCGCAAACGACATAATGTGTTTACCAATGGATCCGTTCATATCACTTTTGAACCTGATTTTAATTAAACCGGCCGACGTTTACCTGGAGAATATTTACTGTGAGATTTTTTTTTCATTAAATAATATTTTCTTTTTGTGGCAATATTAAAAAAAAATATTTATAAAAACTTTTTTGCACACAAAAATTACAAAAGCGGACTTAACGCCTTTAGGCATTCTCTAGCAGTCAATCTATAAGCACAGAGTAAATTAATGAAGTCAACGCTCCGTCCCTCTCGTGCTCTAATCCAAAATCCCAAAACCTTTCAGCTCGAGCTACAAAACCGTTTTCAGTGCCTAGAAGATTGAAATGCAGTGGACGATATGAATGACAAGGTCGTGGTAACTGTCCATGCGGTCGTAGCTAAGTTTTGCAAAACCCACCCACCAGAAGAACACAAAAGTCTCTGATCACACTATTAATCTTATGGCTGTTAGACGGGCAATGAAACTGCAGTCTTCAGTAGATTTGCCAGCATACAGGCAACTGAACAGACAGATCTCCAAAAGCATGTATCCGGACTTACGCAACTTCAATACTGCTCGTATTGAAGAAGTGATCGATCGGAACCAGGGCTCCAAAGTCTTTTCTAGAGATCTGTCTGCCAGAAAGAGCCAACTTTCAAAGCTGAAGACCGAATGTGGCAGCATCGTTTCCGGAGCACCTGAGATTTTGAGTGAGATTGAGAGGTTATATGGGCAGCTGTACACGTTATCGTTGGAGCCGCACGCAAGTGTGAGTAACAATCCAAGAGCGAGTCTTATCCGACACTATACCGATGATGTCCCGGACGTCAGTCTGAGCGAGATTTGAATGGCTCTCCAGCACCTTAAACAGCAAGGCCCCGGGTGAGGATGGAATTACAGCGGAACTTCTGAATGCGGGTAGAAAACCGGTACTTAAAGTCCTTCAGAAGCTCTTTAGTTCCATCTTTCATAGAGGTACTACTCCGGAGGCATAGAGCAGAAGTGCGGTGGTCTTGTTCTTCAATAAAGGCGATAACGCTCGCTCGCTTGAAGAACTACAGACCGATTTCCCTTCTGAGCCGCGTCTACGTGTTGTTTTCGAGTCATTACGAATCGTATCGCATGCAGACTCAACGACTTCCAGCCTCCTGAACAAGCCAGTTTCCGAAAGGGCTTTAGCACCATAGACCACATACATACCCTTCAGCAAATAATGCAGAAGTCCGACGAGTATTATTTGCCACTATGTCTGGTGTATGAGGACTATGAGTAAGCCTTTGATTCAGTCGAAATTTGGGCAATGCTGCAGTCCCTTCAGCGGTGCCAAGTTGACTGTCAGTATACCGAAGTGCTGAAGTGCTTGTACAGTAGAGCTACGATGGCTATCCGAGTACAGAACCAGATTACGAATCCTATCCAACTGCAAAGAGAGGTAAGACAGGCTGACGTTATATCCCTCTTAGCCACTCACACGTCCATGGATACTACGGTATCCAAAATAAAAGTAGCGTTGTCCGTCCTGGATACTATAGTATCCATAGCGTCAAATTTTATAAAGCTGACATCTAGGGACCATCAGCGGTTCTTTTTGTGAGTTTTGTTTATGGAATCGATAGCTGATGAACTAATTTACGTATTAAATACGAGATGGCAGTGTTATAAGCTTTGACGAATGAACAAATAATTATCTAACTTCAGTGCTTCAGTCGCCTTTACACTCGGTGTTTTTTGTTTTTGTAGTGTCGTAAGTAATTTAGTTTTATTTAATATTTCTAAGATTATTATACATCATAGTAAACTAGATGATTTGGGCTTTATAATTACGTATACATATCACAGTTCTAAGTGTAAAATCGAATCATATTTTAAATAAAAACTATAACTGTTTTAAAAAAAATTGCCATTGTGAAGTCGTCAGCCCAATTTTAATTTTGTTTACTTTGTGTTTCAGTATAATTATATTTAAGCAACGAGTGATAATTCATAATAAATATAATAATGCACTTTAAAAACAGAATTAAACTGTATTCACTGAAGATTCCTTAAAAATGTTATTGTGTTCCTCGGGTCTTTTGTTGTGGATAGTATGGTATCCATGGACGTAACCACAATGGTTCTAAATAAGGCTCGGTACAAACAGCGAATTATGTTATTTTTTGCAGGCTGGGTCTTGGTTGGTTTGGGTTATGAGTTTTTTTTCGCTTGGTGTTTCGTCATACTCTTATCTCATAGGGTTTGTTCTTGTGTTATAATAATGTTATTTTTGTTTACAATTGTCGACTTTTATTCTCTTTTTTATTTAACTTCACTTAAGTTATATGGAGGATGCGTTCTACGATTTCAACTCACTAGATTTTCCTTGTTATGTATTGACAATAATTAAGTTTTCATATTTAATAAAAATCATTCATTTTTCGGTATATTGTTTTCGCTTGGCACAATTTGTTTAAAAAGTGGATGGTAATAATATGGTTTTGTGAAAATAAAAATGTTTATTATGTCAATAAACTTGATTTTATTATTGGTGTTTAATTTAAAACCTCATCTAAAAAAACTGATAACTACCTTTTTAAAGTTTCTTAAATTACAAAGTGTGTATGAGACCTTAGATAGGCGGCCATCTTGCTTATATTTTGCCTTCGCGAGCGAATCGAAAGCGCTCATGACCTCGCGGTAAAATTACGAGGAGTAGGTGTTTTGTTTCGATTTATTTAACTACTTAGTCTTAATTAAACATAAACATCTATGCATTATAAGACAGGTAAATATGTCTAGTTTTTTGTGACATTGCATTATTTGTAAAAAATACAATATTTCTTGGTTGTGATGTAAATTAACAAAATTTATACGTTTATTTTTCTTCAAATTCTATGTTCACACCAATTTTTAATATCTTGAATTATTATTTTAGATCTTAAAACCTACATAGGTTTAATGTGTATTCTTCTATCAATTTTTCGTAGCTTTTTTCTTTATTCTAGCTATTATGGTTAAGTAGCTATGTAGGTTTTTTGTTACTACATGCGAGCGCAGTGGCAGCCGAATCAGGGCCGCGCGTATCTGGACGTTCAAGGGTATAATAATCGCGCGGGCTGGACGCTTGAGTGGTTAGAAACTCTTCACCGCTGCATTGGAAGACATTTTCAAGCTTCTGGGTCGGAAAGGATACGGTATTTACATCAACAGCGAGTACGTCACTTACTTTCGATTTGTCGACGATATAGTCTTTATGGCAGAATCGCTGGAGAACCTAAGCACTATGCTCAATGACCTCAATAGTGTCTCCCAACGGATAGATCTTAAGATGAACGTGGACAAAACAAAGATCATGTATAATATCCATGTAACAATTATGCCGAACGTTGTTGTGAGCACTAAGCTCGGAGTTATTGACAAGTATGTTTACCTGGGACAAATAATCCGACTAGGTATGTCTAACTTCGGCCGAGAAATCTATCGACGGATTGAACTCGGCTGGGCTGCGTTCGGGAAATTACGCCACATCTTGTCGTCAGGTATACCTCAAAACTTGAAAACGAGACTATACAATCAGTGCGTGTTACCAGTGACGACCTATGGCACTGAAACGTGGTCCTTCACTGCTGGCCGGATGAGGAAGCTCGAGATCGCTCAGCGAGCTAAGGGCTATGTTCAGAGTTCCTCTGCGTGATAAAATTAAAAATAAGGATATCCGCAGTTGAAACAGAGTGACCGACATAACGCAACGGATTAGGAAGCTGAAGTGGCAATTGTCAGCATATAGCTCATATAGTTCGAATAACCGACAACCGATGGGGAAAAAAGGTTCTCAAGTGGTGGCCTCGTACCGGCGGACGAAGTGTAGGACGCGCTCCCACTAGATTGAGTGACGACCTGGTCAGACATGCAGGCGGTCGATGTATGCAGGTAGCTTAGGACCGTTTTTTGTGGAAGGGCCTATGTTCAGCAGTGGACTTGTAAAGGGCTATAATGATGATGATGATGAATGTTAATAAATGATAATGAGTATAATAATATCCAAAATTATTGTATTTTAAATTTCCGTTTCAACCCTATACAGGCTGACCGTGAAAATACCTATGCAGGTGGCGGCATAGCCTGACATCGTTGTTATATGTTAGAACCATGCTACATCTATATTGTGGTTGTATCACGAATCGGTCTGATCGACCGGGAAAGGACCACGCCCTCTCAGAATACCAACGTAAAATGGTAGCTTAATGCTGCTGTGTTTCGTATGATGAGTGTAGAGAATCCAGTTCTCTTTCTCTTTTTACTCTTTTTACTGGAAACTAGGTATTCTATCTTAGTCCCTAAGGAGTAACAACGCATCTGCATTTGATTCTTAATCGAAAATAGATGTAGATGTCTATAAGACACAGCATCCACTTACCACCATTTGTGTGCTTGTTCGTCACTCTTATTCTATAAAAAGAAAAACAGGTGTTTCACAACTGTAGGGTCTTTAAACTGTACTTTAAGTAAGCAGAAAACTCTACTTTGGAGGTGCAATCAGCGGCAAAAGCGGCTGACGCTCATGTAGCGAATAGTTATAATGATTTTTTTATTAAATATGTATTTTTGCTCACAATAAGTACAATGGCGCACTCAACGCCTTAAGGCGTTATCTACCAGTCATCCTATAATGTAAACAGAGAACAGTACTTTGGAGTTTGGAGTTCGAAAATAGCTGCAGCAATTTCTTCCAGCCAACCTAAAAATGAAACGAAGAGAAGTTTTAATAATTCTATTTCAGTGTAATTACACCACCAGCTTTTTGACTCCAGGCTCCTAGTGAGAATTTATTAACAGAACACCCACCAATGGGTCGGCTCCACCGGGATAGGACCACACTCTCACAGATTACCAGCGTAAAATAACAGCTTAATGCAGAGTTTAGTATGGTGAGTGTAGAGAACCGGAGACCCGTTTTACTGGAAACGGGCATTCCATATTAGTCCTCAGGGGTGACAATGCATTTACATTTTGATTCATAATCGTGGATAAATGTAAATGTTTATGGACCACAGCATCCATTTACCATCAGGTGGGCTGTGTGCTAGTTTGTCACCCTTATTAAGTGGCGAAGCTTGCGAAGGCACTTATTGATTTCACGATGTCTGTCCGTTTGTCCGTCTGTCCGTCTGTCCGTCTGTCCCACGATTATCTCGAGAACGGTTTCAAATTTTCAAATTCTGTTTTCAGCAATCGATTGCTGATCACCCAGGCATCTGAACCTTCTATTTTGAAACTGATTGCTCAACGGCAACCGTTAGAAACCGCTACAAAGCTGATTGCTTCGCCACTTTGCTATGCTGTTAGCTTGCTAGGTTTATTGTATAAAAAATTGACATGCATAAAAAAGCATATAGTTTAATTGACAACGTCATTCTTCTATTGGCTAAAAACCGATAGTTTATTTACAATGTTACACATATTATGTAAATTTTAGATATAATTTTAAATGCATCGTAATCTCTTGGCACACGTAAAGCGTCACATTGAGCGCAGGTCCATCTTTAATCTCATCGATTTTCATAGCGAGATTTTATGGCAACCGTTCTCGTTCCTTCATGTCGGTAATGTAATAGCACTGATATATCGTTTAAAACAAGAATATCGTTTCAGAAAATATTACAGTATTTTATATATAATTTCCGTGTATTATTATTATACAAAAGCAACTCGGAGTTTGGAATACGTAGGCCTAATGCTGGCACTACACAATCCCCCAACCATCCAACTGTCCAACCGTCCAACTATTTAACCGTCCAACTGTCCTACCGTCCAACTGTCCAACCGTCCAATTTCTAATGTTTGTCCAAACTTGAGCAAATAATATTAAAATATAAATAAATATAAAAAAATATTAAATTAACAGTGGTAGAGCCACGCGGCAGCTTTTGCTGTCACATGGATGGGCCGGCTCGAACCGGGGTGGTACCACGACCTCACAGAAAACCAGCGTGAAGTAGAGGTTTACCTCTGCGTTTCGCTTGGTGAGTGCAGTGGCCGGAGGCCATTTTTACTGGAAATGAGGCATTCCATCTTAGTCCTCACGGGTGACAACGAATCTACATTTTGACTTGTAATTGAGGATATATGTAGATGTCTATGGGCCGCAGCAACCACTTACCATCAGGTGGATTGTGTGCTCGTTTGTCACCCTTATCCTGTAAAAAAGAAATTAAATCGAAACGTAAATTCATACTCCGTATAGACAATAATAATATTAACATCAGTTTTATTCATTAGTATTTCCTTTTAATATATATGTACTTTTCACCACGCATTAGTGCAGTATATCAATTATTGCTCAGATTTAATCAGAACGTGACCACGAAAAGTTCGAGGTATGTTATAAATAAAACAGTGTGGCCCGTGGAAGATCAGTCCGTGCAATTTGGTGATCTTTGTTGAATGTCTGAGAGATCGATGGAGGGCAAGGCGAAAAGCCAGCATAAAATCATACAGTCTTTAACTAACGTTCTTCGTAAAATTTATTTATAAAATGTCAACACAGAATTACTTTAGGGCTCTACACATAACCCGAATATGAGAATAGCGATTTGCTTGTCTCGACAAAAAGTTTTGAATTCCTACACACATCACATTATCATGGGAGATTTTAACACTGACCTATTAGGGGTTTCTCTCAAATCTTGCAAACTGAGGTCTACCATGATGTCGCATAATTTCACTATTTTGCCTCTGAATGCAACACATCACAATTTCCATTCTGCTGACACGTGGATCGACCTTATAGCCGTCTCCTCCGTTGAACACGTTGTCAATTATAGACAATTCCCTGCTTCTGGATTTTCACGGCATGACTTGCTTCTCCTGTCATATAAATTAAAGTCTCCCAAGCCTTTATCTGTGTCTATCGCTATTCGAAGTCTTGCTAGACTAGATATAGACAAGCTCAAGCGTGATGCGGATGCTATTAACTGGTCATCTGTGTATACTGCTTCCACAGTTGATGAAAAAGTCGACTTCTTTAACAGTAACATATTAGGATTGTATAATCAACATGCTCCTAAACGTGTCGTTCGACTTAAGCGTCCTCCTGTTCCATGGATCACGACTGGGGTAAGAATGGCTATGGCAAAACGCGACAGAATGTTTTGCGCTTTTAAGAAGAATCGCACTGATCTAAAGTGGCAGGCATATAAAGCTGCGAGAAATCGATGCAATCAGATGGTGAGAGCTGCTAAACGCCGATATATTCACGAACAAGTACTTAATTCGTCTTCGGCTGATATATGGAAGTTTCTCAAAACGCTTGGATATGGAAAATCGCAATTCGACTATAATAGCATAACCTTTTCTCCTGACGATTTCAATCGTCATTTTCTGTCTTCTCAAGCAGTTTCTGATATTTCTAGAGCTAATGCTATCTCATTTATATCTTCCATGCCTCCTTATTCTCACGAAGCTTTCACTTTTTCTCCTGTAGACGAAGGCGAGATACGCAAAGCACTTTCTTCTATTAAATCGAAAGCCATTGGTTGTGATGATGTGAGTAGGGTAATGGTTATGCACGTGTTGGATGCTGTTTTACCCGTGATAACTCATATCATTAATTTTTCGCTGATGAATGGTGTTTTCCCAACTCTCTGGCGTAAAGCCTTTATTATTCCCATTCCTAAATCCAGCGATTGCAACGCTATGTCCAATTTCAGACCAATTTCTATTCTGCCTTTTCTCTCTAAGGTTCTGGAAGCTGTTGCTCATAAACAGATTTCTTCTTTTGTTTTTTCAAATAATATTCTTTCTCCTTATCAGTCGGGTTTCCGCCCTGGTCATTCTACTACTACTGCTCTTCTCAAGGTGACGGAAGATGTTCGAGAGGGGATGGAAAAATCAAAACTGACCGTCCTCATCTTAAATGATTTTTCTAACGCATTTAATTCTGTTGATCATTATATCTTGTTGGCCCTTCTTTCTCATTTGAATATCTCGTCTTCAGCTCAGGAATGGTTCTCATCATATCTTCGAGGGCGCCAACAGGCCGTGCGCACTGGACATAATATACTATCGGACTGGTGTGATGTGTCTACTGGCGTCCCTCAAGGCGGTATAGTCTCTCCTCTTCTGTTTTCAATTTTTATCAATCTCATCACATTAAATCTCAAATGCTCTTACCATCTGTATGCTGATGATCTGCAGTTATATGTGCAAATGGAACCCTCAAGCATCTCTAATGCTATCTCATTATTGAATGATGACTTGAAATACATCTCCGAATGGTCCACTGTGTATGGCATAAACGTGAATCCATCTAAGTGCCAAACAATAATCTTAGGTAGCCCACGATTATTATCGAAACTAGATATTCCCACCATACCATCAATTATGTTTAAAAATAATGTCATACCATTCTCTCCTTATGTAAAGAACCTTGGTCTGTACGTTGACGGTTGCTTAACATGGAACAAACATATACAGGAGGTGAGTCGCAAAACTACTGGAACTTTGCGATCTCTATATCGATTAAAAAATTTTCTTCCCACCAATACCAAGATTTTACTTGTCCAGTCCCTTATCTTACCGATTATTGATTATGTCGATGTGTGTTGCTCAGACCTGTCTCAACATCATCTTAATACATTGGATCGTCTACTTAACAATTGTATCAGATACATTTATAGTCTCCGTAAATACGACCATGTATCTTCTTTTCGTGCTCAGCTAAATTGGCTGCCTATCCGTCAGCGCAGACATGTCAGAATGCTCTGCACCATTTTCACGATTCTGAACGATCCATGTGCTCCCGAGTATCTGAAATCCAAATTTCAATACCTGGGAGATTCTCATAATCGCTCTCTCCGTTCATCGGCTAACCTTAAGTTGCTCACTCCTTTACACCGTACTGGTTATTTATCTCAATCTTTCGCCCTCACGGCCATCAGACTCTGGAACGACATCCCTCTTGACATTAAAAAAGCTTCCAACAAGTTTCTTTTTAAAAATCAAGTCCGTAAGCATATGAAAAATTGTTGCAGGTTTGAACAAACATAGCTTTTATTTTCATACGCATATGTATATTTCATATTTGTTCTGACATAGATAATATTTATATGTATTGTGTATATATGTAGTGTATGCGTGTATATGTGTATGTATGTATTTATATATGTATATATTGTGTGTATTTAAGTATATATGTCTATGTATGTGTGTGTATATTTATAATTATATGTATATATGTATAAACAATTTCTTTTCTTTTAGCGCTTTCTATTTTGATTACTGCTGCACCGCCTCTTGTTTGTCTATCTCTGTTTAGCCTAATGGTTGACTGGGAGAGAATGCCCTATGGCATTAAGTCCGCCATATGTACAACTTTGTGCATAAAAGCTTAAATAAATAAAAATAAATAAATTCTTTGCTCAGTTGAGGACTTCATAAAAATTGGGTATCAAATGTGTTAACCCTATTCGAGGCCCGTATGGACACTGTCGATCTGCCGACGTATCATTTCTTTCATAAATGTGAAAGTATCGATTTAACTTTATAGACAAAGAGCCTGCTAATATTTCATCTATTAAGTTCGTTATAAAAATAATCTTCGAATAAATAAATAAACGAATGAGCCAAGCATTGCGTGTGCGCAATCAACCCTTGTATATGCACGTTCAGCCCAAAGCCCTTGTTTTCTATACTATTTAACATAGTAAGCAGGCGATGAGTTCTCCAAAAGGAACTTCGAAAAACACTGCGATAGTATAAGGTGTAAGAATTAATATTGTTATAACGGTGACAAACGAGCCCGATGGAAAGTGTTGTTAGTTAGTTAGTTATTTTTACCCATAGAAACCTACATCTATTATGGAATAAGAACCAAAATACAGATGCGTTACCACCTCTGAGGTGTAAGATGGACTCGTTAAGTATAAGGGTATCCAGTACTCTACAATCAATTTACGAGAAATATGTCAGTATTTTGCTGCTATTTTAGTATGAGCGTAGCCATATTATTATAACCACAACGCGGTATCAAAACATAAAAATCATATTATTTTTATTGGTTTAACATTTTATTTCAAAATGAGCACGCAAAAAGAAGGTAGCTAATTTTTTTGGACCAGCTCTTTTACTGAACAATCGACAGTCAGCAATGATCATAAAGGTATCCCTAATAAAGATTCTATCCCGTGGGAACTACCTGCTTTTAGCCATGTGATTTTCAAACAACGTGAATATGATTCGCGCAAACCCCTTATAATAGCTGTTATAAAAACGAGATATTTTATAGTGGAAACTTCTTTAGGTACGTTGGAAGCCTTTTTAATGGGTTCTTATGAGTTCGCGTCACCAATATGCTGCAATAGCAATATATCTGTTGCTGTAAGTATGACGTGTTGTTCTTGGACAGCAGTATGAGTACAGATTACACCCATGATAATGATTTTAACTCACAAATTATGAAATTTTAATTTTTTAAACTTCAATTTATTTTTACGTTTGCCTCTAGCATTCACATGACTCTACCATGGTAGTCATTATAACCAACACTGCTAACGTCGTCTTAACTGTGTAAAATAATACCCGAATATTAACGAGACGAAATACGTTTCAAAAGAGGATTTATTACGTATGTTTTTTTTTGTAAAATAAGAATATCAAACGAGCACATAGTCCACCTGATATAAATTGGATAGTATGGCTTCTACTCTCTTCTTTATTGCATTCCCTATTACAAAAGAGTAGAAAGTGCGAACTTAATGCTATTAAATATTCTGTACTAGTCGACTCATGCTTTCAGGTGGATTGTGTGCTCTTTTATTCTTAAGTTTTCATGGTAAACCCATTCAGCATGGTGCACCGTGTGCTGGTGAGTTTGCACTTATGTTCAATCAATTTAAAATTTGGAGGGTTTTACTTGAACCTCACAGGGCTCAGAAGCGCAACAAATTAAAAAAATCAAGCGGGTTAAATTATATTTTGGTGTGTTGTAGATCAAGTTATACATATTATTATGTTAAATATTTCTAAGGGGAAATTAAAGGCGGTGCAGTAGTGACATTATCTATACATAATCATCTTAACAGTGGTAGTGCCACGCGGCAGCTTTTGCTATCGCACGGATGGGCCGTCTCGAACCGGGTGGTACCACGACCTCACAGAATACCAGCGTGAAGTAGAGGTTTACTTCTGCGTTTCGCTTGGTGAGTGCAGGTGGCCGGAGGCCTTTTTTACTGGAAATGAGGCATTCCATCTTAGTCCTCACGGGTGACAACGCATCTGCATTTTGATTCGCAAACGAGGATAGATTTAGATATCTATGGGCCGCAGCAACCACTTACCATCAGGTGGACTGTGTGCTCGTTTGTCACCCTCATCCTATAAAAAAACATATAACAGATCTGTTGTAAAGTCGTGTCTTTAATTTTAATATTTACTGAAAAGTCATTTCCAGGGGACTAAATTGTATTTTTAATTACTCACTCGCACACTAAGATTGTGGGTAAGGTTTTAAAAATGTATCGTCGAGGCAGTTTACAGACATAAATTATATAAGAACAAACATCCAGACCCAGAACAATTACTTGTAGGCCATACAAATACTTGTTCCGTGCGGAATTCGAACCGTATTCTGAGCGCAAGTCATTGCTAACCCACTGCGCCATGGAGACGTCAAAATTCAACTAAATAAGGGATGCTTAAGCGAAATAAAAAGCTTTTAGAATTTTTGTCTGTCTGTTTACTAACAATTCAGGCAATAACTACTAAATAGATTCCTCACAATGTTTTACTTCACTACCAAGCCCGAAGTAGCACTTATAATTTCAACTTAGTATTTCATTGGAGCAGGCAGGAATCAAAATCAGGAAGAAGAGAACTCCATAACCTTATCTCATCTAGTAAGCCGTCTTACACACTTGATTTAGCCAAAAGAATTAAAGAAGAATACTTTTTAATACAACACATTTTATTTATTATTATTTATTTAAAAGCTTAGATAAATTACCTTAACCCCTAAGGTACCGTTGACATGAATTCATGTCCGCATTACGTGCTGCTATTTTCGTGTTAATTGATATAAAAATACAGTATATTTTTAATTGAACACTATTTCATTCGATTCTGAACGAACTAAAGAGTATTCTTAAGTATTAAACTCACTTGGTTACATAGACAAAATAAAAAATAATAGGCATTCACTTTCACGTTGTTGGTGCTGTTAGTTGCGTAATTGTTTTCTTTTTGTGTTTGTGATTTTTGTTGGATTTTCTTTAAAAACTGGTAAGAAATGTTAATGATCTTTACTAGATAATGTTTTGGAATGACTTAAGTTACAACAGCAGTAAATTTTTGTGTTTCAATTGATAAAAAAGGAAAAACAAAACACCTTTACGCGAACAATTTATAACGGGTAAGATTTCAAATAAGATATACCTTCTGAGATATTTAGCCTTTTTATAGATAGTTTATTACACGTATGTAAATTCATAAAGACATATTATTCCTAAATATAATATCTATATGATTGTATAAGAAAAATTAAGGAAGACGCTATAATATTTTCACAAAAAGGTTTTGAAAATGAGGTTACAAAGCGCGCGCAAACTGTCTATTGTCGAATTTTTAGCAAATGTTTGCGAGTGAAAAAGTAGAATTATTATCATGGTTATATGCATAATTTCGGTTTATTTTAGGAAGACTATTTTGTATTGATTGTGAAGACATAAAAATAAAATAAAAACTTTTTTTTTATAGGGTAAGATTGACAAACGAGCACACAGTCCACCTGATGGTAAGTGGTTGCTGCGGCCCATAGACATCTACATCTATCCTCATTTGCGAATCAAAATGCAGATGCGTTGTCACCCGTGAGGACTAAGATGGAATGCCTCATTTCCAGTAAAAAGGGCCTCCGGCCACCTGCACTCACCAAGCGAAACGCAGAGGTAAACCTCTACTTCACGCAGGTATTCTGTGAGGTCGTGGTACCACCCCGGTTCGAGCCGGCCCATCCGTGCGACAGCAAAAGCTGCCGCGTGGCTCTACCACTGTCAAACTTACGCTTTTTCATTGATAAAACCAAATTTATTGGCAGTAAATACACTTTTTCAAGATCCCTTAGAAACAAAGAGCTGTACAAAACTAATTAAACATCCAAATGTTATTGTTATTGTTTCTACTTATCGACAATCTTATCAGCTTTAAAGAACTGTAACTTAAGCTTCTTATAACATAAACGAACAGTCGTGAAAAACATAAATGTTGAAACAAGTGCCGCGCGCCGTTTTTTGTTACAGTGGGCGCGGTATTGGAAGGGTTAAAGCTAAAAGTACATAGGGCGGACTCAACACCATGTGGCATTCTCTGCCAGTTAACCCTGCGTTCCAAAGACAATTGTTGGTAGGTGCGAAACATCCTTACTTGTATAAAGTGTACATAAGTTAAGAATATATTTACATAGCACATCATCATCATCATCATTTCATCATTACAGCCCTTCACAAGTCCACTGCTGAACATAGGCCTCCCCCAAAGAATGCCACAAAGCACGGTCCTGAGCCACCTGCATCCATCGACTTCCTGCATGTCTTACCAGGTCGTCACTCCATCTTGTGGGGGGACGCCCTACACTTCGCCTACCGGTAGGAGGTTGCCACTCGAGAACCTTTCTTCCCCATCGGTTGTCGGTTCTTCGAGCTATATGGCCGGCCCACTGCCACTTCAGTTTACTAATCCGTTAGGCTATGTCGGTTACTCTGCTTCTACTGCGGATATCCTCATTCCTAAGTTTATCACGCAGTGAAACTCCGAGCATAGCCCTCTCCATAGCTCGCTGAGCGACCTTGAGCTTCCTCATACGGCCAGCAGTGGAGGACCACGTCTCAGTTCCGTAAGTCATCACTGGCAACACGCACTGGTTGTACAATTTTGTTTTAAGGTTTTGAGGTATTTCTGACGAGAAGATGTGTCGTAGCTTCCCGAACGCTGCCCAGCCGAGTTGAATCCGTCGATTGACCTCTCGGTTGAAGTTGGACTTACCTAGTCGGACTATTTGTCCCAGGTAAACATACTCGTCAACAACTTCGAGCTTAGTGCTCCCAACAACTACCGGCATAGGTGTGACATGGACATAAAACATAATCTTTGTTTTGTCTATGTTCATCTTAAGACCTATCCGTTGGGAGACACTATTGAGGTCATTGAGCATAGTGCTTAGTTCCTCCAGCGATTCTGCCATGAGGACTATATCGTCGGCAAATCGAAGGTGAGTGATGTACTCGCCATTGATGTTAATTCCGTATCCTTTCCAGTCCAGAAGCTTGAAAACGTCTTCCAATGCAGCGGGACTGCAGCACCGCCGAAATTCCGATGGAATCAAAGGCTTTCTCATAGTCCACATACGCCAGACATAGTGGCAAATTGTACTCTTCGGACTTCTGTACAATTTGGCGTAGGGTATGTATGTGGTCTATGGTGCTAAAGCCCTTTCGGAAACCGGCTTCTTCGGGAGGCTGGAAGTCGTCAAGTCTGCGCGCGAGACGATTCGTAATGACTCTCGAAAACAGCACGTAGACGCGGCTCAGAAGAGAAATCGGTCTGTAGTTCTTCAAGAGAGCGTTGTCACCTTTCTTGAAGAACAAGACCACCGCACTTCTGCTCCACGCCTCCGGTGTAATGCCACCATGGAGGAAGGAATTAAAGAGCTTCTGAAGGACTTCAAGTACCGGTCTTCCACCCGCTTTCAGAAGCTCCGCTGTAATTCCATCCTCGCCTGGGGCCTTGCCGTTTTTAAGGTCCTGGAGAGCCATTCTAATCTCGCTCAGACTGACGTCCAGGATATCTTCGGAATAGTGTCGAATAAGACTCGCTCTTGGATCGTTACTCACACTTGCGTGTGGCTCCAACGATGACGTGTACAGCTGCCCATAGAACCTCTCAATCTCACTCAAAATCTCAGGTGCCCCGGAAACGATGCTGCCACATTCGGTCTTCAGCTTTGACAGTTGGCTCTTTCTGGCAGACAGAGCTCTGGCAAAGACCTTGGAGCTTTGGTTCCGCTAGATCGCTTCTTCAATACGAGCTGTATTGAAGTTGCGTAAGTCTTGCCGCATGCATTTAGAGATCTGGCTGTTCAGTTGCCTGTATGCTGTCAAATCTGTTGAAGAATGTAGCCTCATCTCCCGTCTAACAGCCATGAGATTAAGAGTGTGATCGGAGAGTTTTTGTTTTCTTCTGCGGCGGGTCTTGCAGAACTTAGCTAAGACCGCATGGACAGTTTCCACGAACTTGTCATTCATATCGTCCACTTCATTGCAGTCTTCTAGGCACTGAAAACGGTTTTGTAACTCGAGCTGAAAGGTTTCGGGACTTTGGATTAGAGCACGAGGGGGACGGAGCGTTGACTTCATCAGACGAGACCTCTCCAACTTAACATTTAGGTTCAGTGTGCCTCTAATCATTCGGTGATCACTGCCGGTTTTCACCCTCGCGATCACTGAGACATCACTGAACAGTTGTCGTTTGGTCGTCATAATGAAGTCAATCTCATTTTTTGTCGAACCGTCGGGGCTCGACCAGGTCCACTCCCTGTGGGGCCGCTTCTTGAAGAAAGAGTTCATCATAAAGAGTCCCTCTTTCTCCATGAAGTCAGCTAGCTGCTGGCCCCTTGGTTTCCATTGCCCTATTCCAAATTTCCCTACTTTCAGCTCACCGTTCTCTCTTGTGCCTAGTTTTGCATTGAAGTCTCCCATTAACACCGTATATTGGGTTTTGGAGGAATGCATGGCTCTAGAGATATCCTCATACATTTCCTCCACCTCCTCATCGCCGAGGTTGGTGCGTAAACCTGTATGACCTTCAGCGAATGCCGTTTGGTGATTCTGAGTATAAGGTACGCAACCCTCGTCGACACACTCCCGATCTTTACAACGTTGTTAACGAGAGACTTGTGGACGATAAATCCGACAGATGGGACAGATGTTCGCTCTCCCGGTGATAGAGCAAGTTGCCGTATTCGAGGATTACCGAGTCCTCCCCCTCTCTTCGGACTTCGGATAATCCTATAATATGCCAGCGCAACTTGTCTATCTCTTCTTCCAGCTCCACGATCTTCTCATCAGTCCTTAGGGTGCGTGCGTTGTACGTTGCCAGGTCGAGTCGTCGTAGGTGGCAACCGAACCTCCACCGGAGATTCTTAGCACCCCCTGCCCCGCCGTTACCATGGTCGCCACCGTAGCCAGGAATAGCGGGTCCGCCGGGGACTGGGGGCCGTCTGTTTGTTGTTTTGATCATTGGGGGGTATTTGCCATAGTTCCCACGCTTGGCGAGCGGATTGGCAACTGCAGTTTTTTTATTGTACTTTTGGCTATTATCAGGAAGATGCTGCTGCCCATCTCCCGCCTGTTTCCCATTGTCGCCTTTTACGACACCCACGGGAGGATATGGGGTAGTGGATATTCTTGACCGCCACTACACGGCAATAGATTAAAAAAATCAGTTAGTAATTGCCTTCAGGTAATGTTGTCGTAGAAAATAGAAGTAGGAGTTTTTTATGTTTGTAACACAAATGGGTCGGTTCGACCGGGGAAGGATCGACTCATTCGGCATGCAGGGTGACTCTACGATAACAAAAATAAAAATATTTGACAATAAAGCTACTTGATGCAAAATATAGTTTGGTAGATTTTTTTCCATTATACTCATATTATCCGTTGAGTATCGAATAATCCAAGCACGTATTGTGAAATTTATATTTCGTATCCTGAGAGGTCATGCCTTAAGTTACATAGAAAACAATTTGCTTTAGTGAAAGGAGTAGGCGCGGCATGTAAGAACAATGCGCTGCCAGCGATTTCACGAGCGTCTCGCGACGTCGCGATGCATCTCGCGGCGGCGTATCAAAACGCAGATGAGTTGTCAATGTTGTTATTTCCAGTAAAAATGGTCTCTGCTTCTCTACACTCACCATGTGAAACACAGCAGTATTAAGCTGCAATTTTACGCTGGTATTCAGTGCAAGTGTGGTCCTTCTCCGGTCGAGCCGACCCATTTGTGCTATAAAACTACAACCTTTTTTTTTTTAATAGGATTAGTGTGACTAACGAACACACAGTCCACCTGATGGTAAATGGTTGCTGCAGCCCATAGACATCTACATCTATCCTCTATTACAAATCAAAATGTAGATGCGTTGTCGCCCGTGAGGACTAAGATGGAATGCCTCAGTTCCAGTAAAAAGGGCCTCCGGCCACCTGCACTCACCAAGCGAAACGCAGAGGTAACCATCTACTTCACGCTGGTATTCTGTGAGGTCGTGGTACCACCCCGGTTCGAGCCGGCCCATCCGTGTGACAGCAAAAGCTGCCGCGTGGCTCTACCACTGTTAAATAATACAAGTGCTCTACAATAAATGCTGAAAGGAGTAAAATAATATAGAATATTATTATTTTTATTTCACTTGGTTCAGTTATTTCGTTTCTTGTAAATTTTGTGTTATTATACTTCTATAACCACTTTATTTTATTTGTACCTCATTAGTATCTTGTTCGAGAGTCTACAAGTACGTCATTAGTTATCTTTCAGTTCTCGATATATTGCAAAATATAGCACAAAGGAAATCATTGAAGATAGTGAATTACTTAAGAAATCTGCCATAAAACTCAATATATTGAGTTATATATAATGAGTCGTTATTCAATATTAACTTGCCAACAGAATTTTATTTACAATTTATACTTTTGTATTACAAATGCATTATAATGTTGTCGAGTAAATGAAAGTAGTTTTTAGAGAGAAGGTTTTTAGAAAAAAGGTGGATTAAAATTAATTATTCATGATGCGAAGGAAGATAATGAGTGTTGAATAGGTTGAAATTGAAGAATATATAATTGCTGTTTAGTAAGCAGTAAGTAAGCAGTGGCATAAGAAAATTCCCTTCCCTGGAGGTGATTGAGGAATGATACAGGAGATGGGCAATGACATCTTCCATCAACTCAATAATTTATAAAGAACTTCGTTTGTCGACTTGCCTTCCAAGCGTAAAAACTATCGCAAATATTCCCCTATGAGAAAATCTAGAAAGAGCTACTTTCAGTAGCGGGCTTTTATGGGCTGTAATGGATGTATGGAGGTACAGGGGTATTGAATAAAACGTAAGTTTACGGATTTAATTTGAATTCTTTTTAATAATGCGCATCTACCCGGGCTATCTTCAATTGTGACATCAGGACGTCAAACACCTCAGTGCCCCGTGACCATGTGTGCTGTAAAGCACCCGAAACGTCGGGAATTCTAAATAATTCAAATTAAAGGCAATATATCCGTAAAATTAATTTTATTCTGCGTAGTATTCGTGTAAATATAGGAAATTTAATTTATTTAATTTATGGATAAGTATTGTTAATAAATAAATGAAACTATATTATTAAGTTCTATAAACATATAATTATGTTAAAAAAAAAACAAAAAGATCAATTAATACTATCCATACAGTGAACGACAATATCATATACACGTTAGTACAGCGAAGAATATTATTTTTCACAAAGCTTGGACTTCTTTGTAAAATTGTAGAAATTTAAGCCCTGAGGATTTTTACGCGACACAATATAGCAATGGTATCAGGTTCATTATGACTGGCGTGCTACAGCGTCTGTGGTCGTGCCTTTTGTCGACTGTCGTTTGATTCAAATTCTCAAATACACGAACACGTTCACAAATTAGACATTTATTACTTTGTAGAAATATCTAAACGTACTGCGGCATTGTATTTGTCTCTTTGACTTGCTCTGGATATATAACACTTTTTTATGTTTTATACTTTGTATTTTATAGTTAGTTGCCAAGCTGCAGCTATATTATGGTTGTAACACGAATGGGTCAGCTCGACCAGGGTAGAGCCACGCTCTTACAGAATGCCAACGTAAGATAGCAGCTTAATGCTGCTGTGTTTTGTATGGTGAGAGCAGAGAACTAGAGACTCTTATTACTTGAAACAAGATATTCCACTAGGTAATGTCAAGGTATTCCCTGCTATACTAATATAGCTGCAGCATGGCTCTACCACGTGAATAGTATATTTAAAAAGTCAGGAATACTATTTTTTTCATCAAAATTAAATGAAACACTCATGAGGCGTGCACTTTTGGATTTTTGAACTATTTTTCATTACGTACGCTATACTATATATGAAACGATTCTTAAGGACTGAACTCCAATATACTCCAAAAAAATAATTAATAAGGCCCTCTTCCTACAGTAACATACGTATAACAATAATTGTTTTATTAAATATCGATGTATCTTACATACATCTTTTTATTAAATATCGATGTATGTAAGATACATCGATATTTAAAAAAACAATTTCGTTCATAAATCGCTTGTTACTGAACGGTCAGAGTTTAATTAAATTAAACTGGCAATCGACGAAACGAAATTTCATTATTTTATAATGACGCCTGCCAATTAATTATTAAAATTACGTTCTGCGCTAAAATCGCGGGTTACTCGACTTGTTGAACTGAGTGTTTTTTAATATTTTGGCACACAGCATCCACTTACCATCAGGTGGACTGTGCGCTCGTGTGTCACCCTTATTCTATAAAAAAATAAAATATAATAGGTCTTTACCTATGGAATTGCCGTTCTGCAGTACTGGCTATTACAAGTCAAAATAATTTTTGTTTCGCTAAGAATTCTAATTTCAAATTAATTTTTGTGTTAAAAACATGGAATTCTTTTTCAAAATTAGTCAATCGTTTATTGATTAACGTTATGTTTTAATCGCATTTGAATCTTTTTCGTCATCATGCATACGTTAAAAATTCGAGTAATTATGGAATATGATTACCGTCGAGGCAGCAACCGAATACTACATTCGCCTCATTTCTGAGAGGGTTTTAGGGCAAGGAAATGTCCGCCGCGCTGCCCCAATGCGTGTTTTGCAGACTGCACATGTCTTCGATTTTTTTCTTCTTTCTCAGACATGCAGGTTTCCTCATGATGTTTTCCTTGACCGCCGAGGACGTGGTAAATCAGCACTTAAAATTGCAATTAACAATTTCATTGGTGCCGGCGGGGATTGAATACAGGTTGCTCGCATACTGTGAAATTTACAGTGAGCACTAACCATCTGAGCTACCACACAACGGCACTCTTCTTTTTCTTTATCAGCCCGAAAAAGTCCAATACTAGACAATGGCCTCGCATGGCGTAAGGACGATTTGCCTCTGCAATCGCTATGTCAGATGTTTGGCACTTTCGACGTTGTTGCCCGTCGCCGATCTCGGGTATTTACGTCTTAATAGTCTTACTTTCAATTTAGCAGTCTTGGACTTTTATGGCATTTACAACGTAGGGGAAAGCGACTATGACTTTCTGTTATGCCATCACAAGGAAAAATCAGTAGACACAGTATTTTTGGAATCTTTGTACTTTTGTACGTGGTATGGCTCATGCGACAGCTATATTAATTGTATAGTTGTAGCACAAATGGGTCGGCGCGACCGGGGAAGGACCACGCTCTCACAGAATACCAGCGAAAAATAGTAGCTTAATGCTGCTGTGTTTCGTATGGTGAGTGTAGAGAACCGGAAATCCTTTTTACTGGAAAAGAGGCATTCCAACTTAGTCCTCACAGCTGACAACGCATCTGCATTTTGATTCGCAAACGAGGATAGATGTAGATGTTACACTGTTTGCCTGCTTCAGTTCTGGAAATTTCGACGTGAAAAATGAACCCCGTGTTAGTCCGAAAACTTTGGTCGACAATGACGAATTAAAGGCAATTGTGAAAGCAGACGATACTCAATCTACGGCTGAAATAGCAGCAGCTTTCGACGTTAGTATCAAAACAATATTGGTCCATTGGTGTCAAATTGACGGCTCCGTGGCGTAGTGGCTTAGCAATCAGTTGTTGTGCTGGGGGCCGCGGGTTCGAATCCCGCACGGAACAAGTATTTGTATGGCCTACAAATAATTTTTCCGGGTCTGGATGTTTGTCCTTGTGCAATTTATGTTTGTAAACTGCCTCCACGACACAGGGGAAAATCCTATTGTGGGGGTAACGTTATAAAAAATAAAATAAAAATAATTTACTTTTTGTATTTTTTTTATTTTTTGCTAGTTTTACAAATGGGTACCCCACAAACTCAAAGATTGCCAGTGCGAAGTATCCGTGGAGACGAGCCTTGCACTGCACACACACGAAGGAATTTTGAACCGCATTGTTACCTGCGACGAAAAATTGTTTTGTTTGACAATCGCAAGCACTCAGCAAGTTGGTTGGATCCTGGTTCAGCACGTAACGAAAACCCCCTAGAAAAGTGATGGTCACTGTTTGGTGGTCTAGCGCAGGTGTGATTTATCACAGCTTCTTATCAAACGGGATGAGCATTACTGCAGATATCTACTGTGAAGAACTGAACACAATGATGGAGAAGCTCGAACGTCTCCAACCAGCTTTGGTCAATCGCTCGTCCCCGTTGCTCCTGCACGACAACGAGCGACCTCATACTGCTCAACAGACGGTCTGCAAGTTACAAAAACTTTTTGGCGGGAAAAGATTCAATACCAGCAGTACAAAATGCCTTTGAAGAATTTGTTTCCAGCTGATTTTTTCAAGAAGGACATCAATAAACTGACACTGCGTTGGCAAAGATACATCAATTGCATGGGTGATTACTTTGATTAATAAAAATAAAAAATATAGAAAAAAAATATTACGTTAACTTATTTCTTAAAAACGGCAACTTCATAGGTAATGACCTAATATTAGGAGTGAGATTAACAAGCGACCACAACACCTAATGGTATTGTTTCTACACTAGGATTTTTTCCTGTATCGTGTAGGTGGTTTACAAACATAAATTGCACAAGGACAAACTTCCAACCCGGAATAATTCGTCATTGACTCCACAAAGGGGCTAACCTCAATTTTTTAAAAAATTACAAGAGAGTAAGAAAACATTTATTATTCCCCGATTACTAGCTTTTTTCATGAGCAAATTAAATATATTAGATTTAATAGGAAACTACAAAAAAGATTAATTTTCTGATGAGAAAAAGCTAGGAATCGGGAAATAATAATTGCTTTCTTGCTCTTCTGCAATTTTTTGAAAAATTGTGGTTCGCCCCTTTGCGGCGTCAACGACGAATTATTTGTAGTCCATACAAATACTTGTTCCAGGAACGACATATTTTGGCCTCTATTACACGATTATTAAGTTTCATTTACGGGAAATACCTTTAACATTTTAAGAATCATAAATTAAACTAAAACAAACTTCTTATCTCTATTTTGTGAGGAACTTCGGAAAGTTTAATTAAAGTATCTGAAATGCAACTTCCTGTTTTATGATAATTCAGGAATGCTATCGGGAAAGTTTTTCCAACTCCATTCTTACGCTTTCGTTTGCAAAATTAGTACTTTTGTTAAAGTTTAATTTGATATCGAATTATGTAGATAGACGGATGTGGATAGCAGAGCCGTGGTAGTTCAGATGGTTAGCGCTCGCTGTAAGTTTCACAGTACGCGAGCAACCCGGGTTCGATCCCCGCCGGCACCAATGAAATTGTTAATTGCAATTTTAAGTGCTGATTTACCACGTGCTCCGCGGTGAAGGAAAACATCGTGAGGAAACCTGCATGTCTTAGAAATAAGAAAAAAAATATTTCGAAGACATGTGAGGTTCGCCCAACACGCATTCGGGCAGCGCGGCGGACATTTTCTTGCCCTAAAACCCTCTCAAAAATGAGAGGAGACCTGTGCCTATTACTATATACTGTGCCTAGTATTAAGTGGCGAAGCTTGCGAAGTCACTTATTGATTTCACGATGTCTGTCCGTCTGTCCGTCTGTCCGTCTGTCCGTCCGTCTGTCCGTCTGTCCCACGATTATCTCGAGAACGGTTTCGAATTTTCAAATTCTGTTTTCAGCAATCGATTACTGATCACCCAGGCATCTGAACCTCCTATTTTGAAACTGATTGCTCAACGACAACCGTTAGAAACCGCTACAAAGCTGATTGCTTCGCCACTTTGCTATGCTGTTATCTTGCTAGGTTTTTATATATACTATATTATATTGCATGTTTCGATTTTAAAAAGAAATCCTTGTAGGATCACTTCATTCTTCGTCTGTCCGTCTGTCTGTGAAGACCCATTTTCACAGGAACGCGTGAAGGTATCAAGTTGAAATTGATATTAAACAGAGCCGCGGTAGGTCAGGGGCTACGCACTCGCTGTAAATTTCACAGTACACGAGCAACTCGCGAGTTCGATCGCCGCCGGCACCAATGTAAATGTTATTTACAAATTTAAGTGCTGATTTACCTGAGAAAACCAGCATGGCTGAGAAATAAGAAAAAAATATTTGGAAGGCATGTGACAGTTCGTCAACACGCATTGGCAGCACGGTGGACATTTCCTTACCTTAAACTTAACCATCTCAGAAATGAGAGAAGGCCTGTTCCCAGCAGTGGGACTTATATTTTTTTTTATATGATAAGGGTGACAAACGAGCACACAGTCCACCTGATGGTAAATGGTTGCTGCGGCCCATAGACATCTATCAAAATGCAGATGCGTAGTCTACCCTTTTTTTTTGCGGATGGAAAATCATCTAATGACGCCTTTCGCTCTGGGTGGAGCGGAAGGGAGTGTCAGACTTTTACTGACTAAAAACCATCCGTGTTCCTTCAGTGCCCTTACGTTCCGGAGCCGCGGTATCTCTTTCGAACAGCCCGCAGCCCCGGCAGGCGTCGGCCCTTGCGGGCCCCTTCACGCTCCTGACAGCTCTTTGAGGCGCGCGTGGAACAAAACGCGCGTCGACTCGGCCTGTCGTCGTTAGACGGACGGACGGCGAGCTACCCATTGCTCGCCGTCCACAGGCCCGCGCCTACGGTGGCCGGGGGCCACAACGTAGCCCCCGACGCCCGGGGCGTCTCCCGCGGCGGCCGGGAAGGAAAGCTGCTGCTCTCTCCTTCTCCCGCTCCGCCACCTCCTTCGCTAGCATCACTGCTTCGCAGAAGGTAGTGACGGCATCCCATTCCGATGCGTAGTCAACCCTGAGGACTAAAATATAGTGCCTCGTTTAAAAAAAAGGGTCTCCGGTTCTCTACACTCACCATACGAAACACAGCAGCATTAGGCTGCTATTTTACGTTGGAATTCTGTGAGTGAACGATCAATTTTCCAAATACAATATGGGTAAACTTACATTGTATTTGGAAAATTGACCGTGAAATACTATATATCGATGTATGGACAACATTTTTTCAACTACAAATGTAAGTTCATCCTTTAAACCTACTTATCTTTTCGTCAGAGCAACGTTCGATGCTTTCATAGTTTACGACCTTCAGCAGGTAATAATAATTATTTTGGTGAAAGTAGCTGAACACATAAGACGGAGCACACCGATCTTATAAATGCCAACTCACTCTCGCCTTGAAGATAACAATGTTTTAGTTATATAATTTGGGGAGAACCTTAAACATACTCGGAAAAATCAAGACACGATTCCTGGAATGGAAGAATTATCTAAATACGAATTTGTACGAAACTTTCGGTGCGCGAGTCAGACTCGTACTTGTCCTGGTTTTTGAGTACTATTGACGAGTGAACCAAACCCACTGCAATATTTCAAGATACTATGAGCTATCATTATAATAATATTCAAAAACTGAAGGTAGTCGGACTAACCAGACATCAGGACGTCAAACACCTCAGTCTCCCCATGACTATGGGTGCTGTAAAGCACCCGAAAGGTCGGGAATTAAAAAGTTAAATTAAACGCTATAGAATCCGTAAAAATTAGTTTCATTTAAAGGACGAGTGAAGTCAACCGCCTACAGGCACTACAGCATGCACGGAGGACTAATTGCTCCGTTTCTCTCTCAGAAAGGAAAATAGGCTTTTAATCAATATTCCTTTCATCAATGTATTACATTCTATAAAATTTCACTGCTAAACATAGTCCTCGTCCATAGATTGCTTCATAGAGGAGATTTTTCCATAGTCGCCGCGTTGAGCAGGCAAATTAGCAACCGAATTGTTTTCTACCGACTTCAAAAAGTAAGTTACTTCTTATAAAAAACACCTATCTGCCAGTTAAAGTTCGGTCAAAATTGGTTTATCCGTTTCGAAGATTATTCGGAACTAACAGACAGACAGACAGACAGAAAGACAGACAGACAAAAATTTTGAAAATCATGTTTTTGTTACCATATACACTTTCATATGCATGTAGTATAAAGCTGTTATTTTGACATTACAAGTAGACACTTCAATTTTATTTATTTGTATAGATTACTCACGTGCATTTTTTATAAACTTGCACTTTTATAACGTGCACTTATTATAAACAGTAAATACATTTATTAATATAGTTTACACACATAATTTACAGGGTGGGCCATCTAACGTTTTGGAATTGGAACTATAGATTATTTTGTGGTTGGAAGGTTTGATGATATTACAGGAAGTTAGTTTTATGTTTGCCATTTATGAAATGGGTCGTTTTTTTCTTAAACAAAGTTGGCAAATATTAAAAATTAATTTCCAAAGTGGTGAGTCTTCTACTCAAACTGTAAGAAATTTACGAAAAAAAATTTGACAAAAACGATGTGCCAAAAACGCAGTTTGTGGATCAATTTGAGAAGCGAGCTCATCAAACTGGATCGTTGTTGGTTAAAACAACCCGTGTACGTACTCGTCCAGTGCCCTCAACCGAAAATATCGCTGCTTTTGCTCAGAGTGTGTGTGAATAACCATCAATATTAACTCGTCATCATTTTCAAGAATGGAACTTTTCACGTACTTCTTTAAGAAGAATTTTGCATAAAGGTATCAGTATGAATACGTAAAAAGCTCATTTAGTCAAATTTAATTGACCAAGCTCATTTCCACCCCGCAGGATACGTCGTATTGTTTTTCTTTCGTATCTGGCGCTCAGAAAATTGACACGTCATCATGGAGAAACCAATGCATCCACAACGAGTGACAATTTTTTTTTCATTGGGCCATTTTCCGTTGAATTTAGGCAAGGAAACGCCACTACAGTGAATGGCGATCGCTACCGCGCCATGTTAAGCAATTTTTTGTTTCCTAAAATTGAAGAGGATGACGTAGGCGACATTTGATTTCAACAGGAAGGCGTAACGTGCCACACAACCAACGTAACAACCAATCTTATGCGCACTGTTTTCGAAAATCGCATAATCAGCCGAAACGCTGATATCAATTGGCCATCTCGAAGCTGCGATTTGACTATATTGGACTATTTTGTGGAGAGCCATTAAGGGCAAGTGTTACGGTAACCATCCAGAGACGATTGACGACTTGAATCATGAAATCGAAGTTGCCATTGCTGAGATGGAAGCCCAAACAATCGAAAATGTATTGAAAAATTTGACTGATCGATTGGGGTATTATAAGGCTAGCGGCGGCAGTCTTTCTAGAATGATATCTTCCATTTCTAAATAGATAGGTTAAATATTTCTTATAAACTCATAATTTTGAAAAAATATTCATTAGTTTTGTATTTTTAGCAGATTCAAATTCCAAATTTTAATTGGCCCACCCCTTAGTTTATACAATAGCACACTTTACTACCGCCGCGCGCGCTCATTAGTCAAATCAAATAACGCGCGCTTCTCCGGTTTCCTGTTACACACTTCCGTCCCTTTTCACGAAATCACTCCCACAGTTTGCCGGAAAGTGAGAGGTAAGATGTTACTTATCAAAAAATTGCAGTAAGCAATTTTAGTTGTGATAGTGGACTTTGCTAGATTAACACTAATATCTAATACTTGACGTAATTAATCTGTTCCCTTGACTAGTAAACTATACAATATTATGTAAATTTCACGTGGTAATGCCGCGCTGCAGCTATATTATGATTGTAAACAAATAGATCGACTCAACGGAGAAGGACCACGCTCTTACAGAATACTAGCGTAAAATAGCTGCTTAATGCTGCTGTGTTTCATATAGTGAGTGTATTTCAATTGTTAAATTTAATTATGTAAGTAGTGTATTCACATTTGGATAAGCAATTTCAGAAAAA
This sequence comes from Parnassius glacialis, assembly GCA_033319125.1. Lineage (NCBI taxonomy): Eukaryota > Metazoa > Arthropoda > Insecta > Lepidoptera > Papilionidae > Parnassius > Parnassius glacialis. The sequence goes on along the minus strand of JAVANC010000029.1, from coordinate 21,923,822 downwards.
AATTAGGGTAATGGCTGTCATTTGAATTCAATTTTACTTAGTAACTCATATAACTATGACAGTAATTCACCATTATAGATATTATATTTTTCGAAAGCGGTACTTAAAATTAATTAAATAAGTGCTATTGGACGCGCCAGTAAATTGATTTCTTCTATGAAGTTTTGTGGACTGTATTTGGTACATACAACAAGCAGAGCAAGAAAAATGAATGAGAGTGGAATGCACATACTAACCTTGTGAGGCACTGCCTCGCCTTCTCCCGACGTCTCAGCTAGCAGCAGGACACCACGTGATTGGCGCACGCACTCTAGTAGATCAGTTCTAGATATCACACTCCTTTAGTCACGATTTAATGTAATCGCGGAAAGCGCGTCACATTTGTGAAGTAACAAGGACAATGTCCAGTGATAAATTAATATTAAAGCGGGGTCGAAGGACTTAATGCCCTTCGTGCGGTTAGCGCTTTGAGCGATCGCGGGTATTGTTCTATTGCAAATGGTTTGCCGTGGCGTGGCGCTGTGTCGCCTCCAACGGTCGTGAGTGCATGGAGAGGAGAGGGGAAGGGAGGGGTTATGGTCATGTACCAAGTATTCTATTAGATTTATAAATTAGATTTTTAACTGGCGTTACCAGCTATAAAATACGCTCGCGCCCGCTTGTATTAAATAGCAGACTCAGTGGAGTGCGGTAGCACAAGGTCGCAGCGCCCCCTACCCCGCAAGGCCCCACTGTAACTCTGCACAAGTTCATTCCTTTCCCAACTGTAAGATCTTAGAACTGTGGTATAGGGGTGACAAATGAACACACAGTCCATCAGATAAGTGGATACTGTGGCACGTAGACATTTATATCTATCCTCGATTAAAAACCAAAATGTAGATGCGTTGTCCTGGTGTGACAGGATAGATGAGATGCTTTGTTTCCTGTAAAAAGAGTCTCTACACTCACCATAGGAATCGCAGCAGCGTTTAATAAGCTTCTAATTTACACTGGTGTTCTGTGAGAGCGTGGTGACACCCCAGTCGAGACAACCCATTCGTGCTGTCAAAGGTACGACTGGTCAGGTTCTAACTAACTGCCAAAAAAGCGTGCTGATTAAGGCAAATTCTCTCTATAACGGAAGAGGTGATAGAGGCCCTAACCAGCAGTAGATTTTTACGAGTTGATGATGAAAAAAATATAACAGATTTGATGATGTCTTAATCTGAGTGAATGCCATATTTTATGATTGACTATAGGTCATCACCTCTACTTTTGTACCGAGGTTTACAGTTTTTTTTTAATTACATAATATCATTTTTATTTAATGATAGAAAAATTAGATAACACTTTCATATAGTTACTTAAAAATTCTAATTGGTTTTAAATATATACAATATTTATTACCATAATGAAAAACTAAAACTAAAAACTTAAATTTTCATACAGATGTACTCTCCGCGGTATAGTGCCAAGATTGCTGGCTGCGTTTCCTCGCTATACTACGGCTACTTAACTTTTCCTCCAGCAGCGACAACCAGTCGCGGATACAGTTCCTTTAGGAACTTCACCGCACGTAGATCCCACGGACCTATAGTATCTACAGTAAGTGGCAAAAATATGTAGTCATCTATCAAAAACTCATATTTGCACCAGTTACTTAATTTTTAAGCAAAACACTAGCAATGGTATTAACCTGTCCAGGTTAGTTTAAAATGCTTGTGTTAGAAAAGGTTCATGACAGGTAAATTTGAATCCACGACCTATGGAGCTTGTGGTCCGCACTTTTAATCATTAAGTTGTTGTCGCGTTAAGACTGATTTTATAAAGAGTACGTTTCCTCTCCTGTTTTATTTTGATAAATTAAGAGAGTAATTATGAAAATGTCTGTAATAAAAAGGAACGACGAAGAAAATCTTAATTAACCCATTTGTAACAAACGATTTGCTAGAAACGACACTTGAGACTTACGTTAAAAGCATTACTGTCATGATAAATTGTAAGTAATGTGAGTTTTCATATTATGTCTTAATATTAAGAATAAGAACACAGACCAAGTATTAGTAAAAACATAATATACGAGCAACAAAATGTGTTTTACTGTATAATCTATCCAACGTTAACCGTGTAGTGGCGATGTAAGAATGTCCACTACCCTATTATATCGGGCCGTGGGTGTCATAAGAGGCAACAGAGGGAAACAAACCAGGTGATAAGTAGCAGTGTCTTCCTAATAACAACTAAAAAAAATTAAAAAACTGCGGCTGCCAACCCGCCTATCAAACGCGTCATCTATGGTAAATTCCGCGCTAAGAATGGCATCATCAATGGCAATAGAATAGAATAATTTTTATTCAATATAGATTACAATACGTAATACTTATTAAGAGTCATTATTTACTTTTATTTTAGTTCGCAAAAAATACCTCTGTCCTGGGAAGAACCAGCAAGAAACCCAGCGGGTCTTTTTTTTTAAAAGCACAATTTACAATATAATATTTTATACAATTGTTATGAAAACATTTAGAAACAGCATGGTAGCGATCACCTCATTCCCGAGGGTTATTGTCAGTCATGTACTCTTTAGTAGTATAATAATCCATACTATACAATTTTTGCTTAGTAAATAATTTAAACCTTTAAGTTTTGCATATTTTCTGTGACTTTGTTGTAATTTTTTTTAAAGGTTAGGTTGAGAAACGAGCACACAGTCCACCTGATGGTAAGTGATTACTGTGGCCCATAAACATCTACATTTATCCTCGTCTGCGAATCAAAATGCAGATGCGTTGTCACCCGTGAGGACTAAGATGGAATGTCTCTTTTAAAAAAGCGTATGCATTGTCCCATGAAGGAATCACTGACTCTGTGGAGTCGAGTAACTGGTATAACTAAATTGTGTTTGTTCCTAGTATTCACGGAATGTACATCACTATATTTAATAAAACCATTTTTGTTTTTGTGTGCATACATTAAATTCTCGTAAATATATTGGGAGGCCAAAGTTAATATATTTATTTATTTAAATTTTTCTCTAAGGGTTTCCTTCGGACCTAGGTTATAAATAATTGCTCTCTTTTACAAAACAAAGATAGTTTTTAACAGTGGTAGAGCCACGCGGCAGCTTTTGCTGTCGCACGGATGGGCAGGCTCGAACCGGGGTGGTACCACGACCTCAAAGAATACCAGCGTGAAGTAGAGGTTTACCTCTGCGTTTCGCTTGGTGAGTGCAGGTGGCTGAAGGTCCTTTTTACTGAAAATGAGGCATTCCATCTTAGTCCTCACGGGTGACAACGCATCTGCATTTTGATTCGCAAACGAGGATAGATGTAGATGTCTATGGGCCGCAGCAACCACTTACCATCAGGTGGACTGTGTGCTCGTTTGTCACCCTTATCCAATTAAAAAAAAGTTTCAATGTTTTTTTTTTTTTATAGTATAGGGGGCAAACGAGCATGCGGCTCACCTGATGGTAAGTGACTACCGCCGCCCATGAACAACTGCAACACCAGGGAGGGAATTGCAGATGCGTTGCCGGCCTTTTAAAAAGGAGTACGCTCTTTTCTTGAAGGTCCCTAAGTCGTATCGGTCCGGAAAAATCGCTGATGGTAATCGATTCCACAAGGAAGTCGTGTGAGGAAGAAAAGTGGTGGACCGCCAATCATCCAGATGGTGTGGATGGTATCGGGAGTTCTGCCGCGATGTGTGTTCGTGAAATTTGGCGGCTGGGATTAATCCGAACAATTCCTCAGAGCACTCCCCATGGTAGATGCGAAAGAAAATGCAAAGAGATGCAACATCTCTTCGCAGCGCCAATGAGTCGAGCCGATCGGAAAGAACTCGGTCGTCGACGATTCGAGCCGCTCTGCGCTGGATGCGGTCAAGTGGAAGGAGCTGGCACTGGGGAGCCCCTGCCCAGAGATGGGAACAGTATTCCATGTGAGGCCGAACCTGCGCCTTGTAAAGTTGCAGGCGGTGTGCCGGCATGAAATACTGTCCCGCTCTGCTGAGCACGCCAAGCTTTTTAGAGGCCAATTTGGCCTTCTCTTCCAAATGACCACGAAACTGCACGTCACTCGATATGTCGACGCCGAGGATTCCGATACTGGCTGAGGCAACCAGGGGAGTGCCTTGAAACTGAGGAGATACGACAAAGGGGTTCTTTTTAGCGGTAAACGCGCAAACTTGTGTCTTCTGAGGATTAAACTGGACTAGATTTAGTCGCCCCCAGTTCGAGACTTTGTCCAGCAAAGACTCGACTTCAGACACAAGTTTGTTCCGGTACTCGGAGACGTTTTCCCGAGAAATATTAGCACGGCCGGTGTATAGAGCATCACCAGTGCTGTCATCCGCATAGCAATGAATGTTACCAGTTAGCAACATATCATTGATATGCAGAAGAAACAGCGTTGGTGATAGCACACAGCCTTGTGGAACACCAGCGTTAATAGGCTTGTAGTCAGAACATGCACCGTCTACAACAACCTTGATGCTCCGATCTACAAGGAAGCTGGTGATCCAATTGCACAATTTCTCGGGAAGCCCATAGGAAGGGAGCTTCGAGAGAAGCGCTTTGTGCCAAACCCGATCGAAGGCCTTCGCAATGTCCAGACTAACGGCCAACGCCTCCCCCTTGGACTCTACTGCCTCCGCCCATCTATGGGTCAGGTAGACCAGAAGATCACCAGCTGATCGACCCCCACGAAAACCGTATTGGCGGTCACTAATCAGCTGGTGATCCTCAAGGTACCGGATGAGCTGGCAGTTGATAATGGATTCCATTATTTTGGAGAACAAGGAGGTGATCGCGATAGGCCTATAGTTGGACGGGTCTGAGCGGTCGCCTTTTTTAGGGATCGGGTGGACAAAAGCTGTCTTCCATGAATTCGGGACTACGCCTTGGGAGTAGGAGTACCGAAAAAGACGCGTTAGGACCGGTGCCAACTCCGGAGCACACGTCCTCAGCACAATTGGGGGGATTCCGTCAGGCCCACTCGACTTCTGGATGTCCAGGGAGAGAAGTGCTTTGCGAACCGAGCGCTGTGAGAACAGCACATCCGGCATAGAGCACTCACACCGCGGGATGGTCGGCGGTGTTTTCCCCCCGTCATCAAGAGTCGAGTTGGACGCAAAAAGGGAGCCTAAAAGGTCGGCTTTGTCTTTTGCGTCATGGGCCAGTGAGTCGTCCTCCCTGTGCAGAGATGGTAGTGATGGCTTACAGAAATTCCCTTGGACAGCCTTGGCGAGAGACCAGAATGCACGGGTTCCCGAAGGAAGGCGAACTAGTTTCTCGCCAATTCTGCCTATGTGCTCTGACTTTGCCTTGGCAATAACTCTTTTGAAGGACCTGGAGGCGAAGTTATACTTCTTTTTAAGTGTGCTGGTGTTTACATCCCGAGTCGCCGAAGCCGCAGCCCAGGCTTGATAACACTCCTGCTTACTGCGTAATGCAGTTTTACAGGAGCGACCAAACCACGGCTGAGATCTGCCTCCGATGGGTACCACAGATGATGGAATAAATAGTTCCATTCCCTGTAGCACCACATCAGTGACAGAGTCAGCAACAGCTCTGGGATCATCCGGCGAGAAGCAAACCCGCCCCCATGGGTAGGATGCAAAGAAAGACCGCATTCCGTCCCAATCCGCCGACCTGTAATGCCAAACACGGCGGCAACCTGCAGAACGCAACCGCGAAGGGAGCGTGAGTGGCACCATACTCCGGATCAAACAGTGGTCCGAAGAGCCGAGAGGGGCATCGACGGAAACCTGATATCCGTCCGGATGAGAGGTCAGCAGAAGGTCCAACAGGGAAGGTGTATGATCCTCCACATCTGGAATCCGCGTAGGCGAAGTAACCAGTTGTGTCAGACCATATGCCAAGGCAAAGTCATAAACAGATCTCCCCGCATGATCGGTTAAACGTGAACCGAGCCATTCGGCATGGTGGGCGTTAAAATCGCCAAGGATCACGATCTCTGCGGATGGGACCTGTTGTAGCAAGGAATCTGTAGCCATTTGGACGTGGTCGATGAGTCGGTCTGTTTCGGCATTACCGCTATGGGACCTATAGAGGCACCCGTAGACGCGCGGATGGTCGTCGCTGTCTACGCGTAGCCAAAGGATGGACAGGTCCGAACCTTCAAGACTGCCGAGGCGTCGAGAACAGATGTCCTCTCTGACATACACGCAAACTCCAGCCCGAGGCACAAAGGAGTGTTCCAATTTGTACCCAGGGTAGGAGAGATACGAAATATCAGCCGGAGAGGAAACCTGCGTCTCGGTCAGGAAGAGCAAGGCCGGCTTCGCCGTCTCGAGATGGTAGTGGACGGCGTTTAGGTTAGAGTTAAGTCCCCTGATGTTGCAGAAATTCACGGATAGCGTGGCAGGGGTCGCCTTGGTATTGTTGCTCTGTTTACCCCGAGCAGTTATGTTTTTGAGCGGAATTTTGCCCCCCCCAGAATACGCGGGGCAGCCTGAGCACCCACGCTCAGGATTGGAATAACATGGTCGTGGATGCTCAGCGAGGGATTCTCCAGGGGTACTGGTACCCTCCTGGGGTAGTCTATTGTGTAATTCCGCTACCATGTTGATGGGGGGGGGGGGGATTGGGCCTCCGGCCACCTGCACTCACCAGACGAAACACAGAAGCAGAGCTTCTACTTTACGCCGGTATGTCCGTCGCATTAACCCATAGCTAGATTCCATATGACAATATGCTATGGAAAGAACTAAAATAAACTAATCGAGCTGATTCAACACATGTAGGAGAGGCCTACATTCAGCAGTGGACTTTTAATAGGCTGTAACGGTAACGGTTTCCAATATTTCTAAAGCTCCAGTCAAACCAAAAGCCCTGGGGCTCGTGTCCTATATTTCTTTAGGATGTAAAGATGGGACGTAAGTATTTCCAAATTTAATAAAAATAAAACTCCATATAAAATAATTGAACTGTGATCAATATTTCGCATAAATATTAAAACCGTAATAATTTCGGTTCAACAAGTCGAGTTATTGTTTCGCGATTGTAGCGCAGGGCGTGATTTTAATAACTAATTGGTTCGCGTCATTTCGCAATGATGAAAGTTCTTTCACCCGCTGCCACAGATTTATTTAACTAATATCTGAATTTGTAATAAAAATGTATTTTGAGATATAAGCTGACTTTATTTTTTTTTGTCAAGTAAAGGAAAGTTTTGTACAAACAAAGAAAACAAACAAGGAAATTGGCAGTAGAGTTTTTTTTGTATTATGAGCCAAAATTTATTTTTAATTTAGGTAGAGCTAAGCGGTGGCTTTTGCTGTCGCACGGATGGGCCAGCTCGAACCAGGGTGGTACCACGACCTCACAGAATACCAGCGTGAAGTAGAGGTTTACCTCTGCGTTGCGCTTGGTGAGTGCAGGTGGCCGGAGGCCCAATTCCCCCCCCCCCCCCATCAACATGGTAGTGGAATTAAATAAAAGACTACCTCAGGAGGGTACCAGCACCCCTGAAGAATCCCTCGCTGAGCATCCACGACCAAACTACTCCACTCCTGGGCGTGGGTGCTCAGGCTGCCCCGCGTATTCTGGGGGGGGCGAAATTCCGCTCAAGACGAAACCTGCTCGGGGCAAGCGGAGCAAGAAGACAAAGGCAACCCCTGCCACGCTTACCGTGGATTTCTGCAATATCAGGGGACTTCATTCAAACCTTAACGCCGTCCACTACCATCTGGAGATAGCTAAGCCGGCCTTGCTCTTTCTTACCGAGACACAGGTGTCCTCTCCGGCTGATACTTCGTATCTCTCCTACCCGGGGTACAAATTAGAACACTCGTTTGTGCCCCGGGCTGGAGTTTGCGTGTATGTCAGAGAGGACATCTGTTTTCGACGCCTCGGCAGCCTTGAAGGTACGGACCTGTCCATCCTATGGCTGCGCGTAGACAGCGACGACCATCCCCGCGTCTACGGGTGCCTCTATAGGTCCCATAGCGGTAATGCCGACACAGACCGACTCATAGACCACGTCCAAATGGCTGCAGACTCCGTGCTACAACAGGTCCCATCCGCAGAGATCGTGATACTCGGTGATTTTAACGCCCACCACGCTGAATGGCTTGGTTCTCGTTTAACCGATCATGCGGGTAGATCTGTCTATGACTTTGCTTTGGCATATGGTCTAACACAACTGGTTACTTCGCCTACGCGGATCCCAGATGTGGAAGACCATGTACCTTCCCTGTTGGACCTTCTGCTGACCTCTCATCCGGACGGATATCAGGTCTCCGTCGATGCCCCTCTGGGCTCTTCGGACCATTGTCTGATCCGGAGTACGGTGCCACTCACGCTCCAATCGCAGTTGCGATCTACAGCTTGCCGCCGTGTTTGGCACTATAGGTCAGCTGATTGGGACGGGATGCGGTCTTTTTTTGCATCCTACCCTTGGGGGCGGGTTTGCTTCTCGCCGGAAGATCCCAGCATTGTTGCCGATTCTGTTGCTGATATGGTACTTCAGGGTATGGAACTTTTTATTCCATCCTCTGTGGTGCCCATCGGAGGCAGATCCCAGCCATGGTTTGGTCGCTCCTGTAAAATAGCATCACGCTATAAGCAGGAGTGCTACCAGGCCTGGGCTGACGCATCAACGTCTCGGGATGTAAACACCAGCGCATTAAAAAAGAAGTATAATTCCGCCTCCAGGTCCTTCAAAAGCGTCATTGCCAAGGCAAGGTCTGAGCACATCGGCAGAATTGGCGAGAAGCTAGTTCGCCTTCCTTCGGGAACCCGTGCATTCTGGTCTCTCGCCAAGGCTGTCCAAGGGAACTTCTGTCAGCCATCTCTTCCATCTCTGCACAGAGAGGATGACTCACTGGCCCATGCCGCAAAGGAGAAAGCCGATCTGTTGAGCTCTCTTTTTGCGTCCAACTCGACTCTAGATGACGGGGGGAACACACCGCCGACCATCCCGCGATGTGAGTGCTCCATTCCGGATGTGCGATTTACACAGCGCTCGGTCCGCAAAGCACTCTTCTCCCTGGACGTCAACAAGTCGAGTGGGCCCGATGGAGTCCCTCCCATTGTGCTGAAGACGTGTGCTCCGGAGTTGCCACCGGTTTTAACGCGTCTTTTCCGGTACTCCTACTCCCAAGGCGTAGTCCCGAACTCATGGAAGACAGCTTTGGTGCACCCGATCCCTAAAAAAGGCGACCGCTCAGACCCGTCCAACTACAGGCCTATCGCCATCACCTCCTTGTTCTCCAAAATAATGGAAGCCATTATAAACTGCCAGCTCATGAGGTACCTTGAGGATCACCAGCTGATTAGTGACCGCCAGTACGGTTTTCGTCGGGGTCGATCAGCTGGTGATCTTCTAGTCTACTTAACTCATAGATGGGCGGAGGCAGTAGAGTCCAAAGGGGAGGCATTAGCCGTTAGTTTGAACGTAGCGAAGGCCTTTGATCGGGTCTGGCACAAAGCGCTTCTTTCGAAGCTTCCTTCCTATGGGCTTCCCGAGTAATTGTGCAAATGGATCACCAGTTTCCTTGCTGATCGGAGCATCAAGGTCGTAGTAGACGGTGAATGCTCTGATTTCAAGCCTATCAACGCTGGTGTTCCACAAGGCTGCGTGCTATCACCAACGCTGTTTCTCCTGCATATCAATGATATGTTGCTAACTGACAGCATTCATTGCTATGCGGACGACAGCACTGGTGATGCCTTATATACCGGCCGTGCCAATATTTCTCGGGAAAACGTCGCCGAGTACCGGGACAAACTTGTGTCTGAAGTCGAGTCTTTGCTTAACAAAGTCTCGGATTGGGGCCGACTAAATCTAGTCCAGTTCAATCCCCAGAAGACACAAGTTTGCGCGTTTACCGCTAAAAAGAACCCCTTTGTCGTATCTCCTCAGTTTCAAGGCACTCCCCTTACTGCCTCAGCCAGTATCGGAATCCTTGGCGTCGACATATCGAATAGTGTGCAGTTTCGTGGTCACTTGGAAGGGAAGGCCAAATTGGCCTCTAAAAAGCTTGGCGTGCTCAGCAGAGAGAGACAGTATTTCATGCCGGCACATCGCTTGCAACTTTACAAAGCGCAAGTTCGGCCCCACATGGAATACTGTTCTCATCTCTGGGCCGGGGCACCCCAGTGCCAGCTCCTTCCACTTGACCGCATCCAGCGCAGAGCGGTTCGAATCGTCGACGACCGAGTTATTTCTGATCGGCTCAATACACTGGCACTGCGTAGAGATGTTGCATCTCTTTGCGTATTTTATCGCATTTATCACGGGGAGTGCTCTGAGGAATTGTTCGGACTAATTCCAGCCGCTCAATTTCACCATCGCACATCGCGACAAAACTCGCGTTACCATCCATACCATCTGGATGATTGGCGGTCCACGACTGTGCGATTTAGAAGAAGTTTTTTCCCTCGCACGACTTCCTTGTGGAATCAATTACCACCAGCGAATTTTCCGGACCGATACGACTTAGGAACCTTCAAGAAAAGAGCTTACACCTTTCTAAAAGGTCGGCAACGCATCTGCAATTCCCCTGGTGTTGCGGTTGTTCATGGGCGGCGGTAGTCACTTACCACCAGGTGAGCCGCATGCTCGTTTGCCCCCTATTCTATAAAAAAAAATGAAAAAAGAGAAAAAGCAAGCAACTGTTGCAAGTTCCCTTTCCCTCAGCAACTCACAAACTGCTTTCCCCTTAGCAGTTTATGAGGGAGGCCTATGTTCAGCAGGGGGTTTTTGAGAGGCTAAAGCGGAAAAAGTAAGCGTATCGCAGTGTTTATCTGATGATAGATATTTGCTTGTAGATACTATCAATATGTAGACCTGTTGTCACCTCTAGAGACAAACCTACAACATATATCTCACACCTATAATTCTCAACGGAGTGGATAGAATCCAAAGAGAGTGACTTAAAAATATGGATGTAGATGAAAAATTGTGAAAGAAGTGATAGCTGGCTATCCCACTGTCTACACAATCAAAACCCTGATATATCATAAGTCGCCTTTCAGGATATTTTAGGAAAGAAACACAGTTGGCACATTATTTTTGTTATAAGTCCCAAAAACATGGGATTTATACCACATCAACATGGGAGGGTAAATCTCTGAAGACTAAAATGGAACTCATTAATGTTGCCAGTTCTTGTCACTTACCATACGAAACACAGCAGTATTGTGCTGCTATTTTAAGCTGCTAGTCTGTGCGGTTGGTATTTCTTTATTTATACGTTAATAAGCTGCAGCGTGAATCGACCATAAATAAAGGTAAGATATCGTTAGTGTGCTCATATTTTTTGTAGAATAATGATGACAAATCACCACACAGTCTACCTAATGACATGTTCATGTTGTGGCCCATAGACATACCCAATCTATTCTCAATTAATAATCAAAATACAGACGCGTTGTCACCCCTGAGGACTGAGATGGTAATGCTTGGCTACCAATAAAATGGACCTTCAGTCCTCTACATTAACCATACGAAACACAGCAGCATTAAGCTGCTATTTCACGCTGGTATTTTGTGACAGCGTAGTCCTTCCTCATAAGAGAAAATACATTTGTGCTGCAACCGTAGTGCATGGCTCTACCACGTATAGGTTACCACTATTTTACTGTCCCATAAATATTTTAATTCCTTAAAACATGCGGGTTTTCTCAGGATGTTTTCCTTCATCGTCCAGCACGTGGTAAATCGGCATTTCAAATTGCATTTAACAATTTCATTGGCACTGGCGGGACCAAATTTACGGCGAGCGCTTAACCCCTGAGCTATTTTTATAAAATACAATAATTTAATGGGGGCCCTCCACACTTCGCAATCCGGTACGAGGCTGCCACTCGAGAACCAATCTACCTCAATTGTCGGTTCTTCGATCTATATTTTTATTTTTACACGCGGTAGAGCCATGCTTTTTTTTTATAGGATAAGGGTGAAAAACGAGCACACAGTCCACCTGATGGTAAGTGGTTACTGCGGCCCATAGACATCTACATCTATCCTCTGTTACAGATCAAAATGCAGATGCGTTTTCACCCGTGAGGACTAGGATGGAATGCCTCATTTCCAGTAAAAAGGGCCTCCGGCCGCCTGCACTCACCAAGCGAAACGCAGAGGTAAACCTCTACTTCACGCTGGTATTCTGTGAGGTCGTGGTACCACCCCGGTTCGAGCCGGCCCATCCATGCGACAGCAAAAGCTGCCGCCTGGCTCTTCCACTGTTAAAATAATATGCTGCAGCTATATTAGTAGTAAAGTTGTAGCACGAGTGGGTCGGCTCGACCGGCGAAGGTCCACGCTCTCACAGAATACCAGCGTAAAATAGCAGCTTAACACTGCTGTGTTTCGTGTGGTGAGTGTAGAGAACCGGAGACCCTTTTTACTGGAAATGAGGCATTCCATCTTAGTCCTCACGGGTGACAATGCATCTGTATTTTGATTCGCAAACGAGGATAGATGTAGATGTCTATGGGCCACAGCAACCACTTACCATGAGGTGGGCTGTGTGTTTGTTTGTCACCCTATCCTATAATAAAATGGCCGGCCCATTGCTACTTCAGCTTACTGATTCTTCCTCCCCCCCCCCCCTACTTGATGGAGTTACAACCTGGTAAGATATGCAGAAAGTCAATGGATGTAGGGGGCTCAGGCCTATATTCAGCAGTGAACTTTCAAATGGCTGTAATAGTGATGCTGATGATGATAATGAGTATTAAATAGTAAAGTTTTGTTGTGTACATTGATTTTATAAATACACTAAGATAAGATTATTAAAAATGACTTGTTAATTTCATCACGCAAACCAACTTTAAAATACTTTTTACAAGAAAACCTTAATTACCAACGTAATTCATCAAGTGAGAAGACAAGTACACAGACGCCTTATAATTTTTATGTTAATACTTCATTACATTTTATCATTTAAAGCCACAAAGCATAGTGTAATGGCGATTAAGAATATCCACTACCCCATATCTTCCCGTGGGTATCTTAAGAGGTGACAGAGGGAAACATGCAGGAGATGGGAAGCAGCATCTTCCTGATAACAGCAATATTACAATAAAAACTGCGGTTGCCAACCCGCTCGCCTAGTGTGGCAACTATGGGAAATATCCTTTGTGGCATTCCTTGGGGGAGGCCTATGGTCAGCAATGGACTTTTAAAGGGCTGAATGATGATGATGATGATGATTTAAAAGCCACTCATACGGTAAGGATTTTCTATCGGGAGAAGAAATATACTTCTTTGCTTTAATATATGTGTAGTGTTGGTTACTGTTTAGTTGCGGTGTCAGAATATGCACTACACCATATCATCCCGTGGGTGTCGTAAGAGGCGACAGAGGGAAACAAATCAGGAGATAGGCAGCAGCGTCTTCCTAATAAGGACTAAAAATAAAAAAATGGCTAAGTGCGAGTCAGACTCGCGCATGCGGATTTCCGTACCATTGTAAAACACGTTTCTAGTAGGACAGTCACCTTTAATTTGTTATTTTAATTTTTTGTTATAGCGGCAACAGAAATACACATTCTGTGAAAATTTCAACTGTCTACCTATTATGAATGACGAGATACAGGCCGCTGACAGACAGACGGACGAAAGGACGGACGGATAGACAGACAGACAGCGGAGGTTTAGTAATAGGGTCCCGTTGGTTACGTTTTGGGTACGGAACCCTAAAAATTAGTTCATTGCTGAGCTTAGGCTCATCTACAGCAGGGATGAAATGGAAAATTGAGTTTCGAAGTACTCACACACACACACATTGGTTTCTAAGATATTTTTTGAACTCGTTCAAAAAACTGGTTTCATTCATTTGTTAAAATAGTTGTGGCAGGGAAGGAATTAATTTCTTATTTTTTATATATTTATTTATGTTCGGTGAAACCGAACACCTTTGTCAGCAATTGGCGCCATGCCGCCAATTTGTTTAGTGCACTTTCGTTACGCAACTGTGGCGGGTGCATTCATAACAATTTATTAACATTTTTGTAACTGTTTTAAATAAAGTTATTGTTTTGACTATTTCGGACGTTATCAATTCAACATACTTAACAAACAACCAGACACAACCCCGACATCTGGTCCTTCGAGCGGTGGTTTTTAGTGAGTTTCGAGTGTGTGCAATCGGTCCTCTGGCCTCCCACAAGCGGGTCTCACCAGCGGATTGAGAAGGTGCGTTATTCACATGAGGGCTTACTAAAAACCTAACGAAACATTAACAGGGGCATAGTGTCTGCGTAACATAAACAATAACATTACGAACAACAACAACAAACAATGGAAGATCTTCTACGAAAACAGTCAGAATTAACAGCAGACATCCAGAAGGAGTTGGATAGCTTCAAGAAAGATAACACTGAACGGAGGTATGCCACAGCGAAAAGAAGACTGGAGCGCCTAAACGTATTCATTGAAGATTTTCAAGCTAACCACGAAATCTTGGTCCAGTGCGAAGATCAAACCAGTGATTACTTTCTCAACAAACATTACGAATCGGTAAGAAAACTGTATTCTAGTGGTGTAACAACAATTGAGAAGTATGTGAAGAAAGAATATTTTGAGCAAGAAGTATTTCATGATGTGCCTAAAACGCCCAGCAAACAAAAACCAACCGTAAGTACGGTACTACCGACATCTATATCTGTATGCAATAATATGGAGGAAAAACTAAGAAGACAAGGAGCTAATTACAAAGCATTGCAAAGAACTATAGATACTATAAACATCGAAACAATAACAGAGAAGTGGGAGTTGGAGGATACTCTTAGAACATTAGAAGCGCGTTGGTCGAAAGTGGATTCCCTCCATTGGGATATTGAGAGCGAACTTAACGGTTTAGAAGATAGGGAAATGGAAGACCTATTTAATAAACATGAAGAGGAATATAACAAACTAAAAAAGGCCATTAACTCGAAAATTTGGTCGGAGAGGCACCGGGAGAAAACAACTCCTAAAATAGAAATACCCACCTTCCACGGAAATTACAACCAGTGGGTGTCGTTCAAGGATCTCTTTACAGAAACTGTGCATAATAACACGGCGCTCTCAAAGGCACAAAAAATGCAGTTCCTCAAAAGTAAAATCCGTGGGGAAGCTGAACGCCTAATTCAACATCTGCATATCAGCTCAGATAACTATAGCGTTTGTTGGGATATTCTCAATCAGCGTTATAACAATAAGATGTTAATATTTTCCTCTCACATAAATAATCTGTTGGACTTGCCTAATATGAAAACACAATCATTGGTCTGTATAAAACGCATGCATGACGTCACGCTGGAAAGTCTGAACTCTATTAAAAATTTAGGCGTGGATATCAGCACATGGGATCCGCTCATCGTGCATATTCTGGATTTGAAACTCGAGTCTCACAGTCACTCTGAATATATTGACTCACTAAAGGACCGCAGAGAACTTCCTACATTGAAGGATTTTCTTAATTTTTTGGAGGGAAAATTCACAGCTATGGAGTCATCCCGGAGGAACATACATCAGAAAACTAACTCAAACAATCAAAATTCTCAACAAATGCAGCCATCAACTTCTTACGGAAGATTTTATAAATCAAACAATTACAGTAACATGACAAAGGAGGTCAAGCAAATTGCAAGGTCAGCATTCAACGTGACTGCAATAAAATGCCCGCTTTGTCACAATGAACACGGTTTATACAATTGTAAACGTTTTCTGGAATTAACAAATGACCAAAAACTGAAAACCGTGAAAGAGTTGAAAGTATGCATTAATTGCCTATTTAACCATAATGGCAACGAATGCATATCCACAAAAACATGCCGAAAATGTACGAAAAAAACACAACACTATAATGCACGATGCTTGTGCCAAGCGAGTTACATCCGCGGCCAGTGTCACAGCAGCCCAACCAAAAAATGACGACAGCAACACGTCGCTGCACTCACACGTGTCTCAAAACATAGAACAAAATAAGTCATCTGAAGTCCTGTTAGCAACCGCTATAGTGAATGTCACGGCCGCTGACGGCACCTCGATGAAAATGAGAGCACTGGTAGACCAAGGGTCTCAGATATCCCTTATCACCGAAAGTGAAAATCAAGAGAAACAATAGCAAGGGGTCTATTTTTGGAGTAGGCGAAAGAGAAAGTAACGGAAAGGGCATGATAAACATAAAATGTCAGTCGATTTATAATGATTTTAACTTTCAAACTGACGTCATTATTATGAAGAATTTAGTCGGAAAACTACCTAACAAAACATTTATGAAACCTAACTGGACATGCATCGAGAATATATCACTGGCAGACCCTGAGTTTTATATAAGTCGCCCAATAGATATATTGTTTGGCGCTGATATTTATTCAACCATTTTACTTAACGGAATGATTAAGGGGGGGAGAACTCAACACAGCCTATCGTGCAGCAAACTCACTTAGGCTGGCTCTTATGTAGAAGTGTGAACACATATAAATGCAACGTTTTACTACATAACTTAGATGAGATTAAGAGGTTTTGGGAAGTCGAAGAAATAAGTGGACCATCTAATTTATACCTTGAAGATCAAAACTGCGTCGACTTCTACAATTCGACAACAAACAGGAAAGAAGATGGCCGTTATGAAGTTAGACTACCGCTAAAAGAAGACATTGAAAATAAACTGGGATCATCAAAATTATCAGCCTTGGCTCAATTTAGAAATTTGGAGAAGAAATTTCATAAAGATGCAAAATTAGCAAACGATTATCGAGCGTTCATGAGTGAGTACTTGGCCTTAAAACATATGAAGCCGGCGAACAGTAATGAGACACCGGAATACTATTTACCGCACCACGGTGTAGAAAAGGCCGATTCATTAACAACCCAATATAGGGTTGTCTATAACGCCTCACACAAAACATCATCGGGGTACAGTCTAAATGACTTGATGCATACTGGCCCGAATTTACAAGTTGACCTTCAGATGCTCCTTCTTAAATGGAGACAATATCAATACGTTTTTACAGCCGATATTGAAAAAATGTTTAGGATGATTTTAATAAATGAGGATGACCAGAAATATCAGAAAATTTTTTGGAGACAAGGACCTGATGCCTATACAAACATTTTTCTTAACAACAGTCACTTACGGGACACGAGCGGCACCTTTTCTAGCCATGATGACCTTGAGAAGGCTAGCAGCTGACGAACGAGCAAGTTTTCCAGAAGCGGCAAAAATTGTCGAATCAGCATTTTTTATGGACGATCTTTTATATGGAACATCGTTCATAGAAAAAGGAAAGAAACTTATATCTGATTTAAAATTACTGATGAAGTCAGGAGGTTTCAATTTGCGAAAATGGTCGTCAAACGAACCACAGCTTTTAGAAAACATAAAACAACAAGGAAACATAACAGAGACAGAACAGAGAGAGGTGTATAATTTTAAAACCGAAAACATTTCAAAACCATTAGGATTATGCTGGGATTCGAAGGACGATACATTCTTATTTCAACATAAAATACCAAAGGAAACATTACCCTTAACAAAAAGAAGATTGCTGTCTGAAGTTTCGAGACTCTATGATCCTCTAGGATTTTTGGCGCCACTTTCGACAAAACTGAAACTGCTTTTTCAAAAACTGTGGCAAGAAGATTTGAAATGGGACGATAAGGTATCACCTGAAATAGAGAAGGAATGGGCTATGATAAAGACAGAAATCGAAATCATTAATCAATACAAGATCCCAAGGTGGATCCTGTGTCACAAAGATGACGTCATACAGTTGCATGGTTTCTGTGACGCCTCACTAGAAGCGTATGCTTGCGTCATTTATGCGAAGATCGAGGGGAAGCAGGCGACGCTAGTAGCTGCAAAAACCAAATTAGCTCCATTGAAAAACCGATAACAGTTCCTAGACTAGAAATTTGTGGGGCTAATTTACTATCAAAACTAATGAAAAAAGTCACAGAAGCTTTTAGTCAACATGAATTGGATATTCATGGCTGGACGGACTCGACGGCGGTGCTCGGCTGGCTGCAAGGTGAGCCGACCCGATGGAAACCCTATGTTGCAAACAGGGTGCAAAAAACAACTGACGTCATGCCAAGCGCGTGTTGGCGTTATGTAAAATCAAACGAAAACCCCGCAGACGCGGCGAGCAGAGGGTTATATGCGTTACAACTTAAGGATCATAAACTGTGGTGGCAGGGGCCATCCTGGCTCTCAACATTCAACAAAGAAAAGTTACAAACAGAAACATATACAACAAATCATGATTTAAGATCAAAACACGTACATGTCACCCAGAAACAAGAAGATCATACGATTAATAATTTGTTACAAAACTATAGTTCATTCAACAAAATAATAAGAATTGTCGCTTGGTTATTGAGGACACTTGCACCGAAGCCGCGCGTGCAAAGGCCGAGCTATTTCACGTTACATGAACTTGCTGCCGCAAAAATGCTGATCGTGAAGTATGTGCAACACAATGAATTTAAAACGGATATTGAACATTTACGTAAATCGGGCACAGTAACAACAAAAAGTAAATTATTAAATTTGAATCCATTTATTGACGAAGCCGGATTGTTGAGAGTTGGTGGTCGGTTAAAAAGATTGCAATTAAATATGGAAACAAAACATCCCAAAATCATTCCTCGAAACAGTCGCCTAGCAGAGCTGCTAATCCATGAAGCCCATAAACTTACCTTTCATGGGGGTCCCAAATTGGTGTCTGCTAATCTCAGACAACAATACTGGATCGTTGGAGGACTAAGCGCAGTGAAAAAACAGTTGAGAAACTGTGTGATGTGTCGCAAGAACAAGCCAGAACTATCCCATCAATTGATGGGTGATTTGCCACCTGCACGAACGGAGCTTGCGCCACCATTCTTCCATACGGGGATAGATTACACCGGTTTTATAGAAGTCAAGGCCAACAAAACAAGAAGTGCAAGATCATCGAAGGGCTACATAGCAGTTTTCATCTGTATGGTGACAAAGGCGGTGCACTTGGAGTTAGTGTTCGACCTGTCCAGCACCGCTTTCCTTGCTGCACTGCGAAGAATGTCAGCACGTCGCGGAGCTCCGTGTCACCTATATAGTGACTGTGGAACGAACTTTGTCGGTGCCAACCGCGTTATACAGGAGGAGTACGAACAGCTGCGACAGACATTTGTATGACAATTTCTTGAGTGTGCTGGCTAACATGAACATTGAGTAGCATTTTAATGCCCCTTCATGGCCGAGCGCTGGGGGACTCTGGGAAAGAGCTGTTCAGAGCCTCAAATTCCACCTAAGGCGAGTCGTGGGCGAACAGCGGCTTACGTTTGAAGAATACTCTACCATCCTAGCACAGCTGGAGGCGTGCTTAAACTCCCGGCCCCTGTGCGCACTCACGGAGAATATTGAAGACTTAGAATATTTATCGCCGGCGCACTTCCTTACTGGACGAGCAGGATTAACGATCATCCAAACTACCGAAGACGCTAGAACCAGATGGCATTTAAGAACTGAAATATTCCAACAAATATGGAAGAAGTGGAGGTCAGAGTACTTGTTAGAACTAACTGTAAGAACCAAATGGTTTCGGCCACAACGGAACATAGGAATTGGGGATCTGGTAACAATCCATGATGACAACCTGCCTGCTGGGAAGTGGCCTATGGCAAGAGTGGTCGAGTTACATCCCGGCAGCGACGGCCACGTTCGAGTTGTAACTCTTAAAACAGAAAAGGGGTATTTAAAACGGCCTATTGTAAAACTAAGCATTTTACCAATTCAAAAAGCAAGCAGTGACAGCGATAGCAGCGAACAGTTGCAAGAAAATAAAACAAGAAACAAGAGGTCAATAGGTCATTCAAGTTTACACGCCATCGTAATGGCTCTACTATTTTTTACAACATTGGTGTCTACGGTGAATGGAACAAGCAACATAACTCATCTGAATGAAAAACAAACGTTGTACTTTAACCCGTTGTCAAAACTACAGCTTCTGAGAGATCAATGGACCCTAGTAACGTACTATGAGATGGAACCCTTTTGGGACGGGACAGAAGCATTCAAGAAATTATTAGACTACCTAGAAAAATCATGCATAATTATGGATACAAACAACAAATGTAACCTGATTGTTCCACAGCTACGTCACGAGTATACGGAGTTACAATACTATAATCAGCTGTTGCTGACCCAACATTTTACCGAGCGCTCCAGACGGCGACGACGCGGCCTTATCAATGGGGTCGGTTACCTGGCTAATACATTGTTCGGAGTATTGGATGAGCGATTCGCCGAACAATATACACGTGACATTAACTTTATCAAACAAGACCAAGCCCATCTTAAAAGGTTGTGGATCAATCAGACATCCGTGGTAGAATCCGAATACAACTATCTGAAACGGTTGGAGGGAATTATGGATAAACAACACAAGGCTATAAATAGACAACTAAACAATCTTGGTGAGGCTATAAAGACACTACAACGAGAAGTAATCGAAGTCGATAAGGAAGAAGATTTCACTATGTCGGCAATTATGGCTACCAATATGATCCATAAATTGAAAGAAATCCAGGCAATGATGGTTGAAACGATTACAAATATTTACCAAGGCCAATTCAATTTACATTTGTTAACGCCACAACAATTACAAGAACAACTAAATATTATTGCCGGATTATTAACCAAGGACTTAACACTGCCAGTTGAAAATATACATACAGATTATCACAAGTTATACAGACTCATGAAGATCAGAGCCAGGATAACAAAGGATTATTTTATATTTGAAATTAAGATTCCGTTAGTAAGCCGTGAATCATTTAATCTGTATAATGTGATCTCCATACCGAAGAAAATCGGCAACTACGTCTTAACAATATCACCAGTAGCTGAGATAATCGCAATCAATCTCCAAAAGGATAGCTACTTACCTATAACTCAAGAGAACTTGAAGGAATGTGTCTCATGGGATGCCAAAACATTTATGTGCAAACTACAAACTCCAGTATTTAAAATGAAATCTGATAAAGATTTGTGCATCTTAGACAGTACTAATAATGAATGTAAAACAAGCAAAACCGCGTGTGAGAACAAGTGGACTGGATTAACTACAATGAACACTTACCTTTATTTTTGTTGCGAACAATGTCAGCTGAGAATAATATGCGGAGATCGTGTTTCCGCACACAACCTGATCGGTAGCAACGTCATATATCAAGACGACGAGTGCGTCATCAAAACAAACGACTTTACGATTTATGAACATAGGAATTTTGGAAGCAAAATGAACCTTAATTACGACATACAAATGCCAAATATAGCACCGATAAATCATATAATAAATATATCGTTAGACCACTATTTAGATGACAATGATACTGTAGCCGAACTCACATTATTTAAGAAGGACATAGAAGATAAAATTAAATCATTAAAACAAAGTAATGTGAATGAGGGACAAAGTGTATCATTTCATGATATACACCACTACGCTTTAATTTACTGCATCGTCGGTGTTATACTTCTGGTGGGAGTGATAGCAGCATGGCGTAAGGTGCGACAGAGTTGGAACAACCCTAATGTAGACCCGAAAACGGAAGAGCAGCGCTGCTCTCACCCGTATCCTGCGCCGCGAACCAGCATCTCCACATCACAACAGGATATTCAGATGGTGGACATGAACAATTCAAGAAAACAAGATGTGAAATCGCGCGTTGCGTTCCCTAAATTAGTGCTCACTGATGAATCTTTATAATATGTGTTTCTTAATTTTTAGTTTTACTGTTTATGTTATCTTCATCCCCCGGGAATATGTTCGGTGAAACCGAACACCTTTGTCAGCAATTGGCGCCATGCCGCCAATTTGTTTAGTGCATTTTCGTTACGCAACTGTGGCGGGTGCATTCATAACAATTTATTAACATTTTTGTAACTGTTTTAAATAAAGTGATTGTTTTGACTATTTCGGACGTTATCAATTCAACATACTTAACAAACAACCAGACACAACCCCGACAATTTAATAATATAAAATTAAAAATTTTGTACAGCCGACTTCAATATAAGTTATTAAGAATAACTCAAAAACTATTGGCTGACCTTGATCAAGTTCATATGGGATCACACGAGAAGTACCAGCTTACAAATAACAAAAAAAATCATCGAAATCGGTTCACCCAAAAAAAAGTTATGAGGAAAACACATAAAAAAACATACAGACGAATTGAGTACCGTCTCCGGTCTTTTGGAAGTCGGCAGAAAAGACATGGTCAGTTCAACATTATCATTAAACTTGACAACCACTCACAGTAGCGAACTTATGAGAGCTGTAATAATGAAAAAGATGATGTTGATTATTATTTTAGGGGACTTATTTGGAACGCTCCTTGCCTTGTGGAATGATATCGATGCACGCAAATACAATATGTGTTTGCGTGCATCGATACAAGTTCACAAGTATTGTACTTGTGGACTTGTATACACACATACACAAATACAATAATGAACAGTAACAATATCGATGTTATTGAGTTATTAATAAATTTTATATTTACACTGTAATAACTAGGACTGAACCTACAGACGGAGACAAACTGTTAGACAACGGGGTAAACTTTTCTTCACTGAGCACTAATGATATTGGTAAAGCGAAGCACTAAAAACTTCCACGCGAGCATAGCCGCGGAAAAAGGTAGTAAAGTATAAAACTTTGCCTATGATATGTTAATGATAAAAGACAAGAAACTTTTAAAAGACAAAGCATTGTTAACTAAGTATCTACACAAACAAATAAGATCCCTAATGACGTTAATAGGGGGAACTAAACAAAAGCCGATGGATCCGTGTCAAAATTAGCCTTATAACAGCCACGATAAGGACGAAAGGACAGAGCCTGAAAATGACGGTCGTTAATGCCGGAGAAAATTGGTTTTTACTTAAACAACGGCAAAAAATGTTTATTCCATTACGATGAGATAATTTTGAAGATTCCTCTCCAGTGTTTCAAAACACAAGCTTTTTTATCCTTTAAAAACCTCATTTTTGTCATGATCACTGCTTGAAATGTACCTCTCCAGTCTTAGGTGGACAATCAATCGTGAGGAGGTCGTCTTCAAGCTCTTTCTTAAATAAGTTTTGTCAAGCTTAATTAATTAATAATTAATTGTCAGTCCTATACTTGAGCCTTTTGTCGCACTAATAGGTCGTCTCGACCGGCGATGGACCACGCACTCACAGAATACCAGCGTAAAATAGCAGCTTAATGCTGCTGTGTTTTGTATGGTAATCGTAAAGATACGGAGACCGTTTTTACTGAATAGGACATTGGGGGGAACGAGGCATTCATCTTAGTCCTCAGGGGGGACAACGCATCTGCATATTAATTTTCTAACGAGGATAAATGGAGATGTCTATTAACTACAGTATCCATTTACCATCAGGTGGACTACGTGCTTATTTGTCACCTTTATTCTTTATAAAAAGTCTTTACGAATGAGATGTAAATAAAAAAGGTTATTCTTTTCTATTTAATCTCTCTAAGAAATCTTTATTTCTTTTCAATTTTCTACTAAAACGGACTAAATTGCTAATAGCAGCGACGAAATTACGTTGAATCTTTTATTCACGTTGTTGTAGGGCATCTAGTAAAAGTAATGAGACGACCTTTATCTTTACAAAGAAAATAATGAGATATTAAAATATTAAATGCCTACAAATTTTTCAGAGAACCCAGATTTTAAAAGAGTCGTTATATATTAATCGCATTATACCCGTCTCATCATGATCATTACAGCCCTTCACAAGTCCACTGTTGAACCTATGTTTCCCCTAAAGAATGCCACAAAGCACGGTCCTGAGCCACCTGCCTTCCATCGACTTCCTGCATCTCCATTACCAGATCGTCACTCCATCTAGTGGGAGGACGCCCTATACTTCGTCCGCCGGTACGAGGCCGCCGAATATTTTTCCCCATCGGTTATCGGATCTTCGAGGTATATGGCCGGCCCATTGCCACTTCTGCTTACTAATCCGTTGAGTTATGTCGCTCACACTGGTTCTACTGGGAATATCTTCATTTCTAAGTTTACAGAGACATCTCGAGCACAGCCCTCTCCATAGCTCGTTGAGCAATCTTGAGCTTCGTCATACGGCCAGCAGTGAAGGACCACGTTTCAGTTTCAGTTTCAGGACCACGTGCGGTAATGTTCCTAAAGGAACTCCATCCGCGACTGGTCGTTGCTGCTGGTGATAAGAGGGCTGGTTCTTTTCTCGCTCAAAGGCTAAGTATAGCCATTTGGTGGGTAAACGCAGCCAGTGTTCTTGGCACAATACCTCGAGGAGTAGGACTATATGATAATTAAGTTTCTAGTTTTTGTTTTTTTTATTATTATGGTTTTTAATCTTTATATATAAAAATTACGTGTCACATTGTTTTTCCGCGATGAACTCCTAAACTACTGAACTGATTTCAATAAAATTTTGCATACTGTGTGCAGTTTGGTCCAACTTGAGAGATAGCATAGTTTTTATCCCGATAAGTGACCTTCAGTATTTTTTATTGCGAATTAAAGGATTTTTTTATAGGCAGGGTCGTGGGAAAGGGCAGAACAACGTCTGCCTGGCCAGCTAGTATTATATAAAATATAATATACTATTGTCTTTAAATTAGGATGTTTTTGATTTCAATAGCCTCGCGAAACATCCTTGGAAGGAATCGGTGTTCTCACAGCCGCACGGGGGCGACGGTGCCAGAGATATGGGAGTCGCATGACCGAGAATGCACTCACCGTACGGGGTCGGTGAGCACGGTCTGATAACGCAACCGCACGGGGGCGGCGGCGCTAGCTGCGGCGGGTCGGGACGGGACTGACGTTCTATTCTTAGACTGAACCGACCAAGGAATTCCCGTACGGGGACGGGTGCTCGGTCAGCTAGCGGACCCCACTAGCACACGACCGCACGACGGTGACGGCGCAAGCGGAATGTGCTCTCAACCTTTTTATGCGCCTAATGCAAAGTACCCTCCGGAAGCGGAGGAGGGAAGTGGTGAATGCTCATAGCATACTACGACAGCCGGCCGCGTGGTTATGTGGGATTCACTTTGAAGAAATGACTACCCACTAAACACCACCTGTGCGACTGTGATTAGCCTGTGTCCTTTCTGCCAAATCGGAAGCGACCCCCTTTAGGGAAAAGGGGGCGCAAAGGGAAAAGGGAGCGCAGAGGGAAAAGGGGGCGCGGCCCCCCGCTCCCTCTCTGTTCGGTCGTTTTATATCCGTTGCAAAACGAGTTGAGTAGTGGGGCGGTGGGGGAAAACGAGTGGCAAGCTGGTGGCGTGATTGGTGCACGTGTTGTTTACACCGCTGTCATGCCGTCAAGTATATATCTGTTTATAACTTACTTACAAACAGTTGGATTATTCATTTCATTCGACTGTAAATTTTTGTATGTATGTTTCACGATAACCTCGCAAATTTGAAACCGATTTTAATTATTATTTCTTTATTTAATAAACTATACGTCAAGGTTGGTTCTATTTGAATAACGAGAAAAAACTCCAACCCACTGTAAAAATAAGAATTTTTCATGTAACTATTTGGATACCAGTCTAGTCATTACATTGAGGCTGTGATAGCTGAGTCTACTCAAAAGGATCAAATAGTAAAAGCCGACTTCAAAAACAAAAATCGGAATAATTTCTACATATTTTAATAGCTTCCATATTACATGCTAAGCCATGTATCGAAGAAATAAAATCCTTCAAAACCTATTTATTAAGTCCATGTTTGTTTATTTCTTTTATTTATTATAGTGGTTTTTTTTTAATATTTACCCAATTCGAAATTCCCAAAATTAAAGACATGAATGAAATATGTTTCCATTAAGTACATCTTATGATAGATGGTTTTAGCAATCAAGAAATCTTTCAGAGTAAAGCGAGGAAGTTTAACTTACAGCGTCACGGACAAAGGACGTTTTTAAAGTTTTTAGTAGCCAAGATAATGAGCGTCTTGAACATTGTAAATTTTTCCTTTTACCAAATCGTCGCAAGCTGAATCGAATTCATATTATTGCCATCTATTCTTACGATAATATCAGCTAAAGAAATTACCCGAATGAAAATAGCTGGGATCGACTTTATATTTGTATAATTTTGAATGCTTTTTCATTCTACATCAACCCGTTAAAGAAGACATGAACAATTATTTTAATTAGAATGAGTTTGAAAAAAGATCACACAGACTAAGTCTAAGTCTATTAACACATATCCTCTATTATCAATCAAAATGTAGATGCGTCGTCAGCTGATACTGTTACTAAAATAGAACTCCTCATCACCAGTAAAAAGGGTCTCCGGTACACTCACCAGACGAAACATACAGCAGCATTAAGCAGCTATTTCACGCTGGCGTTCTGTTTGAGCGTGACCCTTCAACAGTCGAGCAGACCCATTCGTGCTACTACCATACAATAACTGCGGCATGGCTATACCATCTTTAAAACTTAACGTTATAAACGACTTTATCTGAAGGTTTCTTGTCTCTATAAATGTTTCCTCGCACTTAGAGATTTATGGATTTTTTGAAGACTATAGCAAGAGACCCAACAGTTTGACTTTAGTATTATATTATACTATATTATATAATAGTATTCCATGTTAGTTCTCAGTGGTGACAAAGCATTTTGATTCTTAATTAAGGATAAATATCGATGTCTATGAGCCATCGCATCCACTTACTATCAGGTGAACTGTATGCTTGTTTGACAACATATTTTATAAAAAATATGTAATTTAATTTGCTTAACATACCTTACCTCTGCACAGTTAAGTGGAAGCTGAGTATGATATATTTATTATGATTTCATTCGATGCGCCGATGCGACCTGAAACTTTCCAATCACCTGTAGACACAATTTGCAGGTAAGAGCTTTAATTACGTTAATTTCAAATTATTGAACACAAATGTCACTTAATACGAGGATATAAAAATATTGTCATCATCATTACAGCTATTCACAAGCTCACTGCTAAACATAGGCTACCCTCAAGGAATGTCACACCGGTCCTGAGCCACTTGCATCCATCGATTTCCTGCATCTCTTACGAGATCGTCACTCCATTTAGGAGATGGGGGGCCGCCCTGCACTTCATTTATCAGCTACGCGGTTGCCACTTGAGAACCTTCTTCACAATAGATATATAATAAAAAATTTCAGGTTCTTCGTAAACCGTACCATATTTAGGAGTATAGGATTTTCTAACGATCTCATGTGTGCCAAAGATCTAAATTAATCTTTCTTAAGTATGAATTTCGTCATGGTGTGGAGGTGGACTTACTACCCCATACAATCCCGTGGGTGTCGAAAGAGATGACAGAAAGAAATGAAAGAAGAGATAGCTGGCATCATCTTCATGATAACAATTCAAGTAATAAAAAAACTGCGATTATCAACCCCCCGAGCGTGGCAACTATGCTGAACATACATAATCATGATCAGAAGTGGACTTTTGATGCTGGAATGAATAAATAAATGATAGTACAAATTATTCACGTTTCTAAGGAGGTTACACAAGAGGTTCCCGGCGTCGTGTAAGGGAGTTCTTTAGTGAGCAGAGCCTATTATACTCTATTAAATTCAAAGCTCAACATTTTCAATTGAAGTAGGTAAGATAAAAGAGAGTGGGTAGAATTCCCTTAGATATGTTGGGATATTTAGACAAATTAAGCTATAAAATTGTGTCACAAAAATAAAAAATATTTCGATGACGTGTGAAGTTCGTCAACACGCATTGGGACAGCGCAGCGGACCCTCCCTTGCCTTAAAACCCTCTCAGAAATGAGAAGAGGCCTTTGCCCAGCAGTGGGACGTATATAGGCCGTAACTTTAAAAACCAAAAAAAAAACTAACTTTCATCTAGATAATTCCTCATTCAGTCTTATGATTCAACAAAACCATCTTGCGAATTATGACCCAAACTAATTTACGTAAATAAGCAAATGCCTTTTTAAACTAAAATAATAAATAGAAAACAGAAATGTTCAAAAAATTAAAAAAGACGGTAATTTTAAGTTAATGAAATCAGCATACCTACGCGCGATTTATATCAAGATGGCGCCGCGCTTAACTTTCCATTTGATGGATTAAGACAGTAATTTTTTACATTTTTTCGTCTTCAAAATGTCTGATAACTAACAATATTTAACTCTAAGATAATTAATTAAATGTGATATAACTAGAAGACTAGTAGCTCATATGTGGGTTAAATAGAGTAACCATTAAGCAAAGTGTAGGTCGGTCAACTACTAGATATTTTTGTCTTCTTATTTTGGACGATGCTCTTCTTATTTTGGATCAGAATATTTTAATAAGAGGAGATTTAAACGAGCATGTGACTTACCTAGCTCTCTTGGAATAAGCTTTATTCTTTATAACTGACTAAGCCATATCTGTCAGGAGAAATTACTGGCGTCGGGAAAAAATCACATTAACACTTGATGGTTATGTCGTTTTCTTCTTGTGTACACATCCTGATGATTACCGGATGCTTTTAAATACCTACGTTTATACGTTTACTTTCAATTAAGATTCAAAATGTGTCATTACTGAGATCTTAGAATCGGTCTCGCCACTAGCCATGCGAAATATAGCAAGCGTTATGCTGCTATTTAACGTTGGTATCCGCCGTATAGTGACGGTGACGGCGTTAGAGAATCCCAAATATTTCCCATATAATCTCGTGAAAGTCGTTAGAAGTAACGTCGTAGACTAAGAGGTAAATAAGTTGCATAATGAAAGTTCCTGCCGGTGTGGATGCATCATAAAACTAAAATAATCCCATAGTTCTTTTACGTGTTTTTTTAAAAAATAAACATAAAGGGATTATAATAAAACAGAAAAAGTAAAATACGACAAAGCCGTACCGTAAGTTACCTTTGCCTTTTAATTTACAATTTATAACTCAACAACAAATCAGAATGCTTGCGTACTCGATTGTTAATCCCTGACCTAGCACGGTTCCATATTAAAATGAATTCTGCAAAAGAGAGATAAAAGTTTTAAAAAAAACAATGAACATTTCGTTGAGGACTTTTTTATGTTAAAGTAAGTAAGATACGACTGTACATAATCAAGGCGACATCGTCTTCCTTTCCGTTTGATGGATTAACGCAGTAATTATGTTTTTTTCCAGTTATAAAATTCCTTAACGAGTTGGAAATGAGAATGTTAATATTTTAACATTTAACAGTGAATTTAAATACTATGGATGCTAGGTAGCATGCAAAAACTGAAACCAAGTAAAATTTTTCTTAATGGGTAGAGTCATCATCATCATCATTACAGCCTTTCATAAGTCCACTGCTGAACATAGGCCAAGGAATGCCACAAAGCACGGTCCTGAGC
Source organism: Parnassius glacialis (assembly GCA_033319125.1). Taxonomy (NCBI): domain Eukaryota; kingdom Metazoa; phylum Arthropoda; class Insecta; order Lepidoptera; family Papilionidae; genus Parnassius; species Parnassius glacialis. The sequence continues at coordinate 21,894,479 of JAVANC010000029.1, read as the reverse complement.
CACCTGCATCCATCGACTTCCTGCATGTCTTACCAGGTCGTCACTCCATCTCGTGGGGGGTCGCCCTACACTTCGCCTACCGGTACGAGACTGCCACTCAGGAACTTTTCTTCCCCATCGGTTGTCGGTTCTTCGAGCTATATGGCCGGCCCACTGCCACTTCAGCTTACTAATCCGTTGGGCTATGTCGGTTACTCTGGTTCTACTGCGGATATCCTCATTCCTAAGTTTATCACGCAGAGAAACTCCGAGCATAGCCCTCTCCATAGCTCGCTGAACGACCTTGAGCTTCCTCATACGACCAGCAGTGAAGGACCACGTCTCAGATCCGTAAGTTATCACTGGCAACACGCACTGGTTGTACAATTTCGTTGGGTAGAGTACGTGAGGGTAATATGGTCATCCGGTTAATATGGTCACTTTCTTATAACTCAAAAACTACAGCCTAATTTGCATAGATGGCTCTGTGGTACGATAGCTCTTCATCAGTCATTCAAATAATAAAGGGTCAAAAGGCCGCCGCTTTATCGACGCCATTTTGACAGGTTGATATTATAGTAAGTACGTGAGGGTAATATCGTCACCTTAAGCTTTATCGACCTATAGAACCAAAATTAGGAGGAGAACAGAGACAAAAATATAAAGTCGTATACTATAACTAATATTTTAAGAAAAAAATAGCAAACAAGCTTTGGAAATAATTAGGAACACTTCGAAAAATCTACTAAAATAACTAACTACACTACACAATACAAAAATCGACTAAAATATTTACAATAATATCACCCGTCAAAATGGCGTCGATAAAGGACCGCCTTTTTGACCCTTTATTATTTGATAGACTGATCAAGAGCTATGGTATCACAGAACGTTCTATGCAAACGATGCTGTAGTTTTTGAGTTATAAGAAAGTGAACATATTAACCGGATGACCATATTACCCTCACGTAATATAGTTAGAATTTTTAAGTTGAGTTTTCGAAGATTTGCTAATTATTGCCAAGGCTTGTTTGTTATTGTTTTCTATATTAGTTATAGTATACGACATTGTGTATTTGTCTCTGTCCTCCTCCTAGTTTTGGTTTTATAAGGCGGCAAAGCTTAAGGTGACCATATTACCCTCACGTACCTTATAATCACAAATTAAATAATAGTTACTACATAAATACAGTCGTGTAATGGCGATGTAGGACTGTCTACTACTCCGTATCGTCCTGTAGGTTTCGTAAGAAGCGACAGAAGAAAACGAAAACAGGAGATGTGCAGCAGCGTCTTCCTAATAAAAACTAAAAAAAAAGCAGGGGTGCCAACCCGTCTGCTGAATGTGGCAATGGCAAAATCCCTCCTACGAGGCCATCTATGGAGGAGGTCTTTGCTTAACAGTAGATTTTTGACTATAACGAGAACAGTATGAAAGAAATGAAAGCGCATGTGTGATATTATTCTATCTATCAAGGACAATGATGTTTATTTCTGACTTTCCCATAAACGCATTTTATGACATCTCCGGGACAAAATGGGACGATATACCTAGTCAGGTCATAAATTCTGTCACATTTTTAATATAAAATAATTGAAACAAGTTTATTCATTATGTAACCATTTATATACCAAAATGAACTTAACAAAACATAGATTCTTACAACACTAAAGTTTATTCAAAATGACCTCCGTGATTTTAAATACAGGCCTTCAATCTGCGCGGCCAGTCGTCTATCGCAGCACAAACGAGGTTCATGTCAAAATCGGCGGCTGCCTTAATCAAGGATGTATGGAGTGACTCCAAATTGGGGTGAGGCTTTGAGCACGCCTTTTCATCCAAGTGTTGCCATATCGTGTAATCTAACGGATTCAAACTAGACTGGAGGAGGGCCAGTCTTCGTGCCGGATGAAGTCGATTTCACGCGCCGCCAGCCAGTCTTGTGTGCTCTTCGCTCTATGAGCTGGCGCCGAATCTTATTGGAATACCCAGCGCCTGTTATTGAACATGGTATGAGAAACAGGTTCCACAAGGTTCGTCAGGACTGTATTTTGATACACAACTGCATTCGTTTTTACACCTTTCTCACAAAAATGTACCTCTGTTAAGCCCCAATAAGAAACTCCCAACCATACCATGAGCGAGGATGGAAAATGTCCTCGTTGGACACGCGGAATACGGTTGCTCGCTTCTTCACTACTGTGTGCGTACAACTTATCATTTTGTTTGTTGTAGTTCTCTTCTAAGGTAAAATTTTTTCATCCGAAAAAGGAATTTCCCGATATTTTTTTCCCGCGTACCGCTTCTACAAAGCGCGGCATCTCTTCAGTCTCAGGTCCATTAGACGAGCATTCAAACGATGTCCTGTTTTTCTTCGAAATGCCCGAAGCCCTAAGTCTTCATTTAACATCCTTTTCACCGTGGTTCTGCTTAACCCCATCTGAAAGGCCAACAGTTTCTGCTTACGTTTGGGATTTCTTTGAATTCGCGCCTTCACAGCTTTTATCACTGCTGGAGTCCTAACAGACCGAGGGCGCCCCTTCTTGACCTGTCGTCTACACTAGAGTCTTCACTGTATCGTTTGATGGTACGATAAATGAATCTTTTGGTTATATTCAAATTTTTCAGTATGTCAAAAATTTGAATTGGCGCGTAACCGCAACGATGCAACGCAATAACTGCAACACGGTCTTCTTTAAGCATCCACTCCATATTTAAAAATGAGTAAAATTCTAAAAAGTACACAGTTTTATTTTCATGAACAATTCGAAATTCGAATTCAATAAATTTTTTTGTGGCCAGCATTCTAAAAGAAAAGTTTTTGCTGTGTGACAATACTTATGACCTGACTGTGTATACTCATACGCCACTAAAACACGATCATAAGTTTACAGCCTAAATGCGTCTCAATGCTCGGCGCAAGCCTACCCTTATTTCTGGAAGGTTGATGGGAAATAAGTATGTTTTGGCGTACTTGGCATGTACGCAGAATATTTCATTTCCTGTACATGCTGGATTCTTCGGGAGATTCGTTCGGGAGATCACGACACATCTTCTCGTCAGATATACCTCAAAACTTGAAAAGGAGATCGTACAACTAGTTGGCAGTGATGACTTATGGATCTGAGACGAGGTCCTCCACTGCTGGCCGTATAGGAAGCTTAATGTCTCTCAGCGAGCTATAGAAATGAGGATATTCGCAGTAGAACCAGAATACCGCCACAGTCCAGTAGATTAGTAAGCAGAAGTGGCAATGGGCCGGCCGTATAGCTCGAAGAACCGACAACCGATGGTGAAGAAAGGTTCTCGAGTGGCAGCCTCGTACCGGTAGGCGAAGTTTAGGGCGACACTCCACGAGATGGAGTGACGACCTGGAAAGACATGCAGGAAGTCGATGGATGCACCTGCATCCATCGACTTCCTGCACCTGCACGGTCCTGAGCCACCTGGCTCAGGACCGTGTTTGGTGGCATTCTTTGGGGGAGACCTATGTTCAGCAGTGAACTTGTGAAGGGCTGTAATGATGATGATGATGACATGCTCAATTTTCCAAGATATTTTCTTTCACCAAAAATCTATAAATAAAATGTAGGAGCGGACTTCAAAAAAATAAAAATATAAAATAGTTTCCCATTCTGAAGTCGGTACTAAGACATGCATAGAAATATTAATATTCAATAATTTTATTATTTTTAGTTTTTTAATGTCAGCTTTCACTTTTTATAAAAATGTATATTTTAACCCTTTGGCCCCTAGGAATTATACAATTTAAATGTGGTGAATAGTCACTTTAAATTTTTTGCACCCTTAGTGGGGAAATATTTTCTACAAATTTATATAGAACAACCTCTGAAATATAAGATATTTAATAAAAAAGGAGGTAATAGGTATTACAATAAAAAAGTCGCGGATGCCTTAATCCGCAACTTTTTCTGCCACCAGGGCGGCGCCACTTAAAAGTGAGGTATAATACTTGACAGATTTCATAGCGGGGAAGTTAATTAGTTCGGAAATGAAAAGGTTAATGTTTATTTCTGTATTATTTAATTAGATAAAAAATTAAAAAAAGCCACAGATTAGTAAAAGTAGAAAAATTTCGAAAAAGTTAAAAATATGTAAGAAATTAAAGAGCAAACCACTGAGGAATTGTTTTGTGTATTAATATAATACTCTAGAAAATTATAAACTTTTATTTAAAACTAACTTCTCAATTAAATTACATTGTGTAACCAAAAACTTTACCTCAGTGTCAACTAGCGACATCTGGTGTGCAGAAACTTATTAGCCCTCCTTGACAAGATACCAGGTATGCATACATACAAAAAACATACAGTCCAATTATAAACCACTTCCTTTTTTAAGTGACCTCAAAATGGTTTTATATAATAGTGATAAATCAGCACCTAAAGTTACGATTACCAATTAAAGTGGTAGTGGGGATGTATGGTCATATATTTCAATTAAAATGCCTACAAACAAAAGTACGTCGCATCACATTATTAATTAACCTTTTAATTGAATTAAGTTACGGTACTGGCTGAATTGAGTTATTAGCGTTACGATAAAACGCTTACAAATTAATTATTAAAATCACTCCCTGTACCAACATTACAAACAATAATTCGTCTGATTAAGGCGATTATCGATTACGAAATAAATTCAAATAGACCGTATAAAGTCGTATTTTTAATTAAACGAAGCTGCCTGACGTTTACTGGGTTGTCACGTTTTGATGAATCAAAAATAGTGTCGTGACTAAATGACTGAACGAAAAACAAAATGACTGAATGATAAAGAAAACGACTGAATGGTAAAAAAAATATTTTTTTTAACTTAAGATTTTAAAAATTACGTCAAGATTTATTTAAGGTACATCCATGTTTTCAGTTCATCAGGCGAAAATTACCCATAGTGTATGTAGTCGTAGGGATTACATAAAAAAACTATGCTTAAGTATTACATTTTTTTATTCATCGTCATCAGATATAATATCTTCACAGTCACTGTCACTGTCAGTAACATTTATTAGAAACTTGTCTGAGACACTATCGATCAATTGGTCGAGAATAAACATCTTGTCTTCTTCTTTTAATATGTGAGCCACGCAGCTACTTCATTTTTCGGCAGTCACTTCATTTAGTCCTTCTTCGAAAAGTTTTTTTACATCTTTCATTTTGAAGGTCTTGTTTCTTCCAACATACCTTTTGGCCTGTGCCCAAATCAGCTCAATAGGATTGAGCAAACAATGGTAAGGGGGCAAACGCAAAACAGTGACTCCACGCTCCGCTGCCATCTTGTCCACGGTATACTTGTCGCAGTGTTCATGTTTGTGCGGTCGTACAAAGTCTATAAGAATAGCTTTTACCATTTGTGCCTCGAATGGGATATTTTTTGCTCGCCATCCATTCTTGTATTCTTGGTTTATTCCAAGACATTGTCTGGGGTGATAAGGTTTTACTTTGGGCAAAATCCCACTAAACCACTCCTCAATCACTCAGCATTCATCTCTTGATGGTAATCTTCTTTTCCTTTTTTAACCTCAAACACAAGTAAGCTATCTTCTACAAATCCTTATTTCCCGCCTATATGGCTAATAATTAGCCGTTTGCCTTTTCCTGAAGGCCCTTTCAAGTCGGTGGTCAACCTTTCTAAGAATGCCTGCCGGAACGATTGTACAGTCTGGTCAATCCATTGCTTCTTCGGTGTAGGACCTTCGAGAAAATGAAAAATACCAATTACTCATTAAATTCACCGGTGGCATGCAATACCTACACTGTAGTAGATAAATAAAACAGAGAAAATTTTAATTACCATATATATATATGCATCGGCTCAAGATGAGATAAAAGAACACATATTGGCCATGAATGATCTGGTAAAATCATGTAAGTATAATGAGGATCGCTTTGACTCCTTAATAAAACATCAGAGTGAGTATCAGCGCTCCATACCAGGTTCATCGGGGACAATATGTGTAAATAACAAAGTTAATTGTAAGACCTCATTATTTTCACCTACACTCTATGACAGTGCCATGACAAAGGATATAGACTTAAAAAGCAATGAAAATATAAAAAAAAATAAAGTTATTATGTATTGTGATGACATAGGCAAAAATTTGGGCATGATGTTAAATAACTGTTTAAAAGGACATCTGATCAGTAATTATTGCATGCCTGGAGCATCCTTTAGTCATATAATGGATAAAGTTTTAGCTAGTAAATTTTGTCCTAATAGCACATTAATAATTCTTGTTGGGAGAAGAGGCAATCTAAACAAAAATCAATTATTAAAATAAATTGATAATCTAAATACTTTAAATGTACATAAAATTATCTTGTTTACATTGCCTTACATACAGGGTTGGCCGCAGGAAAATAAAATAAGATATGATTTAAATTTATTAATAAATAACTTTTCATGTAATAATAATTTAAACTTGACATTTAATTGTTACAATTATAATGATAGAATTAATTTAATAGATATAAATAATTTAATTAAGAAATTTTTGACTAAAGATAGGTATTACCTATCAAAATATAATTTAAGACAGATAGCAAATGTGCTATCTTATTATTTATATATTAACTCAGCCAAGGACTTGGCTACACAGACATCTGCTTCTTTTGAGCAGTCTAATGACTTAATATGCAATTTGGAATCAGTTCCAAGTAATTTAAATTAGAAAATGAGACAATAGAGGTAATCTCTAGCAGCTATAATAACTTAAATAATTTAGAATGTGGCTTACAAATCTTTAATTGTATGACTCCACAGAAAGATAATGAAAATTGTTTACACCTGGTGCATCAAAATATACAAGGCATGATAGGCAAAGAGCTAGAAATTGAGTTGTTCTTAAATAGCAACAATATTCATATTTTATGTATTACTGAACATTGGTTAAAAGCTTATAACTTAATGTTTAACTTCAGTAATCACCAGGTGGTCAGTTCTTTCAATAGAGAAACGGTTTTAAGAGGTGGCTCCTTAATATTAGCTAGTAAATTATTGTCATGTAAAGAACGTAAAGATATTGTGAGCCTCTCTGTTGAGCGAACTGTAGAAATGGCATGTGTTGAGTTTGAGCACCTCATTGTTGTGAGCGTCTACAGACCCCCATGTTCTATATACGATACTTTTGAAAAAATTATGGAGGAAGTTTTTGCTAAGCTTAATAAACAGAATAAATCTGTTGTAATATGTGGAGACTTTAATATCAATCTCCTAGAAGCTTCCTCAATCAATATTAAATTTAGATCATTATTTAAATCATATGGTCTTTTTAATTTATTTTTAGAGCCAACGCGTATTGCTCAATCTAGTGCAACATGTATAGATAATATTTTTACAAATGTGAAGCCATTGCATAAATGTATAATTCAAAAATTAAGTTCTGATCACTGTGGACAAGTAGTTTCGTTACCATATGTTCACAAAAAGCAAGTAGATGAGAAAGTTGTGTTTGTTCCAGTAAATGCACGTCGCTTGGAGAAATTTAGAAGTAACATAGTGAAAAAACTTCCATCTCTTTCATACCAAAATGATCCAAATTTTTTGTATGGAACATTATTTAAGCTTATTTGCAATGAATTAAATAATACTTTTACTTCTAAAACATTCTCCTTGAACAGTCGGAAGTCATTTAATGAATGGGCGACAGCAGGAGTCCATAAGAGCAGACGCAGGTTATATGATCTTTACCATGAAAGGTCATATAACCATAGCGTCGAATTTAGAGAATATGTAAAAAAATATTCAAAAATATTTAAAAGAGTGTGCTCCACAGCCAAGTCTTTGCATTTGAGCAACAAAATTAAGACGGCTTCTAATAAAATTAAAATGACATGGAGTATAATTAAAAGCGAAACTGGTAAGATCAACTCTCGCAATTCAAACTACAAGTTAAGTGTTAATAACAAATTAACCGAATCAGATCAGGACGTTGCAGTGGTTTTTGAGAAATATTTTACTGATATTCCGATATTAACCACTAAGTCACTGAATTCTTCTCCTGCGGTCGCCGAATCATTACTTAAACAAAATGTAAATGCGTGTACAAAGAATTTTACATTTCATAAAGTATCATCAAAAGATATTGTAAAATATTTTAAAACTATTGATGTTAAGAAAACTGCGGATCTGTGGGGGATTTCTGTTAAAGTTATTGCGTCTATAATAGATACAATCGCGCCTCATTTAGCTGTTATTTTTAATACTAGTATCGAATCTGGTGTGTTTCCTGATTTAATGAAGTATAGTAAAGTAATACCTTTATTTAAATCTGGTAGTACATTAGACCCCGCCAATTTTAGACCTATTTCTGTACTACCAACACTTAGTAAGATTTTTGAAAAAACTATTCTTGATCAAATGTTAAATTTCTTTAATATAAATAATTTACTTCATAAAAATCAATTTGGTTTTACAAGGGGTCGCTCGACAACTGATGCCGGTGTTGAGCTGATTAAATATATATTTAATGCATGGGAGAATTCACAGGATGCTTTGGGTATATTTTGTGACCTATCCAAAGCCTTCGATTGTGTTCACCATGAAACATTAATCAGGAAACTTCAACACTACGGTGTAAGAAGTGATGCTCTAAAATTAATTATTTCATATTTAAGTAAGAGAACGCAAAAAGTTGTCATCAACAGTACGAGTTCTTCCGGGTCGATGGTACAGATGGGCGTGCCTCAAGGCTCAATTCTCGGCCCCTTTCTGTTTCTTGTATATATTAATGACTTACCTTACATAGTAGGAGATAACCATGATATAGTATTATTTGCAGATGACACTTCTTTAATTTTCAAATTAAGTCGACATTTGCTAAAATATGACGAAGTAAATAATGCTATATCTAAATTAGTGAATTGGTTCAATGTTAATAATTTGCATTTAAATGGCACTAAAACGAAATGTATGAAATTTATGACTCCAAATGTCAAACAATTAAATACTAATGTAATTTTAAATGGGGAGAAACTGAGTCTTGTAGATACCACCATTTTTCTTGGAATCACACTAGACGCGAAGCTTCAATGGAGCCCCCATATATCAAAGCTAGCAAGCAGACTTAGTTCTGCAGCATATGCTGTAAAAAAGATTAGATGTCTAACTAGTGTTGAAACAGCTAGACTAGTTTACTTTAGCTATTTCCATAGCATAATGTCGTATGGTATTTTGCTATGGGGACACGCAGCTGACACTGAAATTATATTTGTTTTGCAGAAGAGGGCCATAAGAGCAATATATGATTTAAAGCCTAAAGAGTCGCTGCGACAAAAATTTAAGGAAATTAATATATTAACTTTGGCCTCTCAATACATTTATGAAAATGTAATGTACGTACACAAAAATAAAAGTAGTTTTACAAAAATAAGTGATATTCATTCTGTAAATACTAGGAACAGACACAAGCTAGTAGTACCAGTTACTCGACTCCATCGAGTCAGTAATTCATTCTTGGAGCGATGTATACGCTTTTACAACAAAATTCCAGAAAATATACAAAATTTGACCTGCTCAAAGTTCAAAAACTTTATTAAACTAAGTTTGTATAAAAAGGGTTATTATAATATTAAAGAATTTATAGATGATAATAACCCCTGGAAGTGAGGTGATCGCTCCCAAGCTATTTCTAATTTGTTGTGTTGTTAATTTGTGTAACATACATGATTGTAAGCTGTTATTTAAAAAAAAAGTCCCGCTGGGTTTCTTGCTGGTTCTTCCCAGGACAGAGGTTTTTTTCGAACCAGTTGTAATTATACAAAAGAGTGACTTTCAATAAGTATTATTTATAATCTATATTGAATAAAAAAGTTTCTGTTTCTGTTACCTTCGTTTATCCAGGTTTCATCTTGGTAATAAATGTAACTTCCTTTCCTGCGACAATCTTTATTTTTTTGAAGGCATCGCTGGTGCCACAAAACAATATCGCGTCTATCTATTGGCACACTTTTTCTTGATTTTATGGCGTATTTGAAATTTAACTGTTTTAAAATTTTCCTCAAGGAACTTCAAGAGAAGTTCGGTAAATCTAAGTCATCATTAACAACCTTAAGAATCTGTAATTTAAACAGATTATGGGTAAGAAAGTCTATACAATAGAAAAAAGTCTAATAGAACCTTAAAAAAACGCTATGTGTGCGTGAGCGTGTAAATATGCAGCTTTGACTTGTGTGATAGTGAGGCGACAGTTGTCATCACGCACACTGTATCTATAACAAGTTTTATGCGCACATAGCGCCGCGCGCAAATATGTAAAAAAATAACACTAAAGTTACCTTTGCAAGGGTGGTGCCTCATTTGCATAAAAAAATTGGTGTACTTTTCGCTTTATAGCCGCTAAGGTGAAATCGTCTAATTTATTCTTGAAATTATGTTTCGGTCCAAGTTTTTCAGGATACTTAAATTGCTCGTTTTGTTTGTATTCTTTTAATACACTGAACACTGTGGTCATACCGATTCCCAAAATTTCAGCTGTCTTAGAAACCTATATTTTTTCCGGTATTTCAGTAGGTAATACCGAAGCAGTTTCCTGCTCAAATACGTATTTGTAGACATTGCGTACCATAAACTTTTCGGTAACGGTAAGAGAAGCCCGTGTTCTCTTCTTTTTGGGGAAAAAGAGCTTTTGCTCGACGTGCTTGGTTGAGGTTACATATCGTTTGTAAGAAACAATATAAAAACAAAATAACTCAACAATAACAAACAACACAAACACAACGTAACAAAAAACTTAACAAGAAACTAAAGAAAAGCAACAGGAGAACAGCGAGCAGAGAAAATATTCGAGCGATCAGACCAGAGGTTAGAAGCCGAATGAATGACAAGACAAATGACGTACAAAATGGCAACCGACACGGCAGACGCAGAGTGCGTTCTGAAAGTCGGAGCCCCCTCGAGTCACAATAGTATTAAATTATTATTCTTCCTAACAATATTTTGTCTGTTTATTTCAATGATATAATATTCGTCAACAAGTTTCACAATGTCAATCAAGATAGGTTAATTTAATTTTAATCATAATCATCAAGTCATCGTACACTAACTGACTGACTTAACGCGACTGAACTATTACAATGAACCTGGCAACATTATTTCACAAAGTGACATTAGCATCTTTCAGGTAGCTTCGTTTAATTAAAAATACGATTTTAGAATCGTAAGAATATTTACTAACCCATATTCCACAGAGGGAAATTTAATCAAATATAACTAATATTAAAAAAGTGTGTGTGTGTGTGTGTGTGTGTGTGTGTGTGTGTGTGTGTACTTATGTACGCACGTAGGCAGTTATACTTCTTTAGCGTAACAAAACAAAAAAAACTTGAGAGACAATTACCCACTGAAGTTGTCGCTTTTAGGTGTCAGTGTGCGCGCGCATCGTAACAACTTGATGGTGTCGTTTTTAGGTGTCGGTGTGCACCCCAAAATAAGTATAACTTCAAAAACCCTACCTCCACACTAGGATGTTCTCCTATGTGAGAGCAGTTTATATACATAAATTACAAGGACATACATACAGACCCGAAACAGTTATTTGTAGTGCATAAAAATACTTGTTCCGTGCAGGACTCAAACCCGCGACCCTTATCGCTGCCACTCATTACTAAGCCATTACGCCACGGTGCTATCAAAAAATGAAACAGCCTATTTCAGCAGCAGCGTTTTCCAAATAAAAATAAAAAACAGCTGTTGCCAACCGTCCTACCACGCGTGACATTAATGGCATATGAGGTAATTCATAGGTTAGGTCTATGTTCAACAGTGAACTTTTTATAGGCTGTAACGGTAATAAGTTTTAGTAAATTTTGGTTGGACGTATTCACCATCTAATTACTCCAGACGTAAAATATTCAGACCGTTGATAGGCAGCAACATCAAAGGTGCGAAACATCTGGCGCGGCGATCATCAATCCGACTATAGTCTGTTTGCTAAGATAGTGTCGGTACACCCGGAGGCGCACTTATTATTTTGCTTTTATTTTATTATTTTTACTATATTTTTTAAATAAATGTTTTTCTATTCTAAGAATAAAATATAATACCATTTTATTCTTATAGTTATTGTAATAAAATACGATATAATAAACACAAGTAAGGTTGCAAAGAACCTTTCACAACGGCGCGCTGCTTCGTTTTAAAATGACGAATTCTCCTGCGCGTGTACGTTGCATGCGGCGACCTTTGATGTTGCGGCGGCGCCTTTGACAAGATGCGGCACGTGCAGCTACAAAGGAGCGACACAAAGGATACCGTATCTAAGCGCACACATTAAGATAAGATCTGAGCGTAAAGATTAAGGCAAATCCTCCTGCACATGGAGAGGCCAATGTCCTACAGTGAACTTTGAAGTGCTGATGAAGATGAAAAATGTATGCCGTGTAGTGGCTGCGTAAGAGAAACATCACAATCACCCCGTGGATGTCTTAAGAGGTGACAGAGGGAAACAGAAATAGATGATGGGTAGCAGCATATTCCGCCTGCAAAGCGTGGCAATTATGACAAATTCAGGGATGGTTTGATGGTATTTATGCGCAAAATATTTGGACTTATGATCTGCTGTGATTAAGGGTTTCTGTATTGTGTTGATTGGTTTACCCTAACTGGTAACAAATTTTCTGCCGACTTCTAAAAAGGAGACGGTACTCAATTTGACTGTATGTTTTTTTATATGTGTTGCCTCATAACTTTTTACTGGGTGAACCGATTTCGATGATTCTTTTTTTATTTGAAAGCTGATACTTTTTGTAGTCTCATATGAACTTGATCAAGGTCAGACTAATATTTTTTGAGTTATTCTTAAGAGGCGTATTACAAAGAAAGGAAATTAAAAGGTTTCCTCGTTGAAATTATATGTTTATCGTTCGTTGCTTGAAATAACAATTACTTGGTAGAAATTGTTCGTTTTCTCTCCTCAAATAAGCCCAGAGCGGATTTTAGATAACTTATTTATTTAATCAGTAATAATCATTCTCCCGATGCATGTTTAGGCAAAAACTCTCGAAGACATGATTTGGGAGCTCTAATTTGTAGATTCTATTGAATATCGACCATCAAAAAAAATATTTTTATATCCCAAATATCCTTTATTTTAATAATAGTAGAATAGATTTTCGTTATATGCTTGTCACGCTAGGAAAAAAAATCGACATAATTCAAAAAACGACCAAAAAAGCTTCGATACAGGCCTCTATAACTCCGAAGTTCTACATCATTTAGACGTAAAATTTATACCAAAATAATCATCGACATTTGCTAAACTATACTATTATTTTTACTTTTTTAAATCGTTACTATTATATTTTAATTAATTAAATAAAAGTACTATATATTTCACTGCGCCGGCCATCTGAGATCATTAACGCGCGAGCGCTTGCCGAGGGTGGACCTGCGTCAGTTGATTTCAGATGCTGCATCGTTTCGATACTACAGTAGTGTGCGTCGATTGCCTGCATGCTAGAGCATCGTCAACTATGACCGCAATTTTTGATCGATCGGTTTTAAAACTATTTTATATAGTTATAATTTAGATCACGTCTCTTCCATTAAACATGGTAGGGACAACGATTCTGTAGCATTTGCACAATTGAGCAAACAAGAAAATATTATTATAGAAAAATGTGGTCTATTCATTGACCCAGATCATTGTTATTTGAGGGCTTCACCTAATGGTTTATACAGCGACGGTCTTATTGAAGTTAAATGTCCTATTTCTGCTTTCGGAATAGATTTTGACACGACTTTTCGACAAAAAAAAAGTTAAAGGTTATAATGGTATAAAGGTATAAATTCAGTGATTCAAGTGTAACATTAAATCAAAATAATGAGTGGTTTTACCAAATCCAAGGCCAGCTTCATTTAGCAAATAAAAAATGTCTGAATACTTGCCATAATATGTATTGGCCCAGATTATGCAGTAAAAGTACTAAAAATTTATAAAGACGACCAATTTTAGATTTTCATATGTTACACAAGTTACAAGCTTTTTATGAAAGTGTGTACTGCCTGAAATTATCGACTCGAGAAAAGTTCAGTCAATGCCGTCGCAGCAAATATTTTTCTATTAAAAAATATGGTAATTGACTGTAAGTACCGATTAAAAAAATATTAGTTACATTTGGTTGTTATATTTAGTAAAACAGGTTGCAACCGTTTATTTATTTATACCACTATTCTACCGGTAGTAGACATAATCGATTATTAACCGGTTCAGTGCGGGTGGCACACCAGGCGTGCCATCGATTACTTTTGTGTGTGGCGTATGACACGCGAGCCGTGCCTTTTTAAAAATCGTTATAACTCGCTCAAATTGTTTTTTTGGAAGTATCCAGAACAAAAAATTCATTATTTGCAAGCAGTTCATGCCTGCAGCTTCGTTCTGGATATTTTGAAAATTTGAAATTTTTAGAAGTTGACAACCTTTTTTAAATTGTACATGGTACTATATTTACTTTGTGGGTTTTAAATCATGTTGTGGAAATATAGTCTAATAAGTAACAAATAATAGCACTTATTGCGATCGCTCACAAAACTCAAGTAGTATATAAATTTCTGGAAAACTAGTCTCCTGTTAAAAGAAAACAATGCATTTATCTTATTGTTTAATTTTGCTTAAAATGGTTGAACTGTCGTCTTATTACTGTCATATGGTCGAATAGACCTACGAAGTACGATGTGCTCTTGTGATATGGTATAAGGTTTATTTTTGCTTGAAATAGTTCGAAACCGTTCATGCAAGTTCGCTAATAAATAGTCTTTTGTCAATCCGCCGCCGTATAGTGCCGGCGTTTTTTATCTTTTGAAAACACTTATTTTACTATTCCTACTAATTATACGTTTTCAGATCGACTTTACTTTTACATTTGTATAAAATTAAAAAATATTTAATATCTGTAAATATCAATGAATCATAAACCTTATTTTTCTTCAAATTAAGGTTCCTTATTGTTTGATATTTAGAAATGTTATTATAAGACGAAAATTTAATTTAATAAAAACCAAGATTTCCAAGGTGATTTAGCTGTATCTACTGATATAAATGACTTTCTTTATAAAACAAAAAATTGTACAAAAGGTTTGTAATCTCTTCATAAAAAAGTCACTTACTCTCAACTTCAAAGAAAACACGTAAAAAAACATGTAGTTACCCACTATTTGTTCGCCGCCACAGCTAAAAGTTTTCGAAAATCGGTGCCGCAACGAATCGGTTAACATTCGATTACGGCGTAACAATTAAAATATTGGTAAATCCAATTGGGCATACCTTAAGCGCATTAAAAAAATTACGTATAACATGATTATACGGAATTATTAAAGTAGTTTAAATACATTTCGACAGCACTATCGGCTTCAACACCCTCGAAAACCATGAAAATGACACCCATGATGAAAAAATTGATACCTATTGCAGCCGCCATCTTGGATTAACATTTCGACAGCACTATCGGCTTCAACACTTGAAAACCATGAAAATGACACCCAAGATGAAAACTTGATATCTATTGCAGCCGCCACTTTGGATTTACATTTCGACAGCACTATCGGCATCAGCACCCCCGAAAACCATGAAAATGACACCAATGATGAAAAAATTTATATCTATTGCAGCCGCCATCTTGGATTTACATTTCGATAGCACTATCGGCTTCAACACCCTCAAAAACCTTGAAAATGACACCCATGATGAAAAAATTGGTACCTACTTCAGCCGCCATCTTGGATTTACATTTCGACAGCACTATCGGCTTCAACAACCTCGAAACTCATGAAAATGACACCCATGATGAAAAAATTGATACCCATTGCAGCCGCCACCTTGGTTACATTTCGACAACCCTATCGGCTTCAACTCTCTCGAAAACCATGAAAATGACACCCATGATGAAAAAATTGGTACCTACTTCAGCCGCCATCTTGGATTTACATTTCGACAGCACTATCGGCTTCAACAACCTCGAAACTCATGAAAATGACACCCATGATGAAAAAATTGATACCCATTGCAGCCGCCACCTTGGTTACATTTCGACAACCCTATCGGCTTCAACTCTCTCGAAAACCATGAAAATGACACCCATGATGAAAAAATTGATACCCATTGCAGCCGCCACCTTGGTTACATTTCGACAACCCTATCGGCTTCAACTCTCTCGAAAACCATGAAAATGACACCCATGATGAAAAAATTGATACCTATTGCAGCCGCCATCTTGGATTAACATTTCGACAGCACTATCGGCTTCAACACTTGAAAACCATGAAAATGACACCCAAGATGAAAACTTGATATCTATTGCAGCCGCCACTTTGGATTTACATTTCGACAGCACTATCGGCATCAGCACCCCCGAAAACCATGAAAATGACACCAATGATGAAAAAATTTATATCTATTGCAGCCGCCATCTTGGATTTACATTTCGATAGCACTATCGGCTTCAACACCCTCAAAAACCTTGAAAATGACACCCATGATGAAAAAATTGGTACCTACTTCAGCCGCCATCTTGGATTTACATTTCGACAGCACTATCGGCTTCAACAACCTCGAAACTCATGAAAATGACACCCATGATGAAAAAATTGATACCCATTGCAGCCGCCACCTTGGTTACATTTCGACAACCCTATCGGCTTCAACTCTCTCGAAAACCATGAAAATGACACCCATGATGAAAAAATTGATACCTATTGCAGCCGCCATCTTGGATTTACATTTCGATAGCACTATCGGCTTCAACACCCTCAAAAACCTTGAAAATGACACCCATGATGAAAAAATTGGTACCTACTTCAGCCGCCATCTTGGATTTACATTTCGACAGCACTATCGGCTTCAACAACCTCGAAACTCATGAAAATGACACCCATGATGAAAAAATTGATACCCATTGCAGCCGCCACCTTGGTTACATTTCGACAACCCTATCGGCTTCAACTCTCTCGAAAACCATGAAAATGACACCCATGATGAAAAAATTGATACCTATTGCAGCCGCCATCTTGGATTTACATTTCGACAGCACTATCGGTTTCAACACCCTCGAAAACCATGAAAATGACACCTAAGATGAAAAAATTGATATGTTTTGCAGCCGCCATCTTGGATTTCCATTTTGACAGCACTATCGGCTTCAACACCCTCGAAAACCATGAAAATGACACCCATGATGAATAAATTGGTACCTAATTCAGCCGCCATCTTGGATTTACATTTCGACAGCACTATCAGGTTCAACACCCTCGAAAACCATGAAAATGACACCTATGATGAAAAATTTTATACCTATTGCAGCCTCCACCTTGGATTTACATTTCGACAGCACTATCGGCTTCAGCACCCTCGAAAACCATGAAAATGACACCCATGATGAAAAAATTGATATCTATTGCGGCCGCCATCTTGGATTTACATTTCGACAACCCTATCGGTTTCGACACCCTCGAAAAGCATTAAAATGTCACCCATGACAAAAAAAAATATACTACTTACTATTAGTACGTACTACTATTATTTATTCTGTGCTTTTAAATATTGTAATAAAAAAATCTCTTATTATTATTATAATCAAGTATTTAAGAAATTTGGTTATTCGAATATTGTGTATTTGTACAGCGATCTTTTTGAGCCGCTGAAAACAACCGAAACAATGTCCACTCACGACGGCGACTGAAGCCGAATGTGTTCTGTGAGCCGAACTAAACTTAATACAAAGGTACTCTGTGAACTAAACTACTCTGTGGCTGTAGATCCCCATTTACAGAAACAATTTATATACGAGGCAAGCAAATCAACGAAAATTTCGCCATTTTGGAGCCGAAAAAAATTAATTATAGCTAAACAAAACAAAATTACACTGCCATTTACATTCAGTGGCTTCCCACATGATAGATGAAGAGATTAAAAAATAGATTGAGTTAAACAATTGATATATTCAAAAGTTATAGTGTTTACAAGCCACAGGGACATGATAAATCCACACCATAAGCCACTAAAACCCTTTTTTTTATTTAAAAATAGCAATTAATCGATTTAAAAAAATTATTAATAAGTTCAACAATCATTTATCTTTCTAACAATGTGCTTTTTATATCATTTATATGTATAATATGATTGCTAGATACGATTTTATTCGATAAAATGTTGGTATTTTAATTTTTAGGCGATAGTAGAACATTACCTTGCGCTTTCGCTTAAGGTATGCAATATTTATGTGTACTTATTTTGATACTAAATTTCATAAATAATGAATAATATATCAAAATGGTATATAATAATAAATAATAAATTATATAATAATAAATTAATAAGATAACATTAAAATGACACACCAAAAAATATTCCATCCACTGAAGTCCATCCTAAGAAAACTTTGTATTACGGAAGATCAAGATCGTTTACTCGCCATACTCACAGTAATATAGTGCGAGCGAGTGAATAGATGTGAAAGAAAGTATCGGTCGCGTAGCTTGCCACCCGCTCGGTGCGTAAAATACCTAAATTTGCGAAACGCTGAAATGTAAGAGGGCTCTTAATAACTTATATTGAAGTCGGCTGTACACATTTTTTAATTTTAAATTATAATTCTTAATTGAGGATGGATGGTGTCCATGGGCCATTGCACCCTCTTACTATCAGGTAGACCGCATGCTCGTGTATCACCCTTGATTTAGAGAGAGACTAAAATTAAGAGAATTTTATATTTCATATTGTATTTTCGGAAGTAATTTAAGGTAACATTTCTTTCTTTTTAAAGGAGCTAGATTTGCGATTCAAATTGGAGACTGCAGTTTGCATTTGTAATTTTAGTGCTGGGATAACGTACACAAGTAATTTTTTTTATTTTTAATATTTTTGCCTTTGTTTTTATACAGACAGATAAATAGATGCTCTTACGCTATAGTGTGGTCAGCGTTGCCAACTCTGTAAATTTTTCCGTAGATTTACGAAATTTTATGGAACAACGGAATTTGAGTTGAAATCTACAGAACTTGATTTCCATGTTAATAATTTTTTTAGTACTCTCAGACTTGAGTCAGTAGAGACACTTGTCTTCAGAATTATTAGATTTTTAAAATATTAACAAAAAATATTTTTTAAATGTTTTTATTGTTTTAAAAATATTTTCATAGTATTTTTTATTTATTTGACTAAATTAACGATAATTTCTAAAAAACTATGAGGTAAGGAATTTATATATTTTGTAATGTGTTTATACGTATGTTAATTTAATAAATATAATTTTTTTCATAAAGGCGTTGAAACTCTGTGCGCAAAAAAAATTTATTCTCTCTCTCTTCTTCTATGCTGTCTCTATTAAAAAAAAAACATTTTAACTTAAAAATATCTCATTTTTCCTTGAGGTTACTCGATTTTAAAGTTTAATAGCGTATATATTTTGCATTAAACTCATTGAAGTATAATGTACTTACTACTCAGCACTAACTCAACACGTCACAACTCTACAAGTGCCTAGCGAGCGACTGATTAAAGTGCGGTGACATTGCCGCTGTTGAATGGAACAGTGTAACTTTGTGCAGTCGCCTCTAGTACGTAGTACATAATAACTCAATGATTAAATAACGTTTATTTCGAATTTCGAACACTTCTCGGAAAATAAGCAGTTAATATAAACGTTTATAAAATGTTCATAGATGATTGAATTTTCACTCGTTATGTCTCAAATTTTCCTAATCCAGGCTGTCCTAATTGTTTTTACAATTATTTAAAAAAATCTGCCGAATAAGTCTTTGCTTTTCGTCGATCCTTTTTTTTCGAGTTTCTCAAAAGTTGTTAATTGTATAGTTTTTCAGTGTTACATAAATTACCCAAGTCCAGACACCGTAATTTACCAAATAAACTAACAGAAACCAGAAAAAAATTATCTATGTTAATTTTAGTGAAGAAGGTCCGTTGTTTTTCATTCGTCTAATTATTACTACAAAATTTTCCAGCATCAAGTTTGTAACGTAATTTTTTTTAGTATAACTATCCACAAATATTTAAGTTTTAATTATTTTAATTGTTTTTTACTACAAATAATTCAAATAACAGAAAACAATTAATTTTAATACATTTTTATAGTACTTTTTTCTTATATGTGCAGCTTGATATTATACTATCTACAATTATACTTACATGAAGAATTTTACATGACACAAACAAAAAATTTCGATGCTCTTAAGAAGTTTGCAGATCTACGGATATTTTGAAATTTTTATACCAATCTATTGATTAGGAAAAATTCGGTTGGTAACACTGAGTGTGGCGCACTGGTGGCCAGTTGCGAATTAACCTAAAGGTACCATTCCGTAGCCGACCGCAGACAGCAACAGCAGACGACGTGTCGGCGCGACGTGTCGACACGTCGCTGCGGTCATGATTCCGAACCCGACTGCAGGCGGCAGCAACACGTATTCCAATCTGTTGCGAAAGTTCTTTGGGTACTCTATTTATGTAAACAAAATAGGTACTATATATATAAAGATATATATATACCTATTTATCGCTTTTATTTAACTCCTTCCCTAAATTTTTTTCAAATATTTCCTTTTGTCACACTGTTTAAACAATTATTGTGAGATGCATCGTACAGTGCGGGATATTGGGCCACCTGGTTTATCAGTTTCTCTTCCACGGAATTGGTGAAACTCATTTTTTTTTGAGAAAAATTCAAGATGCAAGATTGCAAGATGATGTTGTGACTAGGATTAAGAAAGCAATGCTTCGGTGGTTTGGTCATGTAGAAAGAATGAATGAGGAAAGAGTGACAAAGCAAATTTATGTTGCAGAGGTGAATGGCGGAGTCGGGAAGGGTCGCCCTAGGCGAAAGTTTATCGACCAAATAGGCGATATATTGAAAATTGGCCAAATTAAGAGTACCTTTAACCGACGAGCGTGTATGCGTAGGTATATGGATGTGGAGGAAGCGAGAGAGGTGTGTCAGGATCGTGCCAAATGGAATTCCATAGTCTCTGCCTACCCCTCTGGGTGACAGGCGTGAGTGTTTTATGTATGTATTTATGTTTATGTAAAAATTCAACGTGTCGCTCGGCACTACTGATCTGCGGTCGGGCGACATGTCGTCTGCCGCTCCGGCAAACGACGTGTCGCTAGCTACGGAAGGTATTTCATAGAACTACATAGAAACCAGTCGTGACGCGACGACACCTCGCCTGCCGTTGCTGCGTGCGGTCGGCTACGGAATTGTACCTTTATGGCCTTGGCGGTCATGGACTGGACAGGTAATAGGCGTGCAGAGCGGGCGGACTATCATAATCGTTAACTATCTTTTATTTTATAAGGGAACGTTTATTTTGCGTACAGTAAAGTTATAGCCTATATCCGCTCCACTACTGGGCTGTTTTCAAATAAATAAAAATATATCTACGTTCCCGAATAAACGAAGCAATTATGAACATTTTACAATACAATACAATATCTATATTTTAGGCAGCAAGGACTTAAAAATTAAGTTCATTGGCCCATAGCAATATACCTTAACCTAAAGCAATATAAAAAAAATAAAATGAACATAACACTAATTAGGGAACTTTCTTCTTCAGCGCGTTCCATCGGCGATACACTATCCCAGAAGGCCAGAAATTGGGAGCGAAGAATGTCTCTTTGTATGTTGCTGTTTAGCATACCACAAACGGTACGGTACGGTTCGGCTGCATTGTACTTATTTACCATCTCCTGTTACCACGTTTCTTTGAAATAAAATATTTATTTATTTCCATCTGGCGCCTCTTTCGATAGCCATTGGATCTTATACGTCGCCACTATACGGCATGCGTCAAATTGTTGAAAGCTGACCTTCGCGTGGACATGCTTTAACAACTAGCAACAAATTGTAGAGGATAGGGACTAATAGCGTATTACTGTATCAGACCCACTCCCAGGTCACTACTGTGAGTGATTTTAAATTATATTACGCCAATATTTGCGTTGCAGCCTCAAACATTGGATAAAATTATTAATTCAATATCACAATGGATAAAGGCGTATGCATCCGTTTCGGATATGGAAAAACTAGTTATGGTTACACCAGCACCACACATAACACAGATAAAGCGTCCATCGGCATAAATACATAAACGCTGAGTATGTAGTAATTTAAGTAGCCTGTAAGCATAGGATTAAGAATTGTAAAAGACAATGGACAGAATAAATTTACATCTCTCTCTGTGAACACGTAGTTTGTATTTAGTTTTAAAAAAGCTCTCGGCAGCTCCCGCAACTTGACTGGCGCAGCCGGTAGGATCACCGGAAAAGATGCGCCACCGTTCGTGAATATCGCATATGCAATTTTACCCATTTTCACGCATCGGCGGACGATCCATGCAGAGTGGTGATCCAGCGAACCAAAACAAATTCGTCACTGCGGGCTGGTGAGTACGACTCTTCACCTCATTCATATCCCTTAGTAAACTTGGAATTAGACATTTTTCATTTTGACTGTTATTTGGGTTTCAAATACTAATCTTACGTAAATTTTATAAAGTATTAAGCGCAATAAATAACTATTACTTAAATCAAATTAAAATAATATTAATTTAATTGTAATACGTACATAATATTAAGTCCCATATTACTCAATAAAGTTATAGAGTATATTATATTAAATATTATACATTATATTAAGTTCTTATTATGTCTACATGTGTTTGTTAATTTAAAGATCATTCGACACGTTAATACATAATAGATTAGTAGTTATACTCGAATTTTCCTTACAACATTTGTGAAACTGGTAGAGTTATAATATTTTTTTTTATTTTTTTGTGTAGAACCAGTGAATAAACTATTAAAAATGTCGGAAGTTAAAATTATTCCTAATGAATTAACTAAAATAATACCAAAATTTAGCGGTGATAAGCGTCATCTATAGTTATTTTTGCATAAATGCGAATATATAATAAACTAGCTGTTCCCCGCGAGTTTGCTCGCGTAATAGGGTTTTTATGTTTTTGCGCGGAACCCTAATTATTTTTCTAAAATAAAAGTAGCCTAAGTTACTCCTTATGAAATCAGCTATCTGCCAGTGAAAGTCCCGTCAAAATTGGTGTAGCCGTTTCGGAGATTAGCCGGAACAAACAGACAGACAGACAGACAGACCGACAGACAGACAAAAATTTTAAAAATTGTGTTTTTGTTATAAGTACCGTATACACTTTCATATGCATTTAGTTAAAAGCTGTTATTTTGACATTACAAACAGACTCTTCAATTTTATTTATTTGTATCTTAGAGTATTAAACTAACAGGAGACGACATTGGAGAGCGTTCCCCGCTGTCAAAAGTACGAGAGCGCGGATCATTCCCGTTATATAAAACTACTTGCGCCGCGTACGGCGTCACTTACCAAGTAGTCGTAAGCGTGAGTTGACCTCCAGAAAAATGCCGAGTTGCAGTGTGTTTACTTGTAAAAAAAGATCACAGACCTCAAATTTACAAAAAGACGGCGTTACCTTTCATCTTTAAGTATTTATTTTGATTTCAATAATTAATATAAGCATTAAATCACGAAAATTCTGATTAATATAGCTGAGCAGGTAGTGTTGCCAACTTAAAGTATTAATACTATAGTAAGGACTTTTGTACTACTAGGACATAATTAAATTTTGCTTGATTGTAGACAAATGTCGTTTCTCTTTGTTCTAATTACACAAGACAAAATCGTGTTATCGAATAGTCTTAAATTCATCAATATTATTGTGATTTATTTGCAAAACTATATTATTTCAAACAACATTAATAATCTTTAATTGTTTTTAACGAAATGAAAACATCAATTCAAATTGTTTTATTGTATACATTATACATTTAAAACATTTTAAATAGATATTTTCATTTCATTATGTTACGTTATGAAACGAAAAGAAGGGGAATTTAGAGTATATAAAATGGTATCATCAAGACTATAATAGTGATGTTCACTGTAATCTTTAGTGTCGATGTTTTTATTTGACTATAAGTAATACTTTGTTATATAATACCAAGGTGTTATTTAAAATTCTTTTTTATACAATGTTTAAAAAAGATCTTTGGTTTTACAGTTTTCCAAATTATCCTTACAGGCGCCAAGTTTGGATAAAAGCATGTGGCAATCATATAACCTGGGTACTAAACGAACAAGCACTATTTGTTCCGAGCATTTTGACCAATCGGTTTTTGTAATCCAATCAAATAATAAAAGGAAACTAAATGAAACTGCTGTACCGACTTTGAAATTATTGGAAGTAAGTTTATTTTTTTTATTATTATATATTATAATATTATTTTGCTGCAGGTTTATTTTACATTATGAAGGATAAAATTTAAAACATGTAACAAATCGAAGTCGAAGGTTTAGTGAACGATATTTATTCATTTTAAAATGTTATTTAGAAGTTTATCGTCTTAGATGGTGTCAACCAAATGGTTGTTTTCAAATGAGACACGAATTATTAGCGCTTAAATAAATAAATAAGGACAAACAAATAATTTCAGGGTCATATTTATAATCTATTATTATTAAATATATACAGAGTACTACACTTTTGTACTGTAGAACACAAAATATTACCGATTTTTACGAAGACATTAATTATTTCTCAATCCTAAGTAAAATGACGAAAAAAAGTACGTTTGGTTAAGCGTAAACTTCGACCAAGTGATAGCAAATGTTTATTTTTTTTTAATTACTCCATTCCGTTGCTGCGTAAAGGAAGCACAAAAACAAATAAACAAAAATCACACTTTCACATTTATAATATTATATTAGTATGGATTGTCAAGAATGATATATAAACTTTGGAAACCGGTTTACAATCGGCTTTTTGAGGGTAGAACTATACACTCCCGCTCTCTTCCTCGCTCTAGTAAATAACGTTTCTGAGTGAACAAAAAGGACAGAAGCATAGGAAAGTGCGATTCCGTGCTGCCAGATGTAGTTCAACCCTAAGCCTTAAAACGGTTTAACTCTAAAGGTTGGGTAAAATCTGTAAAATTAGACCGTTTAAAACCCCTATACAGATAACCTTTCCGGTTGGTCATGACATTAAAAAAGGTAAAAACATTACATAGACTAGGCATATTATATATTTTTAAGCATACAGGAACATTATTAAGTGGCAAAGCTTGCGAAGACACTTATTGATTTCACGATGTCTGTCCGTCTGTCTGTCCCACGATTATCTCGAGAACGATTTCGAATTTTCAAATTCTGTTTTCAGCAATCGATTACTGATCACCCAGGCATCTGAACCTCCTATTTTGAAACTGATTGCTCAACAGCAACCGTTAGAAACCGCTACAAAGCTGATTGCTTCGCCACTTTGCTATGCTGTTAACTTGCTAGGTTTATTTCGATAATGATTACGTTCCACATAACATTGAACTGGCAAACTTGGTGATGGAAAAATATGCAAGCACCAAAATTAGCTACCTCGCAAAAAAGAGTGATCCCAAAAAGTGTATTCGTCACATATACCAAACTTATTCACTTTAAAAACCAGTTAAAATATAATATAATACTTTTTCAATTTGTTTTAATTTTGGTAATTATGTATTATTATATTGTACCTTATGTATTTTTTTTAATTTACTTTAAATGTAATATTACTCATTAAACATTTTTCATTTTTATTTTATTTAATTTGCTAATGTAACTTGCATAAAATTTCATCGACATATCCATATCGACAAGGGCCTCGCACTAGTTGTTTATAGCTTATGCACTGTAACGATGAGACATTTATAAGAAATTTTCAAGGTTGTGTGCGTTTTGCTTAATCGTGTGCTCATATTATGCTGAGTGCGTGCGTAACGACGTGGCCCAAAGCTTACGATTTGCTTAGTGTGCGTTACCTCGCCTCCCGCTAGAAGTGACAGACTTTTTTGTTTGGAACTTTATTTATTACTCCTGTTAGTTGAATACTCTAAGATTTGTATAGATGTATAGATAACTTTAAATCATCCGATGTGCAAAATGAATATATAATGCCTATCATTACTAGTCGTCTTACGGGCGAGGCTACGTCGCTTATCAGTGAACGGGAAGATATAGAGACGTGGGCCGAATTCAAGGAATTGTTTTTAACTCACTTCGGCGACCCACGTAGCGAGGAATGTTTAGCCATAGAATTAGAAACTTTAAAGAAACACCAAAATGAAAATTATACAGATTTTTGTGGTCGTATACAATCCGTTAAATCAGTGCTATTATCGAAGGTTAATCAAATTGGTGATATAAACTTAAAAATAAGTAAAACTATTATTTATAATAACACCGCTCTGCAGGTTTTCTTATATAATTTATCCGAAAATATGGTGCGCATTGTTAGGTTAAAAACACCCAGTATACTAGAAGAAGCACTAAGTATAGTTTTAGAAGAAGTAAACTTCTATGACCAATATCAGATGCGTAATAAAATGTTACAGTCTAGCCATACGTCTAAACCACAGTATGGTAGTACCCTAGTGCAACAACCATCGTTTAAGTTCGCAAAGTCAACACAGCCTTCAGGTTTTAGACCAATAATAGCACAAAACCAACCCCCTAGGCAGAATTTCGGAACACCACCTCAATTTAGTTTGGCATTCCCAATAGTAGACAAATGAAGATTCCGTTACCTCAAAATAAGCCTCAATAGCAAATGAGTTTCCCTAAGCAATATCACCCTCCTCAGTTTTGATACCGACCAACTCTCAGCGTTTTAATTATCCTAATAATAATAATGTGCATAATAAGCCGGCTTCTAATGATACTGATGTTTCTATGAGAACTGCCCCTCCAGAACCTTTTCAACCAGGTTTCCGCCTAAACGAATTAGAAATTTGTCCATCATACTATCCCTACGAATTTCCTCAAAATTACATGTATGAGGAAACATACGACAATTATTATGAATATGAATCTATACAAGAAAATTCTATAATATTGGCCGACGAAAACAATGATTCAGAGGATAATGACATGTCTGCACAGACTGAAAATTTTCAAGTAAATTGCGACATAAATCTAAAACTACCATACATATATATACCGGAAATAGATGCTAATTTTATGATAGACACAGGAAGCACCCGTTCTTTTATAACTCCCGAGAAAGCACATCAATACTACCGTAATTATATAACAAATGAATCCTTTAAAGTTATAAGCACACATGCATCTAGCAAACACAATCAGGTAATTAAAATTCCACTATTTTCTATATTTCAAAGTAATGACGAACATAAATTTTATCTTTATAATGTTGATTCACGTTATGATGGGTTAATTGGGAATGATTTATTAAAGCAGTTGGAATCTGTAATAGATTTAAAGAAACAAGTACTTACCACAAATTCTTCTAGAATACCTATAATACACAATAGCTTAGAATATATTGTAATACTTCCACCTCGTTCTGAAGTTAGAGCAAAATTACCTGCTAACAAGTTTTATGGCGAAGGCATATTAAATTATACCCGACTAGCTGTTACCCGCGGCATCGCCCGCATGGTCACTGGGAAATGAACTATCCATTGCTTTTTGAATTGAAAGAAAACTGAGTTTTATAGATTTGTCAGAGATGCAGCCATTAAAAGAAAACTGAGCAAAATTGATTCGTCAGCCTATTTAAATGTTTTGAAACGCAGCGTATAGGAAAGCATGAAAATAGCCTGTTTATTCCAAATGGAAATGGGATATTTTTTTTAATTAAAGAATACTGAGCATAATTATCCGTCAGGGATTCAGACTTTTGAAAAGAAACTGAGCTAAATTGATTCGTCAGAGATGCAGTTTTCTGAATTGAAAGGAAACTGAGCCAAATAAAAGATCCGTCAGAGGTGCAGCATTTGGAATTGAAAAGAAACTGAGCTAAATAGCAAATTTTGAATTGAAAGGGAAGATCTGTGGGAATTCTAATTAATTGATTGTGGGAATTTTGGAAAAAAAACTAACTGAACACTATTTTAAGACGCTACTGTACACAATGTTATAGTTTTTTTCCATTCGGGGAAAGAATGTGGAGATTCTGGGCATTTGACTCACGCGGACATGCTACATAAAGCTGACCATGAGAGAAGCACGGTTTTTGTAAGTTGACCCCCGCTATCTGTAACGTTTACCCTTGCGCTTTATTAACTGTCATTGCAAAACTGAGCTTAATAGGGAACTGCAACCTTTTGAATTGAAAAGGAAGATCTGTGGAAATTATAGGGATCCGTGGTATAATAACATTTTCACCTATTCCTACGCCTGTTAAAATTGTTGCACCGATTATGTTCCGTCCAAAATGCGTCACACGCAGCCTTGTCCCGTTACATAACCGAGGAGCATCTAAATTTTGCATTAGCATGACTGGGACGCCTAATTTTAATTGAAGCTTATGTGAGGGCACACCTGACAACTCTAGAGAATTTAGAAACTCTACGAGATATGAAGTGCTCTGTTCTGTGTCCATAACTGTGTCTACTGACAAATACTCTGTTATTTCTCCTGCTACTTCGCTTAATATATCTAAATTTATTTTGTTAACGCTCTCATTTTTTGGTGCAAGAATCGCCCTTTCACATAAGCATTTGTCTTCATGCATGTTGCTCGTTAAATCTGAATAAACGCTCGCAATTAATTCGGAATGACTTTGTACTAAATTACAAAAATCTCTCGTCAATTTAACGCAGCCCTCAGCATCCATTTCCAACCGCCCATCGCCAATTTTAATAGTGTGTCAGCATAGTTTTCAGCATTGATATCATTATACAAATGCACTCTCATATTCGTAGTTAAACTCAATTTTGTCACCTTGTTCCATAAAATAGACGACTTGAGGCATGCTTTAATTTCATCTGCAGGTGTGCCCTTTTGAATGACAGGTAAAGTTTGGCGAAAATCACCAGCCAGTAAAACCATCATTCCTCCCATTACATCGGTATTGCTGCGCAAATCCTGGAGCGTTCAATTTAGTGCTTCTACATCTTTTTTATGCGACATTGTACTTTCTTCCCACACTAAAAGTTTGCATTGTCGTAGCATTATACCTCGTGCACTATTTTTGCTAAAGTTGCAGATCGGCGATTCTTCCTGGGCTAGATTTAGAGGGAGTTTTAAAACAGAATGTGCAGTGCGGCCCCCGCTTAGCAACGTGGCGGCTATACCGGAGGAAGCTACGGCCACAGCAATGTTTTTATCTTTCCGTACTTGCGCTAATAATAAATTTAACAAAAATATCTTCCCAGTTCCTCCAGGGGCATCTCAAAAGAAAAGTGCACCATTTCCAGACTCAATTTGTCCTAATACTTTGTCAAAAACTCGTTTTTGTTCGGTAAGCAAGCGGGGTACAAATTCGGCTACTTGCTGCTGCAAAGCTGGTATATCGCAGTTTATTTCACGTATAATTTCATCACTTAGTTCATTTTTGGTTGTTCGCTGAGGGCTTATCATTCCAAAGTCGCTTAATTTTTTGCCTACCATTGCCATTACTTTATCTTCAATTTTTCCAAGTGCTTCATTATAAATGTGTTCATTTTAAGTCATGTTCGCGTGTGTCTGCTGCAACCTTCGCAAAATATCTTCCGCCATGTACTCTTTATATTTGTCCCACAATTCATGTGCATTAGATAGCCCACAAGATGATATGAGAGTTGCATAAAGATCCCTAATTTTGGCTGGTGACTGGCACTGCACAGCTTCCACCATGGTTTCATCCCAGTGATTATCGTTTTCGAAAAGATGCAGAGCTTTACATGCTTCTCTATAAGTTGTGCATTCCTGACCGTTGACAGTTTTAAGGTCTTTATATCCTGTAGGACCCCGAACATGGTGCAGCAGCAATCGTAAACAAAACATTAAATATTAGTTACATGGACGGTATACACACGACCAAGGGCATCTGATGACTTTACACCGGGCCAATTTGCAACAGGCGTGCCTTGAATACGGCGTTTCCACTCCTTCCTAGATGTGTTCCAAGTATAATAGCGGGGGACTTCAGAATTTAACGTTTTTGCAAAGGGGTCGGTTTGACAAAGTTGAAAGAAGGCTGTTAGTGTAGTTTTTGGCGGTGATGCAATTCTTTCTTGGAAATTTCTTTCGGTACACGCTCTCCATTTTCTAAGTTCACAGCAAGGTGAGTAACTGTTGGGTGCCTTTCTTGTAAAGGGAAGCCAAGGAGACGCCACGCTGCCTCGTTACTGCTGACATAATGCTCTGGTTGAAAGGTCTGTACTTCATTAACGGGATCTGCCTCACCTTCACTTCTGAGATTAAATATTGCTTAGTCGCTTCCTTTATTTACGTACTTACAGATATACTTAATTGCGTGGACAGAGCTACATGCTTCTACATTAATGTGGGCATTAAACATTTTACATAGAATGGGCGAATACGGCACAATCCAGCTATTATCTAAGGTTTCGAACGCTCCAGAGCGAGATTTGATTGTAACTTTCCTGCCACCATATTCAGGAGCTCTGCGTCTGTATAAAGGGTAGCCATTGTCATTGTGCACTGTTTCTTTTAATAGCTGTTTAGGGAATTTCTTTGTACATATTCATTCTTTCATACATGGCGATATTGAATTTCGTGCTCCACATGGATCGTGAATCATATTTTGGACGATGGTATCATACAATTCTTTATCTTGCTCAGGATTCGGAATCTCGGCGTTTATTATGTCGTCTATTTGGCTGCGCCGCAACTTCTCTTTAAGCCATATTAGAATATGCATGCGGTAATCCTCTTTTTTGCCATTCAATTGAATACATGAAGCACTGCACCTCTCCGAAAATTTTCCCTTTGTTAATTACATACATTAATTTTTGTACTTATAATCTAAATACTCTAGCAACTAAATCGTGTCTGTCAGTACTTTTTTGGCCCGGCATTAGCACCTCGGTTATTTCTTTCCATGTGGAATTGCAAGTAAAAGTAAAAAAAGAGATCAGGTCTTCCGTAAGTTCGTACATAGGCGAATGCGTCTTGTGTGTACTCATGTAGGTAGAGGGGACTGTTAACGAATGATGAGGGCAGAATTACCATTTTACCTAAACCTCTGGGGTTTACATTGGCGTCGCTAGAAACTGCATCTTGTAAATGTATATAATTCTCAACGCGCAGTTTTTTTTTTTATTTAAAGATATATAACGGAGACGTTCACTTTCTACCTTCATATACATGTCTACCAAAATTGATGAAATAATTGTCTACACCGGGCTAAGAGGTTAAAATCATATTCTCGCAACATCATATGATACGCATAAAAATCCATACATAATACTTTTTTGTTCGGAGTAGGCTCCTTTGTTACCGGATTAATGAGTGGAATTTGAAAATGATAACCCTCTTGTACTTTGCAATAAATTAATGGGTATTGCAGAGCGTCATAAAACTTGTGTGTATCGGCTACCCGTTGCAACGTATCATCACGTGCTCGCAAGACAATGTCTCGTGAAGAAAATTGATCACTACTAATTACGGCTGCTATTTCGTTTATCGTAGGTGCATTGTAGCGCCTTTCATGCTCTCCTCGAGGGGTCCGATCTGCGTAAATGACGACTTTATAATCCTCTTCAGGTAAGTTTTCTAAAGCAGTTTTAAATGTTTGACTTTTTTGTTGACTAAAATGTTACGTTCATGCAAGAATCTTTGAATTTTGAACACTGTGACTCTCTCAACTCCCTGGATAAATTGGCAGCGACGATCTACCTCAATTTCTTCGTCACCCATAAAATATACTTGTAAAAATTTATGCTGTTCGTTTTCAGCTGGAAAAAGTGAACCTATTCTATGATAAATTTGCCCTTGCACCGAAAATGTAGGCGAAAATCCCGGCATTATTATTTTCCGGTCAACTCCGAAGGACATCATTTGAAAGCATGAGTTATATTTCCGCATCCTGTTTAAAAAGCGCCGTGCCTCATTAGCATGATATAAAGAGAGAGTTTTCAAAGGTTCTTCTGGTTCCCCAAGTAACGGAAGAGACACTTTGCCATTGGAACAGCACATACCTGCGGTCTCATTTTTTCATTTGAAAGCGCTGCAAAATCGACATGCCTTGTCCATCAGTCCGATAACAACTAACCTGTGATTTTTATAATCAATCAACGGATGATAATTAAATGCTGCCTCATTAAAAACTGACCAATTGTTTCTTTGAAAATTTTGTCGACGTTTAGCTTGGAGCTATGCATTTGCATCTCTTCGCGCCTGTGTCTGTTCTGGTGTTTCAGAAGCTCTTAAAGTAACTTGACGCTCTGTCTGTTCAAGACGTCTTTCCTGACTTTGAGAAGGTGTTTCGGAAGCTCTTAAAGCAGCCTGACGCTCTGTCTGTTCAAGACGCCTTTGCTGACGTTGAGAAGGTGTCTCAGATGCTCTAAAAGCAGCCTGACGCTCTGCTTGTTCTTGCCTTCTCAGTTCAGCATCTTCTAAAGATTCTAGCGATCGAGCTAATATTTTCGCTTGTCTTTGAGAAGATACTCTTGAAAGGCTGGACTTACGTTTGCGAGGCATTATGAAGTAACAAAAAACCTATTTATAAAAAAACGTTAAAATACCTAAGAGGAATTAAATTTCCTTTTAAATATTTTTTTAAAAGCAAAATGCAAAATATCTAAAAGGAATCAATATTCCTTTTAAATATTTTTTTAAATCAAACAACACAACCAATTCAAGACACAACACGAATCCGAAAACGATAGCCGAAAAAATCGAATCAACTTAAACCAAATCACAAAACAAATCGCAGAAAACCGAAATCGAAAGCAGTAGTCAATATAAATATACATAGGCTGCACTAAAAGTATCGGGAATGGAATATTTCCACTGTTCCTGTCATATTAAAATCTTTTTATTTGAAAACTCCTTGGTTTTAAAAATCGAATACCATTTATTTATTTAAAAAAAGATTCTCGGTCTTGTCACAAGGTTTAGTCAAACTTGTTTAGTCGTTGAGAAAATGGAATTGACTCGAGAAAATTCAAGAGCGATGATTTATTATGACTTTCGAAGTGGTTTAACATAAAAACAGTGTGTTGACCGGATGATTTCTGCATTTGGATCACCAAACTGCATTTGGATGGGGCTTCATCAGAACCACAATTACAAAAATAAACAAAATAACAAAACCACATTTTATTTTAGGTTTTCTGAATTTGAACGTGGACGTGTCAAGCTCAGTGATGATCCCCGTCAAGGTCGTCCATAAACTACAGTCACCCAAGAAAACGTTGATGCTGTGCGTAAGCTCATTGAGGAAGATCGACATGTTACATACCGCGAAATTCAGGCAACTTTAGACATTGGCATGAGTCAAATACAAATAATCTTGCATGAACAATTAGGTGTAAAAAAGTTGTTTTCCCGATGGATACCGCATTCGCTCTGTGAAGAGCAAAAAGCGGCTCGCATTACTTGGTGCATCAGAACTCTCGAAAGATTCCACGCAGGATCCTCAAATGCTGTATTCAACATCGTATCAGGTGACGATCCTGGATATACGCGTACGAACCCGAAACAAAAAACCAGTCACGAGTTTGGGTGTTCGAAAATCAGTTAAAGCCAACAAAAATTGTTCGTTCACGGAGTGTTGCAAAAAAAAATGGTGGCCACGTTTGTCTCCAAAACCGGCCATGTTACGACTATTCCTCTTGATGGACAAAGAACGGTTAATTCAGAATGGTATGCTAGCATTTGTTTGCCACAGGTCGTTTCTGAACTCCATAAAGAGAACTGCAACCGCCGCATCATCTTCCATCACGACAATGCGAGTTCTCACACCGCACATAGAACAAAAGAGTTTTTAGAGCAAGAAAACATAGAATTATTAGACCATCCGCTGTACAGCCCCGACCTAAGCCCTATTGATTTCTATACTTTCCTTAAAATAAAGAATAAATTGCGTGGACAGAGATTTTCATCACCTGAAGAAGCTGTGGACGCCTACAAAACGGCCATTTTGGAGACCCCAACTTCCGAATGGAATGGTTGCTTCAATGATTGGTTCCATCATATGGAAAAATGTGTCAAATTTCGCGGAGAATACTTCGAAAAGCAATAAATACATTTTTAAATACTAATGTTGTGTCCACTTCCTTGATTCCCGAAATTTTCAGTGCCGCCCTCGTAACCAACGAAAAAAGAAGTAAGTGTATAGGTACCGTATACACTATCTATACTATTAATATTCCTTTGAAATATTGTTAAACAACCTAAAACAACGAAAACCAATTCACGATTTTAAATAAACAAAATCCAAAATCAAAGCCAGAGTCTAAAAATGTGTAAAGGAATACCAACCAAATCAACAAAACCGATCCAAGAAAATACACAAATCCGAAAATGAAAGCCAATATAAATCCATTCAACCTTAACCAAATCACAAAGCAAATAACAAACAACCGAAATCGAAAGCAGGTAGTCGAATAAGCTACGAAATAGAAACAATTTAAGCGTATAGGTACCGTATGCACTATAAGTTGACGCGCGGCTCAACGGCGGGAGTTAAGTACATGTCAGGAAACATTTCGTTACCGCGTTTTAAAAACTTAGTAACGACATCTAGCGGAATCAATTTAAACTATGTATACGTTAGTTAATAAGAACTCTCAAAAAATATTTTTCTTATAATTTTGCACAATTTTTCTTATTGTAATACCGATTAATTCATAACCACATAATATAAGAACTGTATTCATTTCCGTTCAATAAATATTACTAAGGCTTACTAAGAACTGTTTCTACCACAGTTAAGTAATAGTTAAGGGTGAAAGCGTGACAGGTGGTGATAGTATTTCTGATCCATACTTATAGTCACGCCTGTAACCCTTGCGGGGTAGGCAGAGCATCTACGGATTACTTAATATCGTCTGCGAGGTTATCGCCTATTCTGTGTATTACAATGCACCAAAACGTTTGAAGAAAATCAGCTGGTGAATTTTATGTTTTTTATCGCTCTCTTCCCGGTCCTGCGTGAAAAAATACAGATCCATACATTTTTTATCTTAATTTTGGCAAAAAGACATAATAATCCAAATATTCTGACCTTCTGTATTCATCCATCGTACCGTCGTCCGTCTTATAGAATCAAGGTGGCGTCACCTAGCTGAATTTAATTTTCCAACATATTCGATTTTCCCACGGGAATGAGATGTTTTTCCGCGGAAAAGAGTAACCTATGTCACTCTACAGCCACCGAACTATCCCCATACAAAAAATCATGCCATGCCGACGCTCTGTTGCGACGTGAAAGAAAGACAAACAAACAAACACACTTTCGCATTTATAATATTACTAGTATGGATTGTGTGATGGAGTGCGCATGCCTTCTGCATTGGTAAAATACGTTGGATCAACAAATGGAACTATCTATTAAGAAACCTTTTCAAATTTGTGAATGTGTGGATGATAAATCATATGTAAATTCTATAGATCACTCTGATCTAGAAACGGACCAGTTATTGCTTGAAAATTTAAACAAGTTACGACTAAACCATATGAATGAAGAGGAAGGACATAGCATTCGTAAACTATGTGAGGAATACAAGGATATATTTTATTGTCTTTGAGTTTTAATAATCAGTTTAAACACTTCATTCTGACTAAAAACGAGAACCCTATATTCACAAAATCTTACAGACAAACGTACTAATAACAGAGATAAACAAACAGGTCGATAAACTTCTATTAGATAATGTAATTCAGGAATCTTTCTCCTCATGGATTTCTCCCGTACATCTTGTTCCAAAAAAGGCTGATACTTCGGGCGAAGTTAAATACAGAATGGTCATATTTACAGAAGGTTAAAAAAAATTACAATTGATGATAAGTACCCCCTTCCAAACATCGCAGACCTTTTTGATAAGCTAGGTAAGAGAGCACATACTTTTCGACACCTGACCTGGCCATCGGCTATCACAGAAAACTGCCTTCAGCACCCAAAATGGACACTATGACTTCCTGAGGATGCCATTTGGATTAAAGACAGCCCCCGCCACCTTTCAAAGGGCTATGAATCACGTCTTAAGAGGTTTGTAAGGAATCCATTCGTACACAAGACCTTGACGACGTTATTATCTTTTCCGCTAGTCTAAGGGAACTCATGGAGAAACTCCGTACAGTTTTTGACCAACTTCGAAAGACTAACATGAAAATAAAATTAGACAAATCTGAATTTTTCCGAAAAGAAGTTTTATATCTTGGACACACCATAACTAAAGACGGATTGCGACCAAACGATAACAAGATCAAAGTAATACAGAATTATCCTCTTCTTAAGACAACCACCGAAATCAAAAGTTTCCTTGGGCTGGTTGGATATTATTGAAAATTTATAAAGGACTTTGCAAAAATCACGCACCCCTTAACGTCGTATTTAAAGAAAAGGAATAAGATAATTGTAGACCAAAATTATATAGATGCTTTTCATAAATGTAAAGAAATATTGACCAGTGTTCCACTACTACAATACCCGGATTCGACTAAACCGTACATATTAACTACCGAAGCTTCGAATGTAGCTCTTGGTGCAGTATTGTCACAAGGACCAATAAGGTCAGATAAGCCTATTGCATATACCAGCCACATACTTAGTGACACTGAGTCGCGATACAGCACAATAGAGCGGAAACTCGGACAGAAATTTCAAATTTATATAGATCAAAGACTCCTTGCTTGGCTCTATTCTAAGCCTA
The DNA here is from genome assembly GCA_033319125.1 of Parnassius glacialis. Taxonomy (NCBI): domain Eukaryota; kingdom Metazoa; phylum Arthropoda; class Insecta; order Lepidoptera; family Papilionidae; genus Parnassius; species Parnassius glacialis. The sequence goes on along the minus strand of JAVANC010000029.1, from coordinate 21,857,823 downwards.
ACAGCAAACTAACACGCTGGCGTTTGCGTCTTCAAGAATACGATTTTACAATAGTCTATAAAAACGGCAAACAAAATACCAATGCTGATGCCTTGTCTCGCATAAAACTTAATGCTTTAGACGACGCATCAATGGATGTTAATGTGGATGACGATGACATACAAAAAGTAATACGCCAACTGAGAGAACTTGAAAAATACAGACCTAAGCCCCAACCAGAGACAGTGATAATTTCAGACTCAGACTCGAGTGTGACGGATCATATAGAATTGTTCGAAGAAAATGACCCTGTACCATTTGTAACTAACAGTAATAGAACAGACACGATACACTCAAATATTGAACCTGAGTCAACAGCAATCCCAATTTTGAGCGAAACAATAGATACCAAACCAAATCAGATCCTAGTATTTTCTTGGTTCCAAAATAAACTACAAGTCAGAAATTTCTCTAGAGAAAAACAAAAAGTACTAGAGGTATCTCTCCCACTAGAAAACGAAGAATTAATTAAACAATTTTTAAAAGAATATATAAAATTTAAGAGTCGATACTTTATTTATTTCGAGAACGCTGAGCATAGGAAATTATTTGCGAAAGTTATTATAGAACTCTTTAAGAAGGATGCAGTACAATTCTTTGAATGCACACAACGCGTAGTATATGTGGAGGATGAAAAAGAACAAAAAGCTGTCATTTTCAAACACAATGAAGGAAAAACATGTCATCGCGGTGTGAAAGAAACTATGATAAGAATACGCAGAAACTATAATTGGGAAAATATGCAAGACACTGTAGCTGCCGTTATAAATGTTTGTGAACCTTGCAGATTAATGAAGTACGATAGGAAACCAATTAAACCTATACTACAACTCATATCAACTCAGGATGCGCCCTTTCAGGACTATTGAGAAGAAGTATTATTTAACCGTTGTGGATGCTTTTAGCAAATTAGGGCAGGCCTTAGAGATTGCAAGTCGACAAACCGCTGAAGTAGTGCGAGCATTAATTAAATATTTTTCTATGTATGGAATTCCTAAGAAAATATCATCTGATCCAGGCACTGAATTCCATAACGAACTTATGCGCCAGCTCCTATCTATGTATAAAACAGAAACTCATATTACAACTCCCAATAACCCCAATTCGACAGGCATTGTCGAAAGCTTTCATTCCACTATAATTGAAATATACAGACTTGCAAAATATGAACATAAATGCACAGATGCTGCATCTGTCACGACATATTCAGTCATGGCATATAATCATACTATTCATTCAACGACAGGATTAACACCCTTTGAAGTAGCATTTGGTCATACCGATTCTGGTAAAATATTCGACGTAGATTTTGAAAAGGCACAATACACAGCAACTCATTAAAGACCACGTGAGACGAACCAAATACTTATATAGGTATATTTCCGAAAAAGTTCATACAGATAAAGAAAAGGTTAGGAAAATAAAAGCGGAGAATCTGGAATTGATCTTAAAGAAGGTGATACGATTTTTATTAAAGATATTAACATAAGGAAAAGTAAGGATAAGCCTAGGTATCAAAAGGCGAAAGTGCAAGGTGATATTGAAAGAAACATAATACCTGTATCGATAGGGAAAAGAAAAACTAAAGTACACCTCAAAAATGTGAAACGCCCTCCACAGGTTTTTGGCGATCTTCGTAAACCTGAATCTGATGATCCGGACCCAAGGCCTTCAACTTCTAAAGGTTGAGCAGGACAGGTGGAGCAAGGACAAACATACAAGGAAGTAGATAAGTGGGTTATAGTTAAGCAGTTAGACTTTAGTAGCATAAAAGATGATGTAAATTTTAAAATCAATAAATATAAAAAGAAATTTGGAATAGGGCAACGGAACCCAAGGGGCCAGCAGCTGGCCGACTTCATGGAGAAAGAGGGACTCTTTATGATGAACTCTTTCTTCCAGAAGCGGCCCCACAGGAAGTGGACCTGGTCGAGCCCCGACGGTTCGACAAAAAATGAGATTGACTTCATTATGACGACCAGACGACAACTGTTCAGTGATGTCTCAGTGATCGCGAGGGTGAAAACCGGCAGCGATCACCGAATGGTTAGAGGCACACTGAACCTAAATGTTAAGTTGGAGAGGTCTCGTCTGATGAAGTCAACGCTCCGTCCCCCTCGTGCTCTAATCCAAAGTCCCGAAACCTTTCAGCTCGAGTTACAAAATCGTTTTCAGTGCCTAGAAGACTGCAATGAAGTGGACGATATGAATGACAAGCTCGTGGAAACTGTCCATGCGGTCGGAGCTAAGTTCTGCAAGACCCGCCGCAGAAGAACACAAAAACTCTCCGATCACACTCTTAATCTCATGGCTGTTAGACGGGAGATGAGGCTACATTCTTCAACAGATTTGACAGCATACAGGCAACTGAACAGACAGATCTCCAAATGCATGCGGCGGGACTTGCGCAACTTCAATACAGCTCGTATTGAAGAAGCGATCGAGCGGAACCAAGGCTCCAAAGTCTTTGCCAGAGATCTGTCTGCCAGAAAGAGCCAACTGTCAAAGCTGAAGACCGAATGTGGCAGCATCGTTTCCGGGGCACCTGAGATTTTGAGTGAGATTGAGAGGTTCTATGGGCAGCTGTACACGTCATCGTTGGAGCCACACGCAAGTGTGAGTAACGATCCAAGAGCGAGTCTTATTCGACACTATTCCGAAGATATCCCGGACGTCAGTCTGAGCGAGATTAGAATGGCTCTCCAACACCTTAAAAACGGCAAGGCTCCAGGTGAGGATGGAATTACAGCGGAGCTTCTGAAAGCGGGTGGAAGACCGGTACTTGAAGTCCTTCAGAAGCTCTTTAATTCCGTCCTCCATGGTGGCATTACACCGGAGGCGTGGAGCGGAAGTGCGGTGGTCTTGTTCTTCAAGAAAGGCGACAACGCTCTCTTGAAGAACTACAGACCGATTTCCCTTCTGAGCCGCGTCTACGTGCTGTTTTCGAGAGTCATTACGAATCGTCTCACGCGCAGACTTGACGACTTCCAGCCTCCCGAACAAGCCGGTTTCCGAAAGGGCTATAGCACCATAGACCACATACATACCCTTCGGCAAATTGTACAGAAGTCCGAAGAGTACAATTTACCACTGTGTCTGGCGTATGTGGACTATGAGAAAGCCTTTGATTCCGTCGAAATTTGGGCGGTGCTGCAGTCCCTTCAGCGATGCCAAGTTGACTGTCGGTATATCGAAGTGCTGAAGTGTTTGTACAGTAGAGCTACGATGGCTATCCGAGTACAGAACCAGAGTACGAAACCTATCCAATTGCAGAGAGGTGTAAGACAGGGTGATGTTATATCCCCGAAACTCTTCACCGCTGCATTGGAAGACGTTTTCAAGCTTCTGGACTGGAAAGGATACGGAATTAACATCAATGGCGAATACATCACTCACCTTCGATTTGCCGACGATATAGTCCTTATGGCAGAATCGCTGGAGGACCTAAGCACTATGCTCAATGACCTCAATAGTGTCTCCCAACGGATAGGTCTTAAGATGAACATGGACAAAACAAAGATTATGTTTAATGTCCATGTCACACCTATGCCGGTAGTTGTTGGGAGCACTAAGCTCGAAGTTGTTGACGAGTATGTTTACCTGGGACAAATAGTCCGACTAGGTAAGTCCAACTTCAACCGAGAGGTCAATCGACGGATTCAACTCGGCTGGGCAGCGTTCGGGAAGCTACGACACATCTTCTCGTCAGACATACCTCAAAACCTTAAAACGAAATTGTACAACCAGTGCGTGTTGCCAGTGATGACTTACGGATCTGAGACTTGGTCCTTCACTGCTGGCCGTATGAGGAAGCTCAAGGTCGCTCAGCGAGCTATGGAGAGGGCTATGCTCGGAGTTTCTCTGCGTGATAAACTTAGGAATGAGGTTATCCGCAGTAGAACCAGAGTAACCGACATAGCCCAACGGATTAGTAAGCTGAAGTGGCAGTGGGCCGGCCATATAGCTCGAAGAACCGACAACCGATGGGGAAGAAAGGTTCTCGAGTGGCAGCCTCGTACCGGTAGGCGAAGTGTAGGGCGTCCCCCCACGAGATGGAGTGACGACCTGGTAAGACATGCAGGAAGTCGATGGATGCAGGTGGCTCAGGACCGTGCTTTGTGGCATTCTTTGGGGGAGGCCTATGTTCAGCAGTGGACTTGTGAAGGGCTGTAATGATGATGATGATGCTGTAGAAAAGTTTAAACAACTCATACCTTCGATACGTTTCAAGAGCGGTCTAATTAATCCATTAGGTTCTGTTATCAAAACGCTTACAGGAAACTTAGACCACAATGATGCAATAAAATACGACAATCTCATATCTCAATTAAAGACCCAGCAAACGCACACTAATAAGAAAATAACAATAATCTCGGAGATGCTTGACTCTCTTATAAATAGTACTGGATCTCTACAGGAAAATATGAAAATTATAGATGAAGGAATGAAACGTATAGAAAGAATTGTAAAATATATAATTGCTAAAGACGATAACAGCATATACCCCACATATGTTTTAAGTATGTTTAACGTATTTGTCAATAATTTTAGAACTATATACTTAATTTTAAGCGAAATAGAAACGGCATTAGCATTTACTAAATTTCACGTTCTAAACCAAGCCATTGTTAATTCCACTGAATTATTAGTAATATTAGAATCTATATCTCAAACAAATAGTTTATTGTATCCTATTACTAAAAACAATTTAGTTAGTTTAGAAAGATCTATGTCTATTAAGGCCTATGTAAAAGAAAACCAAATAACGTTCATCATGGAAATACCTCTGACTGATAATATTACATACACTTATTTTAAAATGTATACCTTACCTATTTTTACGGCCTACAGCTGCTCCAGCAAAGCTCGAATCTTCCGGGGCCCATGAGCAGAAGACTCCACGAGCAGCCGCAGGTCGGGCCCAAAATGGCCACATGGAAGAATGTCCTATCATACTAAGCTACAAGGGAGAATGCTAGAAATATATAGTACGTACCAGTATCAGAAGCTAACTTCGCACCAAGGCTCGGTCAGGCCATAAGTGGGTGTAAGGTGAATGGCAAGTAGTGTTCGGTGATGTGTAAATGTCTGAGACCTGGACCAGCTTAGACGACCAGCAGCGGCCGAGTTCTAGGCTGCCCCACAATGCTGCATCGCTCCAGCACGCTCCACCGCTGGACCATTTCTTTCTTCATTGTCACTATTTCAGTCTATTAGCTTAATTGTATATTTAACTAACTTAAACTCGCCTAATTCCACATTCATCGTAGAATCGAACACGTGATACTCGACACAGTACGGACAGTAGTTCAAAATTCGACATTCAATGTCCCGGATTCACTTATCACAAAATTATAAATAGGGAACTAACGGGATCTCTTAATGAGTCATACGGTTCAGCGTTAAACACAACTAAGTTCCTTCATTCGACACCAAACCACCATGTCGCGAAAATAATTCAAAATACGCCTCGTTGACACTTAAAATATATCCAACAACAAAATAAATAAACAAACCAGCCAACACACAAAAAGGGCACTTAACGCGACGGCCCAATTATAATGATTTCCAGACAATCAACCGGGAGACGCTCTCGACCAAGGAATGCGCGGTTCGAGTCCTAGACCGTATATCTACTCGACGCGCCCGTGCACAATTCCGCATCACCCGAACAAGTTAAGTATTGCAAAATTCACATATCCACGTAGCGAAGTAACACGCTTAAATCTAACTATCTGGACCCTACACGGTCCCCCTCATCACGGCCAGCGAGCCGACTCTTTCGCCCACGAGCGTCACACGCTGGGAAGCTGCCTACCGCTCCCCCTCCCCTCGATGCGCGTGACACCTGGTGCCATCGTGCGACTCACGAAGTCGAACGTGATTGGATATCGTACAAATTACCTTTTTTGACCAAACACCTATGTTTGATTCCACCTTTAATAGAACAACTGTTATTTTTTCCAAATATCCTTACCTCATGGTGAAAGATCACACGTACTTACTCCTAAATGGCCCACGTCAGGAGATAGCAGCAAACCAGTTCCTGTGTGAGGAAATTGATATCGTGCAGTATCCTGAAAACACATGCATAGAACAACTTATGAACTTCGCATCAAATCTAAGCCTTTGTAAATTATCAATAGTAGAGCTGGAAAGTGTTAAGATACAGTCTATTGGTCCTATTAACTGGATCCTATTTATACAAAATGAAATAGTGCTTACAAAATCGTGTGGCGATGACACTCAAAGAAATGCTGGAAAGGGCACTTACCTCTTGGAAATCGATGAAAACTGTGAGATAAAATTAGGCAATATTAAATTACACCGGAAACGATACTACTCAGGAAAATTGCAATATAAGGTGATACCAATTTTAACTCTACCCAAATTGATAGAGCAGCCTACAAATGCGGAGAACAGAGGACAGTGAATTTAAATCAAGTTAATTTGGACGAACTAAAATATATTTCGTACAAATTGAAAAGTAAAATAGTGGAAAGTGAAAGTGATAGCTTAGTGAAAAGAAAAGTGTTAGTTTAGCTACTGTACTACTGTATGTTATATTAGTTTTAATTATTCTTATTGTTGTAATTTGGAAACATAAGTCTAAGCTCTTACATTGTATGCAAAATCATCGGAATCCAAATCTTGCGATAACTTTGCAGTTGAGGAGGAAGGAGTTATGGTTACACCAGCACCACCCATAACACAGATAAAGCGTCCATCAGCATAAATACATAAACGCTGAGTATGTAGTAATTTAAGTAGCCTGTAAGCATAAGATTAAGAATTGTAAAAGACAATGGACAGAATAAATTCACATCTCTCTCTGTGAACACGTAGTTTGTATTTAGTTTTAAAAACGCTCTAGGCAGCTCCCGCAACATGACTAACTAGTTGCAGCTGTCTCGCTCGCACAATGACGGGGCAGTGGTACCAAATTACCTGTTACAATTCATTCGGCCGAGGCGTCAATATTTACTGGTTGCGAACTGTGTATTCGTCATTGGCTTTTGTAAACGTACGGGTTGGGATTATATTTGGATTTACATATATGTTTTGATTATTTTGTAACAATTTTTGAACTTAGTATATTGTGTGTGCTACTTACAGTTTTTTTTTATAAAAGTCGTGACGACAAACGAGTTAGTCCACGAAATGGTATTTACTCAAACTAAGCTTTAATTACACATTAGTTGAAGAATAGATAGCACTCCATGAAGCATTTCACAGTCTAAGCCATTATACGGTTGATGTTCCATTGCGGGACTTTTCTATAAGAGCTACCAAGGGACATAAAACATAAAGTGCAATATACTACAAAATGACTATCATTTTAATTTAAATAAAACCAATTTTACGGATTTTATCGCGTATATTAACTTATTTTATATTCCTGACGTTATCCGCTTACCGTTAGGTGGACGGTGTGCTCGTTTATCACCCTTATTTCTATATAAAAAGAATAAATTCATGATAAAGTTTGGTGGCAGCATGAAAGAATCTACCGGTTTATTTCGTCCCTTGTATTTCGTAAGGGTGACAATGGAAAAAGCCAGTAGGATGACGGTATGATCATTTTGTTTATTCCAGACGTAAAATACCTAACCAGCCATACGCAGTTGCATCAAGGACAGTGGCGGATCATCCTTAAGACAAACTAGGCACGTACGTAGGGGTGCAAAGTTAAAAATGGGCCAGCGCAGAAGTTTTAAACGTAAAAACATCGTCTATTTGATTACTCCTATATCGCCCTCACTCTCATCACAAATTTCATTCATGCCCACCTTTACACCACCTATTAAGGGTACTTGAATACTATTTATTTTGCAACGATTAAACTATATTGTAAATTATAGTTTATTTGCAAAATGAGTAATTATAATGTATAATTTATGGCCGCTAAAAGGGCGCCGATGAAGAACTAGCCTAGGGCGATGTTGTCATTTAATCCGCCTATGGCCGAGGATGTTCACGTTTGGTACTGCGATCGTTAATCCGACTGCCAAGCGTGATAATCAAAGTAACTCCTCCCTTATCTTATATATATAACAGAAAACGCCTATTTCCTACAGGGGACTTCTACGGGTGTATATAGAAAGAAACGATGCGGTTAATATCACAAAAATTGGCCGTATGTTCTCCGCGTTAGTTCAACATAAACTATTTCCTGCAGTATAAGCGGATATTCCGTTTGTTCGTGTGAGCTCTTCTAATATAATTGCCGCTAAGTTTTCTTATTATCGGTTCCACGAATAGCATGATATATGGATGAAATCGAAGTTTCACTGCACCTTTTTCATATTGGAATAGAGGTGATTGTGGGGTTATGGATTTGGATGTGACATTTATTCCATTGGTATCGTTGTAATGAATCGGAAATAAAATTCATTCATACGTGCGAATGGATTTACTTCTTCGTTCTTCTTTAACAGTTTATAAGTCAAAAGTTAAATATATTGTGTCTTTTAGAGAATTAGACCGGGGAAAGGCCAACTCCTCACAAAATACCATTTAATTCTGTTATGATTCGTAGGCTAAGTGTAAATAACCGGGGACCCACTTTACTGGAAACGAGGCATTCAATCTTAGTCCTCAGAGGTGACAATGTAATTTCAGATGTAGATGTCTATAGACCACAGCATCAGATGGTCTTTGTGCTCGTTTGTCACCCTTATTCTATAATAATTTAAAATTTAAAATTTTGTACCACCAACTTCCATATAAATTATTGAATAAAAATATTAATATAAAAAGGGTTATCATAATATAAATTAACACACTATACATGGTTGATAATAACCCCTGGGAATGAGGTGGTCGCTTCCAAGCGGTTTATAAAATAAATTTTGTAAGTAGTTTGTAATAATTTATATTTTAAAATTTATTTTTAAAAAAAGTCCCGCTGGTTTTCTTGCTGGTTCTTCCCAGGACAGAGGATTTTTTTCGAACCAGTAGTAAAGTAAAAAAAATACTTTCAATAAGAATTACTTGTAATCAATATTGAATAAAAATGATTCTATTCTATTCTAAAATGTTGTTTATGCTTTTACCATTGTTTAAGAAAAAAACACTGCCCTTGGAAAAACATATCGAGGAATTTACTATCGCCGGCGTTTTTCTGGATCGATATGACTTATGGTCCCCACACACGGTCAGTTAAACTGACATCAGTTCAACTGATCAGTTCAAACTAGGACTGTTGATATTTTTAAAATATCGGATTTGCAACATATCGATAATTATAAATATATCAATATTGGCGTTTTATATATCGAAAACCTAAGCCATATATCGATGCTTATTGCTTGAAAACGATTTACACAGTTTATAATTTAGTATATTTATTAAACAAATTAAATTATAAATGTATGAAAATGTTAGGTTATAGTAATTATTAATGAACCGTGGTAGCTCAGATGGTTAGCGCTCGCTGTAAATTTCACAGTTGGCGAGCAACCCGGGTTCGATCCCCGCCGGCACCAATGAAATTGTTAACTGCAATTTTAAGTGCTGATTTACCACGTACTCGGCGATAAAGGAAAACATCGTGAGGAAACCTACATGTCTGAGAAATAAAATAAAAATTTCGAGAACGTGAAGTTCGCCAACACGCATTGGGGCAGCGCGGCGGACGTTTCCTTGCCCTAAACGCTCTCAGAAATGAGGAGAGGCCTCTGCCCAGCATCGGGACGTATATAAGCTGTAACTTTAACTTTAATAATTATTTAATTTAAATAAGATACTTATGTTTACCAATACTTTTAATTATTGAGTTTTCTAAAATACTCATATATACTTTTATATGTTCAGCTGTTTCAATAGTGCGATTATTTGGCACTAAAAGATTGATTTTAGAAGTAATTTGTTCAAATGCTACGGAGGTAGCTGAAGAAATCAAATATTTAACAGCTATTTTTGATAGCACGGATGTAAATCATACGACGCCTAAGCGATCAAATTAATTTGAAGCTTATACCAACATCGAAGCACTTGTTTGATGTAAATTTGACATTTAATTGTAAGAATAATAATGATAAATTTCATTTGATTGATATTAATAATTTAACTAAGAAGTTTTTGACAAGAGATAGGTATTACCTATCAAAGTATAGTTTAAGACTGGTAGCAAATACGCTATCTTATTATTTATATTTTAACTTGCTTGCTTCTTTTGAGTAACAAAATAATTTTACATTTGATTTAGAACCAGTTCCAAGTAATTTAAATTAGATAATAAGACAATAGAGGTAATCCATAGCAAAGATAATTTAAACAGCTTAGAATGCAACTTACCAATACATAACTATGTAATTTCACAAAATAACAATAATAAAACTATTTAAACCTGGTACATCAAAATATACAAGGTATGTTAGGCAAAGAATTAGAAATTGAATTATTTTTAAATAGTTACAGTATACATATTGTGATGATAAAAAAAAATGTTACGATTTACGTCATAATTGAGATGGGTCATGTTTCTCAAATTGGAAAAATATTGGAGGGTAGGAATTGGTTACGGACAGCGGAGGGCCGCAGTCGCGATCGCAAGAAGTGGTAATTTTTGTCAGACATTGGAAGTTTAATGCACAAAAGTTTACGTACATATTATAGCTGTGTATCAGTGAATTTTGTATTAATTAAATACACATTTTATTCGTGGAACGTTAATTTTAGAGGTGCAACGGGGTAAGTGTTTAATAGTATTTCTTATGTTGTAGTCTGAGTAACTTTGCGATAGTATTCTTAGATTATGCACTTATTTCAGTCTGTGGAAACGCCCATTAAGTTAATTGTGACCATACGCCTTCCTATATCTCTGGCAAAGAGTTATTAGAAAATCTACTTCGTCATAAAAACATGAGGACATAGAGAGATAATACTATATCCTAATTTGACTCGAAAAGTCATCGGCAGGCATAGCCTATCGGGATAGCGGCCAAACGCACCGGGCGACTCCTTCAAATTCACGGTTCAAACCTTCGAATAAAATATTGAAATTTATTTTTATAATTTTGTTTTTTCTTTTATTATTTATTAAGTTTGCATTTTTTTTGTAATGATACTTTATTTATAAGTCTTGTTAACTAAAGTAAAATGACTAATGGTAAATTTTATGTTTTATTATATTTCATTTTATTTTTCTAGTTAATGCTTAGCTGTAGAATTAGTTAAAATTTTAGTGCTTACATATCTTAGAGTTAGGATAATTTGTAGTTTTTATGCTTTAAACTATTTAGTTAATTGTTTTGTAGTATTGAGTTGATGTAGGCTTTTATGTTGCAATTAAATAACTTACACCAACAATATCGCACATTTGTTTCTTATCTTGCCTGGACCCCAACCCCTAGGGCTTGAGTAAACACATGACAAATGGCGCCCACGGGTAAAGATCATTGAAACAATTGTGTGAATTGGTTAGTTATTACCTTATAATTTATATTATTGATTATTGTATCATATGATATCATTTTGTGTACTTACGTGTGGTCTAAGAAACATCTTGTTTACTTTCTCTAAAAAAAAAAATCTTTCTTCTTAAAATATATAATATACATTTCATTTGAAATAAAATGGACAAGATTGATGCCCATGATTTATTGAAGGATGAACTTGAATTTGAGTTAGCTTGCCGTGGTATTCGGGGCTTAGAAACAGTAAAAGTTATGCGTAAAGTCCTTAAACAAATTTTTATAAGAGAGCGGGAAGGCGATTCCAGTATAAACGTAGTTGTCCCGTCTTGTTGTACGAAGGACGCCATGTCCCAGATTGAAATTTGTGAAAAAAAATTGCAATTTCTAAAATCGGCCTTCGATGAAGATCCTGATGGTGATATAAAAAAACGGCTAGCTTCGCGCCTCCAACACTTGCTCAACCGGGTCAAACTAATCATCCCTAGTGAATCAGACATAGACCGTCATATAAAACTATGTAAGGATGTTCAAATATTTTACGGGACAGTAATTACAAAGGATATGAAGGATGAAGATAAAAGTGAGAGTGAAGCAGAGATTTCTAAAAAGGATAAAGAAATACTCCATCGTAGTCTTGGAGAAGAAGCGATAGATATACTCACACATATCGATTTACAGTCAAGACACAGAACGATAGAGCCAGAAACAAGTTACAGTTCAAAGGAGAGGAGTTTTCCTAAAATGCAAGAAGGTCCTGAGAAAATATCATATCAATCTATTTTAGAAAATGAGTTAGGTTTTAGGAAACTTGTGCCAATTAAAGATTGGGGCGTTAAATTTTCCGGCAAGGGTGACGTAAGCGTTAATGCTTTCCTGGAAAGGATAGCTGAACTTAGGGAAGCACGTAATGCTAATACTAATGATTTATGGAGATATGCGGTGGATTTTTTTGAAGGTGAGGCGCTTATATGGTTTAGAGCTAACCGTGAGTATGTGAACAGTTGGGAGGAATTGGTAAACCTTCTTTTAGTTACCTTTCAGAGACCTTATTATCAGGACGAGTTATTAGAAGAAATAAAGAAGAGAACTCAAGGTAAAGGAGAAAAGATTGCTATCTATCTAGCTGTTATGCAGAATATGTTTAACAGACTTCCAGAGAAAATTAATGAAGAACAAAAACTTTCCATCTTATTGAAGAATATACAGCCATATTTTCAACTTGCAGTTTGCAGAGATCAGTTTAATACCGTATCAGAATTAACATCGGTGTTAAGAGTCTTAGAACGCACAAGAACTAACTGTGAAAATTTCCAAGAACCAACAAACACTAGTAATACTCTGGAGCCGGACCTAGCATATCAAGGACACCCTCTTGCGGAAGTTAATGAAGTGACAAAAATAGCATCGACATTTAATGTAAGAAATTTTGGCCTACAAAATATAAAATGCTGGAATTGTCGTGTTGCTGGTCTTATAAAAACTCGGTCGTTTAAAAACTGTACGCTCCCTCGTCAAAGGCTATTTTGCTATAGATGTGGCAAATTTGGCCAAACGGTAAAAAATTGCACATGTTCGGGAAACGAAAAACAGGAGGTCATTACTCCTGCCAAATGACCTCCAAGACAGCTTCAGATTTTAAAGATGAAGAATGGCAGAACTGGTTAAAAGTTGTTTCTCATTACTTTAAAACTGGCCAGTTATGCAATATCGTATCAAAAAGTAATGACAACCGTCATTACGCTCTTGTTAAGATTTTAAACAAATCTTTCTTGGGATTACTTGATTCAGGGGCCACATCTTCGGTGATTTCTAGAGACTTAAGTCGTAAGTTCATGGTTTTGGGATTCTCAATCCATGAAATACCTCAGTTGAGTATTTCCATGGCAGATGGAACATCCTACAATATAAAATCAGTAATTTATTTGCCAATACTGTTTATGAAACGGTATAAAGTGGTGAAGTTTTACATTATGGATAATTTAAGACATGATCTCCTCTTCGGTATGAATTTCTTTGATCATTTTAATCTTACCATTGGATATACAGAAGATATCATCAAAAATGAAAATATCCAAAAATTATCGAATGGTGAATTAGCAATAATAAATATAAGCAATTCAGTTAAATCAAGACATGAGTTGACAGAGGATCAATCGAAAACCTTAGGTTTAGTGGTTGAAGATATAAAGTATTCTATAGGCGAAGGTATAGGAAGAACGAACTTGATAGAGCACCACATTGATACAGGAGAACACATGCCCGTTACTCAAAGGCAATATCCCTTTTCACCACATATCATGCAGGAATTAGAAAAGGAAGTGGATGAAATGTTGGCAAAAGACATAATTGAACCATCGTTTAGCTCGTGGCGTTCACCGGTTCTTTTAGTAAAAAAAGCATCAGGCTCTAATAGATTATGTTTAGATAGTAGACAACTAAACAAGACAACAAAGAGTGATTCCTATCCATTGCCAAGAGTTACGTCTATTTTGGACAGTTTAAAGAATGCTCAGTATCTATCAACTCTTGACTTAAAATCGGCATTTTGGCAAATACCATTAGAAACTACGAGTAAAGAAAAAACAGCATTTGGTTTGCCAGGTAAGGGTTTATTTCAATTCAAGGTTATGCCTTTCGGTCTTAAAAATGCAAGTCAAACGCAACAGAGGCTAATGGACAAGTTATTTCCACCAGAGCATGAGGGTAAAATCTTTGCATATTTGGATGACATTGTGGTATGTTGTAAGACTTTTGAAGATCACATTAATTCGTTGACTTTGGTTAAAAAGCAGTTACTCTCAGCAGGTCTCACAGTAAATTTTGAGAAGTGCCAGTTTGCCCGTCCTTCATTAAAGTACTTAGGCTATATTGTTGATAAGGAAGGTTTAAGAACAGACCCAGAAAAAGTTAGTGCCATTTTAAACTATCCAAGACCAAACACATATACAGAGTTAAAACGTTTTCTAGGACTGGCGAGTTGGTATCGACGTTTTGTGGAGAGCTTTGCAATTGTTGCTGCTCCTTTACACGATCTTATTAAAGGCTTGAAAAAAGGTCAGAAAATTAAATGGGATGCAGAATCCGAAAGTGCTTTCACTGATCTCAAAACATCATTAACTTCTACTCCGGTACTGAGCTGTCCTGACTTCAACTTAGAATTTATTATACAGTGCGATGCCTCAAATAAAGGTACGGGCGCTGTTTTATTTCAAACTCGTGATGGTATGGAGAGACCAGTTGCGTATTCTAGCCGAAAATTTTCAGAAAGAGAGACAAAGTACTCTACTTCCGAAAGAGAGTTACTAAGTGTGATTCACGCGGTTGAACAATTTAGGCCGTACATAGAAGGCACGCACTTTAAGGTCATAACTGATCATAGCGCCTTGCAATGGCTTTACAAGAATAAGGATCCACATGGAAGGTTGGCTAGATGGGCAATGAGGTTACAACAGTTTGATTTCGAGGTAATATATAGAAAAGGTAAAGATAATATTGTACCGGATGCACTATCAAGAGCAATTCCAGATAAAGAAATAAATATTATAGATATTAAACCAGACGACAAAGATGACTGGTATAATTCAATTGAAAAAGAGATTACAGAGGGAAAAGGCAGAGATGATTGGATACTTAATCAAGGTATTTTGTGGAAATATTTGAAACTTAAACAATTTCCAGATGAAAAAGATTCTTGGAAGATAGCAATACCAGAAAAATTGAGAAGACAAATCCTAATAGAATGTCACGACAGTCCAACAGCAGGACATTTAGGAATTAAGAAATCCATAAATCGAACAAGACAACATTATTTCTGGCCATCCTTAATTAAAGATGTTAAAGATTACGTACGAAAATGTGAGACTTGCTCTAAACATAAACCTAGTCAACTGCCGCCAATTGGGAAAATGGGCAAACATAGAGAAGTAACAGAGCCTTTTCAAATAGTTTCCATGGATCTAATGGGCCCTTTTCCACGATCAAAGACTGGCAATACAATGTTACTTGTAGTTTCATGTTGGTTTAGCAAGTTTGTATTATTGTTTCCCTTGAGAAATGGTAAGACATCAACAATCGTTAGAATTATCGAAGAACAGATATTTCTCATATTTGGAGTACCAAGAACAGTGATATGTGATAATGGGAAACAGTTTATTTCATCACAGTTTAAAGAATTAATTACGAATTACAACTCTAAAATTTGGTATACGCCTTATTATCATCCTCAAACCAATCCTACAGAACGAGTAAATAGAGTAATTGGTACTGCAATAGCGTCATATATCGAAGATAATCATAAAGATTGGGATAAATTTATACCTCATATAGGCCATGCCATTAGAACTACTATACATGAAATAACTGGCAAAACTCCTTCATACTTGTTTTTTGGTAGAGAAACCTCCTTACAAAACAAAATTGATTTCGGGCCAGATAAAGATGATTATGTTAATGTAAATAGAAACTATTTTGAAAATAATTTAAGACTTAGAGAAGAAATATATAAAGACGTAAACAAGAGGCTGCGAGAGGCTTATGAAATTAATAGCAAAAATTATAATAAAAGAAGACGAATATGCAATTTCAATGTGGGAGAACTGGTTTGGAAAAAAACAAAACCACAATCATGTGCTAATAAAAACTTTATGGCCAAGTTATCTCCAAAGTACGAAAAAGCTATTATTTCGGAGAAGGTGTCAGCCGATGTTTATATTTTGAAAAGTTTACGCGGCAAACTTTTGGGTACATGGCACGCTTCTGACCTGAAACGGGTAATTTGAAATCTAGCTGAATCCGGTTGGATTCCATTTGATGAGGGGGGATATGTGATGATAAAAAAAAATGTTACGATTTACGTCATAATTGAGATGGGTCATGTTTCTCAAATTGGAAAAATATTGGAGGGTAGGAATTGGTTACGGACAGCGGAGGGCCGCAGTCGCGATCGCAAGAAGTGGTAATTTTTGTCAGACATTGGAAGTTTAATGCACAAAAGTTTACGTACATATTATAGCTGTGTATCAGTGAATTTTGTATTAATTAAATACACATTTTATTCGTGGAACGTTAATTTTAGAGGTGCAACGGGGTAAGTGTTTAATAGTATTTCTTATGTTGTAGTCTGAGTAACTTTGCGATAGTATTCTTAGATTATGCACTTATTTCAGTCTGTGGAAACGCCCATTAAGTTAATTGTGACCATACGCCTTCCTATATCTCTGGCAAAGAGTTATTAGAAAATCTACTTCGTCATAAAAACATGAGGACATAGAGAGATAATACTATATCCTAATTCGGGTTAAAGACATTTATTTCTCTTAAAGAACACATTGTTCACTTTTACAGAGATTAAGTATACATACAAAATAATATTACAGTATTTACACGGTAGCATGCATTATATAATTCTATTATGTTTTATTCTTGTATGTATATCCTTAATTAATTTGTTACTCTTTTTCTTACATAATGCAAACATATGTATGTATTATATCGTAAAGTTTTAAAAATATGAATATTGTATTAATGCAGTTACTGATATGTTCAAAATTGAAGATATGCAGTTATGAAATTTTTTCTACAATGTATGATTTTAGTTTATTCTTAAAATGCTTAATATTATTACAATCTTTTATAGTATCCGGTAGATTATTATACAAAAGTACACCCTCACACATTATATTTTTATTGCCATAAGATCTCGTCCGAGGCTGCCAGATTTGAAGTTTGTTTTTGTTTCTAAGATTATGTGTAATACACTTTGGTGTGAATGTAATTGTTGAATGTATGTTTTTAGATATTATTTTTTTAATAATAAGGCATGTGTTATATGTATATAATTGTTTAATGTTTAAAAATTTAGTTTTTCTGTATAGCTCCTTAGTTGGGGTTAGGTAGTTGTAATGAAATAGTGTTTTTATTAGTTTACTTTGTGCTCGTTGTAACTTATTTATGTGCGTTTGTGCAGCAGAACCCCATATCTCTATAAGGTACTCCAGGTGTGGCTTGGCTAGGGCGTTATAAACAGTAGATTTGATTTTGTATGGAATACAGTTTGATACCTTTCGCAATGCTCCCGTAAGTGATGCTAATTTTGATGTTATTTTGTCTATATGAGAGTCCCATATCAGTTTGTCATCTAATAATAGACCTAGGTACTTTTCTTTTTTAGATCTTTTAAGAGTAATATTATTAATCTTAAGTGGTGTGTAGGTAGGTATTTTTTTTTATTTTTAGCACAGAAAACCATAAATGATGTTTTGGTCACATTAATTGTGAGAAGATTGTATGAAAACCACTCATTTAATATATCTAAATCCTTTTGTGCTTGTGATATAATTTCATGAATTGAATGTGCAAAGTAAAAAAGACAAGTGTCATCTGCGTAGAGTGATAAGTGACCTGACAGGTTTAAATTTACTATGTTGTTTATGTATGTAAGAAATAACAAAGGGCCTAATATTGAGCCTTGTGGAAATGCCACAGGTAATTTGTTGAGGACAACTTTTGTAGTTGGATATTTGTACATTAAATTTTACATAAAATTTGTACATGTAATTTGACTCGAAAAGTCATCGGCAGGCATAGCCTATCGGGATAGCGGCCAAACGCACCGGGCGACTTCTTCAAATTCACGGTTCAAACCTTCGAATAAAATATTGAAATTTATTTTTTTAATTTTGTTTTTTCTTTTATTATTTATTAAGTTTGCATTTTTTTGTAATGATACTTTATTTATAAGTCTTGTTAACTAAAGTAAAATAACTAATGGTAAATTTTATGTTTTATTATATTTCATTTTATTTTTCTAGTTAATGCTTAGCTGTAGAATTAGTTAAAATTTTAGTGCTTACATATCTTAGAGTTAGGATAATTTGTAGTTTTTATGCTTTAAACTATTTAGTTAATTGTTTTGTAGTATTGAGTTGATGTAGGCTTTTATGTTGCAATTAAATAACTTACACCAACAATATCGCACATTTGTTTCTTACGAGGGTGGATTGAAAAGTACTCGGCCTAACCAAGAAAATGAACACATACTAAATCAGTTATATTTTTATTTTTCTACATAATCACCATCAAGTTCAA
The DNA here is from genome assembly GCA_033319125.1 of Parnassius glacialis. Taxonomy (NCBI): domain Eukaryota; kingdom Metazoa; phylum Arthropoda; class Insecta; order Lepidoptera; family Papilionidae; genus Parnassius; species Parnassius glacialis. The sequence goes on along the minus strand of JAVANC010000029.1, from coordinate 21,839,278 downwards.
TACACTTTTGCCACCTCCCCTTCCAAGCATTTAGACCGTTGAAAAAAAATGATTCTTCCTTAGAGTCAAAATATGCGTCTACAGCTGCTTTGACCTCGTCGTTTGTCGAAAATCTTTGACCTCCCAAGTGCTTTTTTAGGTTAGGGAACAGAAAGAAGTCTGATGGTGCCAGATCAGGTGAATACGGCGGATGCGGTAACAGTTCAAAGCCACAGTTGTGAATTTCAGCCATTGACTGTACTGACGTGTGAACACGGGCGTTATCTTGATGAAACAGGACTTTTCTTCTGAGCATTCCTCGACGTTTTTCTTTTATTTCCTCTCGTAAACGACGTAGTAAGGTGCAGTAGTAATCAGAGTTTATAGTCTGACCCCTTTCAAGATAATCAATCATAATCACACCTTTCGAGTCCCAGAATACTGAAGCCATCACCTTATTTGCCGACAAAATCGACTTAGCCTTTTTAGGGGGTGGTGAACCAGGTCTTCTCCACTGTTTTGATTGTTGTTTTGTTTCCGGTGTACAGTAATGAACCCATGTTTCGTCTATAGTAACAAAACGATTCAAAAAATCATTTGCATCGGCTTCAAATAACTCCAAACAGTCGCGTGAAATAGTCAATCGCGTCCTTTTTTGTTCAACTGAAAGCAGTCGCGGAACCCACCTCGCAGACACCTTGTGGAAACCCAACTCGTTGACAATGATGTTTTGAGTTCGTTCATAAGAGATGCCTATAATCTCGGCTATCTCTCTAATTTTTAATCTGCGGTCTCCCATTATTAAATCAAGTACTTTTTTAATATTTTCGTCAGTAGTTGACGTCGAAGGCTTTCCAGAGCGGGGTTCATCTTTCACACTCTCTCTACCACGCTTAAATTCTGCTATCCATTTTTTGACGGATGAATATGACAGAGCACAATCGCCTAATGTACTGACCATGTCATCATGGATGGCTTTTGATGATAGCCCCTTCTTATGGAGGTACTTAATGACGGCACGCTGCTCGATTTGCTCCATTCGCGGAAATTATGTCCGATTACTTTGTTAATAAATTTATAAAATCACAACTAATTATCGCACACGTTTCGAACTTCACACAATGAACTAGTCTGAACTGAACTAAATAATGTGGGTAGATTTGATTTTTAGAATTGAATGGATCTATGTTAGGCCGAGTACTTTTCAATCCACCCTCGTATCTTGCCTGGACCCCAACCCCTAGGGCTTGAGTAAACACATGACAATATTTTATGTATTACTGAACATTGGTTGAAAGATTCCAACTCCATCATCATCATCATCATCATCCGGATGGATATCAGGTTTCCGTCGATGCCCCTCTCGGCTATTCGGACCATTGTCTGACCCGGAGTGTGGTGCCACTCACGCTCCCCTCGCGGTTGCGTTTTGCAGGTTGCCGCCGTGTTTGGCATTACAGGTCGGCGGATTGGGACGGAATGCGGTCTTTCTTTGCCTTCTACCCATGGGGGCGGGTTTGCTTCTCGCCGGTTGATCCCAGCGCTGTTGCTGACTCTGTCGCTGATGTGGTGTTACACGGAATGGAATTATTTATTCCATCATCTGTGGTACCCATCGGAGGCAGATCTCAGCCTTGGTTTAGTCGCTCCTGTAAGACTGCATTACGCAGTAAGCAGGAGTGTTATCAAGCCTGAGCTGCGGCTTAGGCGACTCGGGATGTAAACACCAGCACATTTAAAAAGAAGTATAACTTCGCCTCTAGGTTCTTCAAAAGAGTTATTGCCAAGAAAAAGTCAGGGCACATAGGCAGAATTGGCGAGAAACTAGTTCGCCTTCCTTCGGAAACCCGTGCATTCTGGTCTCTCGCCAAGGCTATCCAAGGGAATTTCTGTAAGCCATCACTACCATCTCTACACAGGGAGGACGACTCACTGGCAAGACGCAAAAGAGAAAGCCGACCTTTTAGGCTCCCTTTTTGCGTCAAACTCGACTCTTGATGACGGGGGGAAAACACCGCCGACCATCCCGCGGTGTGAGTGCTCCATGCCAGATGTCCTGTTCTCACAGCGCTCGGTTCGCAAAGCACTGCTCTCCCTGGACATACAGAAGTCGAGTGGGCCTGATGGAATCCCCCAATTGTGCTGAGGACGTGTGCTCCGGAGTTGGAACCGGTCCTAACGCGTCTTTTCCGGTACTCCTACTCCCAATGCGTAGTCCCGAATTCGTGGAAGATAGCTTTTGTCCACCCGATCCCTAATAAAGGCGACCGCTCAGACCCGTCCAACTATAGACCTATCGCCATCACCTCCTTGTTCTCCAAAAGAATGGAATCGATTATTACCTGCCAGCTCAATGCGGTACCTTGAGGGTCACCAGCTTGTCAGTGACCGCCAATACGGTTTTCGTCGGGGTCGATCAGCTGGTGATCTTCTGGTCTACCTGACCCATAGATGGGCAGAGGCAGTAGAGTCCAAGGGGGAGGCGTTGGCCGTTAGTTTGGACATTGCGAAGGCCTTCGATCGGGTTTGGCTTCTTTCGAAGCTCCCTTCCTATGAGATTCCCGAGAAATTGTGCAATTGGATCACCAGCTTCCTTACAGATCGGAGCATCAAGGTCGTTGTAGACGGTGCATGCTCCGACTACAAGCCTATTAACGCTAGTGTTCCACAAGGCTGTGTGCTATCACCAACGCTGTTTCTTCTGCATATCTCTTCTGCGTATGCATCTGATATGTTGCTAACTGGTAACATTCATTGCTATGCGGATGACAGGACTGGTGATGCTCTATACACTGGCCGTGCCAATATTTCTCGGGAAAACGTCGCCGAGTACCGGAACAAACTTGTGTCTGAAGTCGAGTCTTTGCTGAACAAAGTCTCGGATTGGGGGCGACTAAATCTAGTCCAGTTTAATCCTCAGAAGACACAAGTTTGCGCGTTTACCGCTAAAAAGAACCCCTTTGTCGTATCTCCTCAGTTTCAAGGCACTCCCCTTCTTGCCTCAGCCAGTATCGAAATCCTTGGAGTCGACATATCGAGTGACGTGCAATTTCGTGGTCACTTGGAAGAGAAGGCCAAATTGGCCTTTAAAAAGCTTGGCGTGCTCAGCAGAGCGGGACAGTATTTCATGATGGCACACCGCCTGCAACTTTACAAGGCGCAGGTTCGGCCTCACATGGAATACTGTTCCCATCTCTGGGCAGAGGCTCCCTAGTACCAGCTCCTTCCACTTGACCGCATCCAGCGCAGAGCGGTTCGAATCGTCGACGACCGAGTCCTTTCCGATCGGCTCGATTCATTGGCACTGCGAAGAGATGTTTCATCCCTTTGCATTTTCTTTCGCATCTACCACGGGGAGTGCTCTGAGGAATTGTCCGGATTAATCCCAGCCGCCAAATTTCACGAACGCACATCACGGCAGAACACCCGATACCATCCACACCATCTGGATGATTGGCGGTCCACCACTGTGCGATTTTGCGATTTCGTTCAATAGAGATACTAAATTACGTGGTGGCTCCTTAATATTAACTAATAAATCCTTATCATGTAAAGAACGTAAAGACATTGTGAGCCTCTCTGTTGAGCGTACTGTAGAAATGGCATGTGTTGAGCTTGAGCACCTTATTGTTGTCAGTGTTTACAGACCCCCATGTTCAAATTATGATACCTTTGAAAAAATTATGGAAGAAGTTTTAGTTAAGCTTAATAAACAGAATAAATTTCTTGTAATGTGTGGAGACTTTAATATCAATCTCCTGGAAACTTCTTCCATCAGTATTAAATTTTGCTCTTTAATCAAATCCTATAATCTTGATAATTTATTACAAATACAAATACAAATTCTTTATTTGCAAGAAACACAGTTGACAGGGTCTTAAGTTAAATCTAGTGTACATGTGTTTAGTCTGCTCGCAGACGTGCAAATATTTAGGTACATAATACAAAAAAAACTATCTGCAAGTGGATCACATAAATCTTTGAACTAATTTTTCCATTCTAAATATTCTTTTAGGCTATAGAAACAATTTTCCAATAACCATTTTGTTAAGTTATTTTTAAAAGAGACTCCCTCTTTTTCTTTTAAATTCTTAGGTAATGTGTTAAACAATAATATACTCATGTTATATACATTTCTCTTATACATATTTTTATGACAGGGAGGTTGATATATTAGGTCTGCATATTTACTTCTTAAACGCCTTGTTGTAGTATTTTGGCGGGTTTTAAAATACTTAGGGAATGATTTGACAAAAAGACAGGCTTCTTTGATATATAAACAAGGTAATGGAAGAATATTATATTTTTTACTTAATTATCGTCACGCACAATCCCTGACGGGGTAGCTAGAGATAACAGATCGCCAAGTGTCACGATCCTTACATACCTCTTTCGCTTCTTTCAGATTCATTATCTTCTTCATACATGCAAGTCTAGGTATCCGAATATGATAATATTATATTTTTTAAAATAAGGTTTACAACTATCTAAATACCAAATGTTGCTTAAAGCACGGATGCATCGTTTTTGAAGTAAAAGTGCTCTTTCTACCTCAAGAGAGTTACCCGAAAGCAAAATCCTATAACTAAGCACTGATGATACGTAGCCATGGTACGCGGTGAGGGCAGCCTCAACTGATATATTTTGCCTAACACTTTTTAAAGCAAAAGCGAATCGTTGAAGCTTTTTACAAACGACACCAATATGCTCCTTCCAGTTCAGATGTGTATCAATATTTACTCCTAAAAATTTATAGTAGTCTACTTCATCAATTTTGTTATTGTCGTATAGAATATTAAAGTGTTGTTTAGATGACCTTGTCGTGAAGCGACAATTAAAAGAGAAGGAAAACCTAACCTACGATCAGCAAAACAACCAAATAGACCAAGACATATAATATATTTAAGATTCGAAAATATTTACAATTTTATATATCAAAAATGGAGTATGAATATGAGGATGGATGATGTGATTTACAAATTATTTTAAAAAAAAAGGTAATAAAAAAAGAGATTTGTATCGAAGCTGAGTCCGAAGATCCCAAGTGTGCTCTCAGCGCCTGGTACGAGCACGCACGGCGTAGGTGAGAAGGCGAGGGCGTCTCTAGGCGACGACCTCAGGTGAATGCGGCGATTGCAGTATCGGCGACTTCAGCCCAGACAGGAGCTTGCAGGATCCTCAGCGACTTCAGACAGCGCAGTAGCCTGCAGGATCCGGTGACTGCAGGCGGGACAGAGGTTTGTAGGTTCCGGTGATTTCGGGCGGAACAGAGGTTTGTAGGTTCCGGCGACTCCAGGTAGAGTAGAGACTTGTGGGATCTCGGCGACTTCAGGCAGAGCAACGTTTTGTAGGATCCGGCGACTTCAGGCAGAGCAACGGATCGTAGAGTCCAGTGGCTTCAGGCAGGATAGAGGCTTGCAGGATCCCGGGGCTGAGCGGCCCCGGGATAAGGCCTTTAGAAGATGCTTCCGATACGAGAACTGAAGCAAGACTGTCCTGTATTCTCCAATTGTTTGGCTTTTATACCTTTTTAGAGAGAACGAGAAATTATTTAAATTAAAACGAAATTTATTGTAAATGACCTACAGCCAAAAAGTATTTATGAAGAAAGAACATCATACCAGAGACGAATTTGAATAAAAGTTACCATGACAACTACAAAAACAATGGTTGTCAAATATAAAATTTTTGGTTTTTAGGAATATAATTGGAAAATCTTTACATTTAAGTAAGAAATGAGATATTATTCAAATAGGAAAAACTGATGCGCGACAGCGCACCGAAGCCTGAAATTGTAGAGTTACAGAGAATTCAATAAAAGACCAAAAAAAAAGTTAAGGCTTCGTTGACAGCTAGTTTAAAAGTACTAAATAGTGTGAAAATACGCAGAAAAATGATATGTTATTGTGTAAAAACGTTACAGGATCCTATATAAATAAAGGTGATGCAAAATATAAATGCAGAATATCAAAACAGAATGGAGAATTAGTGTACAATGAAATGTAAGTTGCATAACACTACAACCTGTATGATCTAAATTGCATAATCTTCGTTTTTTGTAGATTGACCCTTAAATCATGAGCCTCTAACCATTGTATGATATTTGTTAGTGCCGTATTTGCAAGCGAACCTAATGAATTATTACCATCACTTTTAACTATTATAGTAGTATCGTCTGCAAAAAGGATACATTTGTGTGAAGTGGCATTGGGAAGGTCATTAACATACAATAGAAATAATAAAGGACCGAGTATACTACCCTGTGGTACGCCTGTTTATTTATACAATAATTGAGAACGATGAGTTTCTTTAATTAAAATGTTATTTTTTGTGTCATTTTTGTTATCTTTGTACCCTGTCTTCTACTTTTTAAATAACTTTGAAGCCATGCATACGCGTTCCCTCTAATTCCGTATGATTCTAGTTTATGAAGGAGTTTATCATGATTTACAAAGTCAAAGGCGTAACTCATGTCAAGAAACAGTGACAGTACCAGGGTATTATTATTTATACATTCAGTTACATATTTTATAAATTCAAAACAAGCAAGAGAAGTAGAACTACCTTTACGAAAGCCAAATTGTTCAGGTTATAATATGCCACAAGAACTTATAAAATCATTAAGCCTTTTAAGCATAGCATAGCTTTTGCTGTCGCACGGATGGGCCGGCTCGAACCGGGGTGGTACCACGACCTCACAGAAAACCAGCGTGAAGTAGAGGTTTACCTCTGCGTTTCGCTTGGTGAGTGCAGGTAGCCGGAGGCCCTTTTTACTGGAAATGAGGCATTCCATCTTAGTCCTCACGGGTGACAACGCATCTACATTTTGATTTGTAATAGAGGATAGATGTAGATGTCTATGGGCCGCAGCAACCACTTACCATCAGGTGGACTGTGTGCTCGTTTGTCACCCTTATCCTATAAAAAAAAAAAAAACAATACCGAAACCAAAGTGATAGGTCTATAGTTGCCTATATCTCCTTTTTATGCAAAGGATGAACTACATTCTACTACATACTACTATATTCTTTGAAGTACGTATTGCAGGGTGTAGTGCAACTTGTATTGATAATATTTTACAGGTGTTGTACCAATCAACAAATCAATAATTCAAAAACTTAGTTCAGATCATTGTGGACAACTAGTTTCTTTACCTTATATGTACAAAAAATAGGTAATTGAGAAAATTGTGTTTGTTCCTATTAATTCAAAACGCCTGGAGAGATTTAGAAGTAATATGCTAAAAAATCTTCCATCGTTTTCTTATAAAAACAATGTAGACTATTTATATGGAGAATTATTTACCCTTATAAACAATGAATTTAATTAAACATTTACTTCTAAAACATTCTCCAGAAACAGTTGCAAGGCATTTAATGAGTTGTCGACATAAAAGCAGACGAAGGTTATATGACCTTTACCATGAAAGATCATATAATCTTTCCGATGCTTTTAAAGAGTATGTACAAAATAATTGTAAAATGTTTAAAAGAATTTGCTCCACAGCCAAATCATTACATATTAGTAACAAAATTAAGATGGCTAAGAATAAAATTAAAATGACGTGGAGTATAATTAACAGTGAAACCGGTAAATAGAATCCTCGTGACTCAAACTATCAATTAAAAATTAATAATGAATTGACACTATTCCGAAGATATCCCGGACATCAGTCTGAGCGAGATTAAAATGGCTCTCCAGCACCTTAAAAACGGCAAGGCCCCAGGCGAGGATGGAATTACAGCGGAGCTTCTGAAAGCGGGTGGAAAACCGGTACTGGAAGTCCTTCAGAGGCTCTTTAATTCCGTCCTCTATGGTGGCATTAAACCGGAGGCGTGGAGCAGAAGTGCGGTGGTTTTGTTCTTCAAGAAAGGTGACAACGCTCTCCTGAAGAACTACAGACCGATTTCCTTTCTGAGCCGCGTCTACGTGCTGTTTTCGAGAGTCATTACGAATCGTCTCCCACGCAGACTTGACGACTTCCAGCCTCCCGAACAAGCCGGTTTCCGAAAGGTCTTTAACACTATAGACCACATACATACCCTTCGGCAAGTTGTACAGAAGTCCGAGGAGTACAATTTGCCACTATGCCTGGCGTGTGTGGACTACGAGAAAGCCTTTGATTCCGTCGAAATTTGGGCGGTGCTGCAGTCCCTTCAGCGGTGCCAAGTTGACTGTCGGTATATCGAAGTGCTCAAGTGCTTGTACAGTAGGGCTACGATGGCTATCCGAGTACAGAACCAGAGTACGAAACCTATCCAATTGCAGAGAGGTGTAAGACAGGGTGACGTTATATCCCCGAAACTCTTCACCGCTGCATTGAAAGACGTTTTCAAGCTTCTGGACTGGAAAGGATACGGTATTAACATCAATGGCGAGTACATCACTCACCTTCGATTTGCCGACGATATAGTCCTTATAGCAGAATCGCTGGACGACCTAAGCACTATGCTCAATGACCTCAATAGTGTCTTCCAACGGACAAGTCTTAAGATGAACATGGACAAAACAAAGATCATGTTTAATGTCCATGTCACACCTATGCCGATAGTTGTTGGGAGCACTAAGCTCGAAGTTGTTGACGAGTATGTTTACCTGGGACAAATAGTCCGACTAGGTAAGTCCAACTTCGACCGAGAGGTCAATCGACGGATTCAACTCGGCTGGGCAGCCTTCGGGAGCTTCCCGACACATCTTCTCGTCAGACATACCTCAAAACATGAAAACGAAATTGTACAACCAGTGCGTGTTGCCAGTGATGACTTACGGATCTGAGACGTGGTCCTTCACTGCTGGCCGTATAAGGAAGCTCAAGTTCACTCAGCGAGCTATGGAAGAGGGCTATGCTCGGGGTTTCTCTACGTGATAAACTTAGAAATGAGTATATCCGCAGTAGAACCAGAGTAACTGACATAGCCCAACGGATTAGTAAGCTGAAGTGGCAGTGGGCCGGCCATATAGCTCGAAGAACCGACAACCGATGGGGAAGAAAGGTTCTTGAGTGGCAGCCTCGTACCGGTAGGCGAAGTGTAGGGCGACCTCCCACGAGATGGAGTGACGACCTGAACCGTGCTTTGTGGCATTCCTTGGGGGAGGCCTATGTTCAGCAGTGGACTTATGAAAGGCTGTAATAATGATGATGAATGAATTGACTAAATCGAATCAGGAAGTTGCAGCGGTGTTTGAGAAATATTTTACTGATGTTCCTATCTTGACCACAGAGTCATTGAATACTTCTCCCAACTGTTGTCGAGTCATTACTTAAACAGAATGTTAATACCTGTTTAAAAGAATTTATATTTGAAAAAGTATTATATTATAATATTGTAAAATACTTCAAAACCATTGATGTAAAGATTTGAGAAAGACCAGATTTGTGGGGGATTTCCGTTACAGTGATTGCGTCCATAATAGATTTAATTGCACCTCACCTTGCTATTATTTTTAATACTTGTATCGATTCTAGTGTGTTTCCTGATTTAATGAAGTATAGTAAAGTAATACCTTTATTTAAATCTGGTAGTACATTGGACCCCGCTAGTTATAGACCTATTTCTGTACTACCAACTCTCAGTAAAATTTTTGAAAAACTAGTTTTGGATCAATTGTTAATTTTTTAAATACAAATATATTACTTCATATAAACCAATTTGGTTTTACAAGAGGTCGCTCGACGTCTGACGCAAGTGTTAAGCTTATAAAATATATTTTTAATGCCTGGGAGAATTCACAAGATGCCTTAGGTATTTTCTGTAATCTTTCCAAGGCTTTCGAATGTGTTCATCATAAGACATTAATCATGAAACTACAACAGTACGGTGTAAAAAATTTGGCGCTTAGTCTTATTACTTCATACTTAAGTAACAGATCTCAAAAAGTCGTGATAAATGGTAAAGGTTCCTTCGGATCGGTAGTATCAATGGGTGTTCCTCAGGGCTCGATTCTTGGCCCATTCCTGTTCTTAATCTATATTAATGACTTACTTTATCTTGTAGGGGACAATGATGATATAGTATTATTTGCTGACCTTTGATACCTCTTTGATTTTCAAACTCAAACGGCAATCAATTAATTATGACGATGTAAATAATGCTCTATCGAAATTAGTACATTGGTTTAACGCCAACAATTTGCTCTTAAGCGGCAATAAGACAAAATGTATTATATTTACAATACCTAATTATTATTTTTTTATAGGATAAGGGTGACAAACGAGCACACAGTCCACCTGACGGTAAGTGGTTGCTGCGGCCCATAGGCATCTACATCTATCCTCGTTTGCGAATCAAAATGCAGATGCGTTGTCACCCGTGAGGACTAAGATGGAATGCCTCATTTCCAGTAAAAAGGGCCTAATGTAAAACATTCGAAAACAAATGTAATAGATATCGGATTATTATAATAAAGTAAAAGTCGACTTCAAAAAACTAAAAATGAATAGAATAGTTTATTTTTAATAGCTTCTGAAGTCCTTGCTAAAGCATAGCGTATAGAAGAAAGAAAGTCCCAATTGCAGAAGATATTATAACGTGGAAATTATTTTAGCTCTTTGAAGTCGGCTTACGGTTTTATTTCTGGACCCTTTTAGTGGACTAAGGAAAGATCACGTGTTCTCCTTAACTACCAGAATATCTTTTTTTAATACTAGTAATGCTATTAAACATTACTAATATTCCCTTTAACCATTTCTGGTAAGCTTAAAATGCTTGTGTTAGAAGTGGTTCACGACAGTAGTCAAATAGCGGATTCGAACCCACGACCTTTCGAGTTCGCGGTCCGCGACCTGCTACTAGGCTGCTGACGCTTCTTTTGAATATTTAATTTAAAAATTTCATCTCATGTTTTTCCACATATAATACTAGAAGTTTTTCCTAAATTTTATTGAACGACCCCTGAAGTACTACCAATTTTCATAAAAAAGCATTGGTTCAAAACTGACAAAGATATAGCGTAACATACACACTAAAAAAATAAAATCCAACTGATAACCTTTTCTTTTTTTAAGTTGGTAAAAAGGGACCCTACTATAATTTAGAAGAGCGATGGTAAAACAGATTCCAAATGCGTCGAGGGAAAATAACAATCGAGAACGGAACAACTATGATTAATGTTGGCCCCATTATTCAGTCCGTGGCGGGCCGCAAATTGATGCCTTGACGCTCGCACAATTTGAAGGACTATATACTGGTGCAGGTGATTGTAGTGCTACAGTACATATAAACGGCTGTTCATGTTAATCGTAAATTTAGACCTATTTTAAACTCTTATTCTTAAGATATAATATAAACTAAAATATATTATAATTATAGTAATTTTATACACACAAATTTAGACGTAGCAAAGCCAGGCCCCAGCTACATTATGGTTGTAGCACAAATGGGTCGGCTCGACCGGGGAAGAACCACGCTCTCACAGAATACCAACGTTAAATAGCATAACGCTGCTGTGTTTCGTATGGTGAGTATAGTGAATCGAAGACCCTTCTTACTGGAAACGTAGCATTCCATCTTAGTCCTCACTAAGGTGACAACGCATCTGCATTTTGATTTCTAATGAGGGTAGATGTAGATGTCTATGGGTCACAGCAACCACTTACCATCGGCGGACTATGTGCTCGTTTATCACCATATCCTATATATATATATATATATATATATATATATATATATATATATATATATAAACAAACTCGATTTATTTAGAGATATTCCTAAATTTATTCAAAGGTTATAAGTAAAGTTACAGCCTGTATTCGTCCCAATGCTGGGCACAGGCATTTCTGAAAGAGTTTTAGGACAAGGTCAAGGTCATTGCTTCTTGATGTAATTCACACCATGTCTTAGAAATAAAGTTATGTTTTATTTCTCAGACATGCAGGTTTCCTAACTGTGCTTTCTTTCTCCGCCAGGCACATGGAAAATCAAAACTTAAAATAAATAATTTAATTGGTGCTGGTTGGAATTGAACCCACGTTGCTACAGTTACTGCGTAATTTACTCCGCAAACTGCCACGTTTATGTAAATTCTATTATAATTCCTAATTAGCTTGGCGATACTGTGGCGCCTAATGCCGGTGTTCCTCAGGGGTCCGTTCTCTCCGCAACTCTCTTCCTGCTGCACATAAATGATCTGCTTATTCCCGGTATCTATGGGTATGCAGATGACAGCACAGTTGTGGAGAGATACCAACCAAGCGCCCGAGCCAGTCATGATCAAATCCTGTCAGAAAGAGAGGCTATGGTTGAGCGTGTGAGTCTCACACTACAGGCAGTCTCCGAATGGGGCGATGCCAACCTCGTGAGATTTAACGCCTCCAAAACATAAGCGTGTCTTTTTACCGCTAAAAGGAGCCCGATCATTTTGGCTCCTACTTTCAGGAATGTATCCTTGTAGTACACTGACCGCCTTCAGTTGTTAGAGATTGAATTTTCTCTGAACCTAAACTATGGCTGGTTCATTGAGTCCAGAGCCAAAGCAGCCGTAAGGAAACTTGGTGTCCTTGCAAGGGTGCGGCGGTACTTCACGCCGGGGCAGCTTCTGACCTTATATAAAGCGCAATTCCGGTCGTGCATGGAGTACTGCTGTCACATATGGGCTGGTGCTGCAAAGTGCCACCAGGCAGCATTGGACTCAGTGGAGAGACGTGCTAAGAGGCTCATTGGTGACCTTGATTTGGTTGAAATCAATTTTGTCAGCCTCGAGCACAGGCCCAGAATAGCCAGTCTCTCGGTATTCTATAGGATGCATTTCGTTGAGTGTGCGCAAGAATTACACGCTTTAATTCCTCCCTCTCCTTGCCACCATCGGACAACCAGACGGTCGGCGGGTCTTCATCCCTTTGTTGTCGATATTCCACGCATTAGAACCAAACGGTTTGCTTCGTCTTTTGTAATGTGTACAGCAAAGGAGCGGAATAATTTGCCGGCGTCTGTCTTTCCGTCCGAATACAATCTGGGCGTCTTCAAGGTAAGAGTGAATAGGCTTTTGTTACTATAAGACAGTGCGATTTACCATCTAAGGCTGAATCAGCACTTACCACCAAGTGTGATTGCGGTCAAGCACTGGCTTATAATAAGTAAAAAAAATTAAGTACATAATGTCTTCCAGATCGATTTTCGGTCATAGCAGCCAGTTTGAAGTGAGATTATAGTGCATGAGAGTGCGCGCACTATGCACTCTCTATTCCCTCACTCTCATAGTCCGATGGGAAGAAAATCTGATACGACCAGAGAGAGAGAGAGATCAAGTGCAAGAGACAACGGCTTTCCGAGGCACGGGGGGGAAACACCGCCAACTTCCTGACTCCGGGCTGCTACTTACTGCTAATTTCTTTATCATCATCATCATCATTACAGTCCTTCACAAGTCCACTGCTGAATTTATTATTCCCTTAAGAAATGCCACAAAACAATCCCATATAGCTCGAAGAACCGACAACCTATGGAGAAGAAAGGTTCTCGAGTGGCAGCCTCGTACCGGTAGGCGAAGTGTACTACTAGATGGAGTGACGACCTGGTAAGAAATGCAGGAAATCGATTGATCCAGGTGGCTCAGGACCATGCTTTGTAGCAATTTCTTTATAGAAAAACCCAATTACTAATTTTGTCTTGACTAGGGATTCGAGCCCGCAACGACATGGTCAACAGTCGCGCTTACGATCACTAAGACCAATAAGACAGTCTGATTGATTTGTTATTTCATAAAACGCAGTGGTACTTAACGTATGAATGAAGAGTTGATAATTGGATAACCGTGTAGTGGCGGTGTAAGAATGTACACCATATCGCCCCAAGGGTGTCATGAAAGACCAAAGAGGGAGACTGAAGCAGGAAATGGGCAGCAGCATCTTCCTGATAACGGCAAACTATGGCAAATACCCTCGTATGAAGCAATCTATGGAGGAGGCCTATGTTCAGCAGTGGACTCTTATAGGTTATAATGGATGGATGGATGATAATTGGAGTTTAATTTTTAATTTCCTAATCAAATCCCCGGTGGCAATTACGCTTACTGTTCAAGTGAAAACTAATTTCCTTCGTTATTTTACGGCCGCCATTTTCAAAGCTTCGTCCCGTTTTCTCATTGTCTTTCTAGTACGGTGAATTTGACAAGGTTCCTGCTTCACTGTTTTGAATTCAATATTGGCATCATTAAAGTTGTTCGGAGCGAACAAAAGCTGTGACGTGTTCGATAAGCTGCAGTTTTCTTATCAAGATATTTTAAGTTTCAGTTATTTATGAATGAAATGAATGAAATATTTATTTGCATTGGGTTAAGATACATTGAAGATGGACACAGTAATTAAACATCCGCTGAATCAGACATTATTAATAGCATGCATTATACATTACTACACACGCATACAATATACATTATATAAATGTTTCTATGTATATATAATAGTGTGGAGTGATTAAAAAGGGAATATTAGTTATGTTAATAGCATAGCAAAAATACTAAACATTTATATAAAAAATATGGATGTAGGAGCATGATTTAGATCATGAATAATGAATGAGGTATGAGTGTAAGTTAGAGGTGTGAGGAGAGACGATAGAGTAAAAGGACGAGGAAAAGATGACGATCGTTCGGTTTGAGAGAGGAAAGACGAAGGTTTTGAAAGACGAAATATTTTTTTAGTAAAAGAGTCTGTGGATAACTTACTTACATAGACGCTATGAACTTGCGACTGAGTATATCCTGATTACAGTACGATATTATACAAGATGCAGTAATTGTCTTAAGTGCACTTAATATACTAATTACAGTTAATATTATATATGTAGCGTGATTACTGCTCCATTTACTGATTGACTAAGTAAGCTTAATAAGCTAATAGGATTTGGTTTCAGGACAATATAACTTTGCGTGAGTTATATCGGAGTTAATTAAAAAATGCATTAGTTTGTTATTTATAGACGACTTTAGGAATCTTAAAGAGAATCTTAATTCAAACGGTTGTTTTTGTTTTGTCTATCTATATAACGGCATCCTTTATTTTAATTTTCAACAACTTGTAGACAGCCGATTGACTTGAAAATATGCACTCGTGTCAAGGACAGATGATAATACAATTATTTAATAACTTTATCCTAGTCCAGGATCACCAGCATAAAATAAAGTTTTTTTTTATAGGATTAGGGTGAAAAACGAGCACACAGTCCAGTCCGATGGTAAGTGGTTGCTGCGGCCCATAGACTCTCTGTTACAGATCAAAATGCAGATGCGTTTTCACCCGTGAGGACTAGGATGGAATGCCTCATTTCCAGTAAAAAGGGCCTCCGGCCACCTGCACTCACCAAGCGAAACGCAGAGGTAAACCTCTACTTCACGCTGGTATTCTGTGAGGTCTTGGTACCACCCCGGTTCGAGCTGGCCCATCCATGCGACAGCAAAAGCTGCCGTTTGGCTCTACCACTGTTAAAAAGTAATTCTCCAAAATAATGGAAGCCGTTATAAACTGCCAGCTCATGAGGTACCTTGAAGATCACCAGCTGATTAGTGACCGCCAGTACGGTTTTCGTCGGGGTCGATCAGCTGGTGATCTTCTAGTCTACTTAACTCATAGATGGGTGGAGACAGTAGAGTCCAAGGGGGAGGCATTAGCCGTTAGTTTAGACGTAGCGAAGGCCTTTGATCGGGTCTGGCACAAAGCGCTTCTTTCGAAGCTTCCTGCCTATGGGCTTCCCGAGAAATTGTGCAAATGGATCACCAGTTTCCTTGCTGATCGGAGCATCAAGGTCGTAGTAGACGGTGCATGCTCTGATCTCAAGCCTATCAACGCTGGTGTTCCACAAGGCTGCGTGCTATCACCAACGCTGTTTCTCCTGCATATCAATGATATGTTGCTAACTGGTAGCATTCATTGCTATGCGGACGACAGCACTGGTGATGCCTTATATACCGGCCGTGCCAATATTTCTCGGGAAAATGTCGCCGAGTACCGGGACAAACTTGTGTCTGAAGTCGAGCCTTTGCTTAACAAAGTCTCGGATTGGGGCCGACTAAACCTAGTCCAGTTCAATCCCCAGAAGACACAAGTTTGCGCGTTTACCGCTAAAAAGAACCCCTTTGTCGTATCTCCTCAGTTTCAAGGCACTCCCCTTGTTGCCTCAGCCAGTATCGGAATCCTTGGCGTCGACATATCGAATAATGTGCAGTTTCGTGGTCACTTGGAAGGGAAGGCCAAATTGGCTTCTAAAAAGCTTGGCGTGCTCAGCAGAGCGAGACAGTATTTCATGCCGGCACATCGCTTGCAACTTTACAAAGCGCAAGTTCGGCCTCACATGGAATACTGTTCTCATCTCTGGGCCGGGGCACCCCAGTGCCAGCTCCTTCCACTTGACCGCATCCAGCGCAGAGCGGTTCGAATCGTCGACGACCGAGTTCTTTCTGATCGGCTCGATACACTGGCACTGCGTAGAGATGTTGCATCTCTTTGCGTATTTTATCGCATATATCACGGGGAGTGCTCTGAGGAATTGTTCGGACTAATTCCAGCCGCTCAATTTCACCATCGCACATCGCGACAAAACTCGCGTTACCATCCATACCATCTGGATGATTGGCGGTCCACTACTGTGCGACTTAGAAGAAGTTTTCTCCCTCGCACGACTTCCTTGTGGAATCAATTACCACCAGCGAATTTTCCGGACCGATACGACTTAGGAACCTTCAAGAAAAGAGCTTACATCTTTCTAAAAGGTCGGCAACGCATCTGCAATTCCCCTGGTGTTGTGGTTGTTCATGGGCGGCGGTAGACACTTACCATCAGGTGAGCCGCATGCTCGTTTGCCCCCTATTCCATAAAAAAAAATTATCTGGATCATCACAGTTCATAATCAATGCGTTATTTAAGCTTTTTACATACATAAACACTCACGCCCGTCACCCAAAGGGGTAGGCAGTGTCTACGGACTTCCATTTGGCACGATCCTGACACACCTATCTCGCCTCCTTTACATTCATATATCTACGCATACACGCTCGTCGGTTAAGGATACTACTAATGTGGCCCATTTTGAATTTATCGCCAATTTGGTCGATAAATCTTCCTCTAGAGCGTCTCTTCCCGACTCTGCCGTTTACTTTTGCAACATAAATTGACTTTGTCACTCTTTCCTCGTTCATTTTTTCTACATGGCCAAACCACCGAAGCGTTTCTTTCTTAATCCTGGTCACAACGTCATCTTGCAAACCACACTTTTCTCTTATCACATTATTTCTCACTCTGTCATTCAGATTCAGCCCTAGCATACTCCTGACCGCATTTCTACAGCATTTATTCTACTCTCGTGCTTCTTCTGCCAGACCCAAGTTTCACTACCATACAATAAAGTAGGAACTAACACAGCATTATAAATTGCCATACGTGCCTTTTCTGACACATTCTGACTTTTCATAATAGCGTGTAAAGCACCATTCACTCTATTTCCTGCGTTCACTCGTCGTTCTATATCCTTATCATATCTACCATCAATGCTAAATAAACATCCCAAATATACAAACTCATCCACTTGCTCAATCAAATCCCGTTCTATACTTATTTCACATAACGTTTTACTTTCTTCTCTTTCAAAAACCATCACTTTCGTCTTACTTGCGTTCACTTTCATACCCCTTTATTTTAAAAAACAGTTTATTAAGCAACTCGGACGCCGACGATGCCAATATGGCTTGATCATCATCATTTTTTTAACTCTCATATTAATTGTATGTATATTACTCTATAACTCTATCTTCTAAATAATTTTGATTATTATTTTTTGTTAACCGACTTAAAAAATGAGGATGTTCTCCATTCGACTGTATTTTTTCATGTGTGTTACCTCAGAACTTTTTTCTAGATGAACCGATTTTGATGACTCTTTTTTTTATTTTAAAAGTGGTGCTTATCGTATAGTCCCATATTTTCATCAAGATCTGACCAGTAGTTTTTATGTTATCCTTAATAATGCGTATTTAATTGACTTCGACTACATTAATGATGTTCTCATTTTAATTATATTGAAGTAAGTCGAAAAGCTTGACACCATCGATGGCAGAAATGAATGTGTGGAAAGAACATGGCAGAACCTTAGGGATGGAATGGTAAGTGCAGCGGAAGAAGTGTGTGGAACAATAAAAAGAGGCAGTAGTAAAAGAAGAGATGCATGGTGGAATGATGAAGTGAAAGAAGCTGTAGAGAAGAAGAAGAAAGCATGGTTAGACTTCTTGGCCTCTAGTAATGATAAGGTATCTAGTAAGATATGAGAGAGAAGATGAAAGAAAGATATAAGCTGCAGAAAGTTCACACGAAAGCATTGATTGAGGAAATGCGTGAAAGGTGTAGAATGGAAGCGGACGAAAGGTTGTCGCACAACTTTAAGGAGAACTCCAAACTCTTCTGGAAAGAGGTTGGAAGGACCCGAAGTGGTGCGACGGCCTTAAGAATTAACAAAGTTCTTTCGAGAACTAATGACGTCCTCACAGAAAAATCGGACGTCATGCAGCGATGGAGCGAATTTTATAGAGAAATGTATGCGTGTGATGATCTTAGTGAGGGATCCGGGGATGACGCCGTGACTGGTACGCCAGACCTGGACCTCGATGACACTGAGGTCATCAGTATGAAAGAGATTGAACGTGCGATTCGAAGTTTGAAATGTGGTAAGGCTGCGGGACTAGACAGAGTTACTGCTGAAATGGTCAAGTATGGTGGGCCTCGCGTCTGGGACAGCTTTTATCTGCTGTGCAATTTGTGCTGGCGGACGGGGGATGTCCCGGATGATTGGCTATCCGCAGTCATTGTGCCTTTAAATATTATGGTAAAGGTTCACATTTTGACTGCGGGTGCTATCGGGCGATCAGCTTGACCAGTTTAGCAAGTAAAGTTTACTCGAAGGTTTTGACACGTAGGATGCAAGAGAAATCGGAAAGATTTCTATGGGAGGCACAATGTGGATTTAGACCTGGAAGAGGTTGCACGGATCAAATGTTTTCTCTACGTATGATCACGGAAAAGCTTCTGGCTGCTAACCAGAAGATTTTCTGTGTTTTTGTGGATCTTGAGAAAGCATTTGATAAGGTCGTAAGGAAGAAAATGTGAGGACTTTTGCCGGGGTACGGTGTGGATGGTCGATTGCTAAGGGCTGTGCAGTCACTTTACTGTGACTGTAAAGCCTGTGTGCGGGTAGGGCATGACCTGTCACCCATGTTTAGCATCCAAACGGGCGTAAAACAGGGTTGTGTCATGTCTTCCTGGCTGTTCATACTGTATCTCAACAGCTGTTTACAGAAGCTGAAAGATAGCTGTTTGGGTGTGAAATTGGGTGACATAAAAGTAAATTGTCTGCTGTATGCTGATGATGCAGTGCTTATTGCACCATCAGAGGCAGAACTGCAGGCATTAGTCACGTGTATGAAAGAGGAATGTGAAATTAAAGGTCTCCGTTTGAATGCTAATAAAACTAAGGTTCTGGTATTTGAAAGGGACGAAGAGAGAACGAAGTGTGAAATATGGGTAAATCAGGAATGTCTAGAACAGGTAAATGAAATTGTATACTTGGGGAGTGCTTTTAGCCGGGATGGAAGATGTGATTTAGATGTGGACAGGCGTGTCGCTGCCGGGAACAAAGTCAATGGTGCCCTGACTGCGTTAGTCAAAAGGCAAGGCGTAGTGAAGAGTGCACGCCTTGCAATACATGACGCAGTGTTGGTACCGACTTTGTTATATGGCAGCGAAACCTGGGTATGCCAGAAGAAGCATAAAAGCAAGTTGAATGCAGTGGAGATGCGATCTCTTCGTAAAATGTGCGGCGTTACCATGGCCGACCGAAAGCGAAACGAAGAGATTCGCAATATGGCAGGTTTGAAAGATGACCTTATCACAAAAATTGATAAGGGCGTGCTTCGATGGTTTGGGCACGTTGAGCGAATGAGTGAAGACCGAATGGTGAAGAAAATATATAGCGCGAAAGTTAATATTAAAAGGTGTCGAGGTAGACCGAGACTAACTTTCGAAGACCATGTGAGCAAACTGCTCGAAGAGGGGAGGGTCAAGAGTACTCGGATACCTAGACGTGCATGTATGAAGAAGATAATGAATCTGAAAGAAGCGAAAGAGGTATGTAAGGATCGTGACACTTGGCAATCTGTTCTCTCTGGCTACCCCGTCAGGGATTGTGCGTGAAGATAAGTTAAGTTAAGTTAAGTTAAGAAGTAAGTTGAACAAAATTTTTAATTTTACTACCTTATTAATATAGGTACAGATGAAATTATGGAACTATTAAGGCTCAATTTACATTGAGGCGGAATGGAAGTGTCAATTTCAGCGACTGCGCCTCGAAGCTAACTAAGTGGCTGCGAGTGCCACTTCCCAGCTTCCCGCAGATTCCACGGACTGCGCCAACAGTAGTTAGGGGAATTCTTGAGAATTCCACGGAAGACGTGCGACTTTTTTTGGGTCATATACAGTTTGAACTTTATACAATTAACATGAAACTTATTTTATTATGTCGTTACAAAAACTCCCTTCCGTTCCTTTCCGCGGCAGTGTAAATTGGGTCTTAGATTACATTCGACTTTTGGATATTCCTTCGTCCAACCAAAAGGGCCAAAAAAATTAAACTTATAGTTAAAACTAAAACCCGACTTCCATTGAGTTATAAGTACTACGTACTAGAGAAGCCTTTCTAAACAAAAAAATTGTACCTACTATATTATACCGGGTGTTTTTGAAACGCTCCCGAAAACAAAGACAGGCGATTTTACTATTGATACCTTTGATCATGTGCAGCAAGAAAATTGATTCCGAAGAAAAAAAATCATCTTTTCACAACTTTTTTTTAGTTTTATTCACGCTCCATCATGTTAGTACAGCTAAATGAAACGATAATTCTATAAAAAAACATAAAAGTACTTAAACATAAAACCAGCAGTGGTACTTAAATAAAATCAGCTGACCATAGGGTTATTAACCCTATTGTCGCGTGGAATTGACGCCGAATCCACGCGGCCCGCAGCCAGCGATCGTACGATCGCTAGCTGCGGGCAGTACTGCAAATACGGCCATAATGCAATATCTAATTATTTACAACACTTATCTAAATACCTAACTTATCTACCAACTTAACTTACTATCTTGTCACTGTGCTAGTCTTCACCTAGCCACTTTAATTCGAATTCACAGATTAAATAAACCAAAAACAATTAAATTAAAAAAAATAACAACGATTGAGGCATCCTTTTTTATCCGTAGCGTAGGTATTTTTATTATTCTGATGTATTCAGTTATGTACCTATTCAGATCAGTTCAGTACAAAGTTATTTAAAAAAAATTAGATATGAAACAACTTACCGCTCTAAATTCTCCTTGGCCTTATGAGATACGGCTCAAATTGTGCTCCATTCATTTCGAAGCAGATTTGGGCTCGGTGTTGAGTCATCGGGTGGTCTTCGACACAGTCCGTACGTAGTTTGTTTGATCCTTTGGCGCATATCGTCAGCACTATCACACTCACGATTAAAACCCCTTTCTTTCACATACCCCCACAGAAAGAAGTCTAACGGGGTCAGACCTGGTGAGCGAGGTGGCCAAGCGTGTGGTCCTAGTCTGCCAATCCAGCGATCATCAAATAATTCGGTGAGGCGCTCACGGACGAACCTCACAACATGTGGAGGTGCATCATCATGCTGGAACCATGTGCGGCGATATTCAGCCAACGATAGGTCGTCTAAAATGTCATGTTGCCGTATTCACGAGCACTATAAACGTACGCGTTAGGCATTATTAAAACAAAAAAGAAACAAAAAATGTAACAACAAGAATTATACCAACACGTAATAACAAGTAATACCAAGTAATAACAATAAGAATTTAATAAACAAAACGATTGAACTGTCGCTCGCGCAGATGTGTACAAAATCAACACGGAACTGACTCAAAAACTAAAAATAATAACAAACCCCGCCAAAATTTAAACCTACTGCGTCCACAGCGTGAGACGACACCAGCCGGCCGGGTTAGGGATTGTTTCCTACCGAGCTAGATACAGGTCAACAGTGGAGGGAGTGAGTCGCGTTCTAAAGTACTACATGGTATTAGGCTATTGTTTTGTAATATTATAGTAATTAATTGTTTTATTGTAGAATCATAATAGGTGTTTTACTAGCTAATTAGAACTTTGGAAGAGGTTGGAATTAAAAATGGATAATGTTTACTTGAGCATTATTTGTTATTTCTATCGTAAAATATAAAGTAGTTTGTAACAAGAAAACTTAAGCTAAGGGTGACACGCCGTCCATTATGTCATCTTGGGTCACATGGAAACCAGATGTCGATGGTGTGTTGGTGTTACGGGATGCTACTTCATCACCACTTTCATCTTAGCTTGAGCTTCCGTCATCAGGTCGATCACATGGTAATTTTTTCAGTATTCTTCCTCAACACTTTTAACTTTACTGCACAATTTTCCCCATTCACCTTCTTCTATCATATTTACCTTTTCGTTCACTAGTTCAGTCATGAAACAATAGATATAAATAATTTTTCTTTCCTTCCTTTTTAAAACCATCGTCGCGTATCGCAAAGTAAGCTGTGTATGCGACTGTCTTTTGGGAGCGTACAAAGCGCGGGAAGAATGACCCAATAGGATGTGGGCACAGTAATACTGGCGGATTGTTCCCCGTCGCGCCCCCTTCGTACCACTCAGTGATAAATCGCTCAGTGCCCTGGTTCAAAGCCAGCGTTCTTTTTACGTGACGGTGGTGACGGGACCTATAAGTTCGGCGTTCGCGCGTACATTAACCTCTAGTCAGCTGATTGCAATTCAGTAATTTCACTGCTGGTTTTATGTTTCAGTATTTTCATGATTTTTTATGAAATTATCGTTTCATTTAGCTGTACTATCATGATGGAGCATGAATAAATCTAATAAAAGCTTGTGAAAAGATGATTTTTTTTCATCAGAATCGATTTTATATTTCACCTATCATCAAAGGTATAGTTGGTACTATCGTCTGTCTTCATTTTCGGGAGCGTTTCAAAAATACCCTATATATGTATGTCTTCGCCCATGCGCGGGAGATAGTAAAGTCGCGCATGCGCAGTTGATTTATGCGCGTTGCGCCTGCGTGGTCAGTATATATAAATAAATATATTTTTTCATCATGTTTTCTTTTGTAAATTACGATATTATTACCTATTTATTCACTTGAGCAATAAATAATTTTACTTACTTGACTACTGAATGTATTATTACTGTTATTTACGTCCAGGTTTAAACTTTAATTTGAAATCTTGTATTATTAGCTCCGCTCCACACTGCATGAATATTGAAACCACAGACTAACTAGTAGTTTGAAACCACACTAAATGACACACTGTACGGATTGCAGTACAGTTCAGTTGAACATAGTGTATGTTCGGAATGCGCAATCTAGTACATAGTACATATATATCAATGCCGACTTCAAACAACCAAAACTAATAAAATAATTTCTACATACAGTATATCTTAGCTATGACTTATTAAGCTATTATGTGGAAATCATATCAGTCTTTATAGATTTTTGAAGTACGCTTTTACTCTTTATTAAGAGTACATTTTTTAATGGTTGAATCATCGATCACTAATAAAAAACTATATACACAATCAATGACAAAAATGTCCTTATCGAATGAGCGCCCGCTAGAACATTTGGGTGCGCTTTTAATTTGTACGTAGCTTTGTGAATACAACTTTGAGATAATGCATTTAAGGTTGAATTTACATTAATATATATTTATTTCCACTAGAGTTGCGTCAAAACAATTGGCGACAGTTTTTAGAGAACTTTTGCATGGGATTGTGTATCTAGTTTTTTATTAGTGATCATGGGTTGAATTTATAAATTCGGTTTACATTGGAATCGAACGATAAATCACAGTATGATAGCATCGTTAGGAAACCAATCAATAGAAAAGTATGGTGTGTGTTTGTAGGTTAGCAAAAATATCTTTAGCTATCTTTAGCTTGGGTGAGCCGTGGTAGCTCAGGGGCAAAACGTGCAACGTAAATTTTACAGCACGCCAGCAACCTGGTTTCGATCCCCGCCGGCACCTATAAAGTTTTAATTTTAAGTGCAGTAGAGGAACACAAAATATATTTTTTTATAGGATAAGGTTGAAAAACGAGCACACAATCCACCTGATGGTAAGTGGTTGATGCGGCCCATAGAGATCTACATCTATCCTCTATTACAAATCAAAATGTAGATGCGTTTTCACCCGTGAGGACTAGGATGGAATGCCTCATTTCCAGTAAAAAGGGCCTCCGGCCACCTGCACTCACCGAGCGAAACGCAGAGGTAAACCTCTACTTCACGCTGGTATTCTGTGAGGTCGTGGTACCACCCCGGTTCGAGCCAGCCCATCCATGCGACAGCAAAAGCTGCCGCCTGGCTCTACCAACATAATAAACATTACATAACTGCGAATAGGACTACATATTGGGTTTGTAAAGCTTAATGCTATTACAATTATAGGTGAAGACTACATGCAATATAAATAAGAAGTAACACGAAAGGTTTTATTAAGTTCAAAAAAAGGAATTATGTAAAATTCAACAAACACTATTTATTGTATAGTCAATGACTTTTTAAAGCTGCGAATGGCACACACGAATAGATCTCAGTCTATTGTTTTGTCCATGTTTCTGTACTCTCTCACAAAACGGTTTAAAGGGGCATTTTGACCAAGATTAGATTTACTAGATTGAGCCACGAGGATGTTAAATCGAAAATATATGGGTGGCACTGAGAAAGTAAGTAGGTGTAAAAGACCCGGAACATCGAGAATGCCATTCGCTAACTTGTACAGGAACAATAAGTTATAAGTAATATCGTGAAGAAACCATCATTTTTGAGAAATTAAATAAATAAAGTCCACCAATACGCATTGGGACAGCGAGACGTACAATACTTCCTTACTCTCAAACGTTTACCCTGATATAGAACGTCTGCCTAGTAGTGCGACTCATATACTCGTAGTTTTCAGCTTCAAAATATAGAAGTTTTGTGAACCCCTACATTTACAATACAGTCGTTATTAATGGGGGAAAAGATGAAATGCCTCGTTACCTTTTGACACTTTGTCTCTTATCGTACGGAAATTTACAATTGAGGATAAGAAACGAACTCCCACTCCATTTTATGATGTTAGTAGTTGTTGTAGCCCATAGACAATAAAATTTAAGTGAGATGAAAAAAATCTGTTACATTGCAGAAAGAAAGTAAAAGTCTTCTGTAGAAAACCTTCTGAGTGAACCACTTCGAACGAAGGCGACAGCAAACAAAAAAATTATTCCGTTTTTCTCTCTACTTTCCATATGGATCAAATCACTTTATGAATAAAAGAAAATTAATGCTAAGTGATACCACCATCATCTGTGTCTTTGAAAAAGTTAGGGAAAATAACTAGGACAATGCTTCGGCGCACTATTAGTGGAGCTTGTCCCGCACACAGTTCAGGCCGCGCACAATGCGATTTTTTTTATTTTGCCACCTTTAGGAGTGGAATCCAAATTTATATGTGACCACTAATATTTCAACACAGTTATGTATTTAACAAAAAAATCATTCAAAGTCAGTACAGTGGAATTATGAACCTACTCATTTTTTGAAATCAGTTAAATTACGTACAGCTTTTTCTTAATTTTCCCTATTAATTTTATTACAATGCCGTATTTGTTATGAAATTAAAGTTAAGTTGCGAGATGGCAAGAAGCAGAGACTGCAGTGAAAAGCAACGCTAAAGATACAAGTTTATTTAATGCGAGATATTAACTTCGTTGTTTGTAAGCAGACTGTAAAATGTTCTTAATTAACGAAACTCGGAGACAGAGATCATTTTAAGTACTCGTTTCACTGTCGAATATTTTAAACAATTTACAATATACAAAAGAATGTCAACCTCTATTAAGATACCAGATCAAACTTAGGAATATCATTTGTAAAACAAAATTATATTTTGTAAAAGTGACAAACGAACTTACAGAGGGCTACGTTGGGGATAACTGGGTAAGAGTAATAGATC
The DNA here is from genome assembly GCA_033319125.1 of Parnassius glacialis. NCBI lineage: Eukaryota > Metazoa > Arthropoda > Insecta > Lepidoptera > Papilionidae > Parnassius > Parnassius glacialis. The sequence continues at coordinate 21,813,246 of JAVANC010000029.1, read as the reverse complement.
AAATATTCCCAATTGATAATATTTCGAGGATCATCAGAGCGCCATGGCATAATGAACCTGACTTTTGAGTGGAAGACATCGAACGAATCTCGTACAGGTTGGGCGATGAATTTCGGCCACTTAGATGAATGATTATCATGGTGGACATAACTTTAATGAGTGTATATAAGTTCAGGAACATCATTCGAAGCAACAGTCACGTAATCCTTGATTTCAGTTTCAGACGCAACGACAACATGCTTCAATATTATTTAAATATAAGTCCAGTGGTCTCAGTAGTACGATTTCCACGTCCTTAAACTGTTTCATTATATTTATGAATATTGTAACAATGTTTATTGTGTTTACTTCATAATTATGTAACTAACAAAGATTATAATTTTATTTTAAAAAAATCTTTTGAAACTAGCTGCTGTATACTATTTAGCAAGCCCGGCTTATGTTGTTCTGTCTTCTCTGGTAGGTGGAATTCACTCCTTTTTTTAAATGATAAGGCCGACAAATGAACACACAGTCCACCTGATGGTAAGTGGTTGCTGTGACCATAGACATCTTCATCTAACCTCAATTACGAATCAAAATGCAGATGCGTTGTCACCCGTGAGGACGAAGATGGAATGCCTTGTTCGCAGTAAAAAGGGTCTCCGGTTCTCTACACGCACCATACGAAACACAGCAGCATTGAGCTGCTTTTCTGTGAGAGCGTGGGCCTTCCCCGGTCAAGCCGCCTCATTCGTGTTACAACCTTAATATAGCTACAGCATGGGTCTACCAAAGTCCTCCGTGAATATGTCGGTGACTACGGGAGATACAGGTGAGCTCATCGCCACACCGTCTAGTTGCTTGTAGAACTGTTGTACCAACTTATAAGTTGGTGAATCGATCTGGCTTACTATGGGACGTAGTGGAGCGTTTGGTTTGTGTATTTTCGGAACCCATACAACCTCGGTGGTTTGGCACATGATAGTATCGTCGAATTCACGTCCTCAGTGTCAGTCCTCCCCCCCCCCTTGACAGTGAAACTTCGGGAATTAAAGAGTTAAGTTAAACGCGATAAAATTCGTAAAAATTAGTTTCAATTAATAAAAAGTATTTACATGAACATGATATAAAAAACATCTTTAGACTTATAGGAGGCTTATGTTCAGCAGTGGACTTGTGAAGTGCTGTAATGATGATGATATATTATCCGTAGCATCGGAGTGGTTATTTTCCATTGCTGGATTGATTAAAACTGAAAAAGGAAGCTACAAAATGTTATGTTTTATTAACAAAAATTTAAAATTTCATTATTAATACCTCAGCAAACATTGTTTGAATTAGTTTATGGTAACAAATATTATGCTTTTTATAGATGTACAAACAAAATACGAAAAAACTTTATCCCCGACCTATTATAATATGGAGGATAGATGTAGATGTCTGTTGGCCTCAGCATTACCATCGACATTACATCTGACATTCGCTTACTATCACTTGACTGTATGTTCGTACGTCTTCGTTACTTCTAAAAATCTGTTCTAAATTTAAAATAAAACTGATCAATGTAGACTAAAAAAACTATAATGTTAATTGTATAAACAACAAAACAAAAAAAGTTCGTCAGAAGATTCGAACAACAAGGAAGTACTCCAGGCGTCTACAAAGAACAAGAAACAAAGAATAACTGCGACGGAGAAGGACAATAAATAATTAGGTCGAGTTGGATAAAGTAATATGTCTTCGACTGCCTCAATGCGTTACGGACCACGAACATTTCGGACATAGTTAATTATTATAATAATTAACAATTTTATTGCCTTCTTTCTGCTTAATTAATAAATTATACAGAAACAAGACAAAAAAGGTTGCATCATCATCACAGTCTATCGAAAGTCCTCTGCTACACATTGGCTTCCCCCATACACAACCTCGTAGTATTGCCCATGGTAATATTTGTCATTGTTGCCTAGTTTCTCAGACGACTTGCCAACCGTATGTTTTTTTTAATTTCGAATTCTTATTATGAAGGTGCCGCTGCCCACTTACGTTTCATATCCCTCTGTCGCCTCTTACAGCACCTACGAATTGATGTGTAGTAATGAATATTCTTACATCACCACTACACGGTAAGCGTCGTGCTCTAAGGTTACCCTGTAGTAACAAGAGTTGAGTTGAGTTAAGTATACTATATTGTATGTTATATAAGAACAAAATGTTCATCATCATTATCATCATTACAGCCCTTCACAAGTCCACTGCTGAACAAAGGCCTCCCCCAAGGAATGCCACAAAGCACGGTCCTGAGCCACCTGCATCCATCGACTTCCTGCATGCCTTACCAGGTCGTCACTCCATCTAGTGGGGGGTCTCCCTACACTTCGCTTACCGGTACGAGGCTGGCACTCGGGAACGTTTCTTCCCCATCGCTTGTCGGTTCTTCGAGCTATATGACCGGCCCATTGCCACTTCAGCTTACTAATCCGTTGGGCTATGTCGGTCACTCTGGTTCTACTGCGGATATCCTTATTTCTAAATTTATCACGCAGAGAAACTCCGAGCATAGCCCTTTCCATAGCTCGCTGAGCGACCTTGAGCGTCCTCATATGGCCAGCAGTGAAGGACTACGTCTCAGATCCATAAATCATTACTGGCAATACGCACTGGTTGTACAATCTCGTTTTCAGGTGTTGAGGTATACCTGAACAAAATGTCAGTAAAAAGAAAAGTTACAGCAATTTCCATAGCTGTGTAGCGATCTCCTCTCATTGATGAGACCAGTAGGTCCACCGCGCTGGTCTAATGCTTGTTGGCGGACTTCATGTCTTGGAATTTTCTTTTTTATTTCTTAGGCGTGCCGGTTTCTTCACGATGTTTTCTTTCAATGTCGAGCACATGATAAATCACCGCTGGAAATTGCAAATAACAACTTCTTGGGTTTTTCTGCTGTGTTTCGTATGGTAAGTGTAGAGAACCGGAAACCCTTTTTAATGGTAACGAGGTATTCTACCTTAGCCTTTAGAGGTGACAAACGTATCTTCATTTTAATTCTTAATGGAGTCTACGGGTCGCAGCATCTACTGCTGGACTGTATGCTCACTTGTCACCCTTATTCTATAAAAAAAAACAGTCATACATCGAATAAACTATTATCTGACTAAATATAAGTTATAACAATTGAGATATTTTATTCATACAAAATTTAATTTTTAATTTATTTGTCTTGCGTTTTATTATTATTATTATTATTTATACTTTATTGTACACCACAAAAAACGATAAAAAAAGAACAAATTACAAGGAGTAAAACATAGACTTATTACGCATAGAATACTAGTACGCGCGCCGAAAGTGAAGCAAGTAAAACTAACGCGAAACCGCGTAGGTTGACTCAGCGACGCGTCAGTGCGCAACGTCACGTCTTACGGAGAAGAGCTCGCGAAAAATTGTAAAAATTACCGTTTGTGTTGTAAAATATTGTCACAACGGTGATGATAACCATAAAAGAAATGATGGTATTACATTTCACATATAAGTTTATACATTTAATGCATTATAAGTACGTAAAACTAAAAAAATACTTACCTAAGCTCTCATAATACAAATGTTGCTAGTTGTGGGGAAAGAATGACAATTTTCTTTTAAAAATATTTATTTTCTATTTGTGTTTAAAACGTTTAATCGCAACGCTCTGTGTAAAACTCAAATGTTTATATATAGATACCTACTTCTCTAAGTGTTAACATTATATTAACAATGGGCGCCTAATTAAAACTAATACGGAGTGATCAGCTAATCGCGATTCATCGACGTCATTTTATCCCAACTATTTTATTTTAATTGCTTTTTTTATTGACTAAGGTTACGTTTTAGAGTATAGAATAAAAACTTTTTTATTTACATTTTACAACATCATGAGATTATTATAATAAATAAGAACGCCTTTACTAACCAGGTGTCACTTTACACCCAAACATTAACCAGATGTTACGTTAGACCCAAACATAGCCTATTTTAACCGACTCCCAAAAATAATGGTTATCAATATGTATGTACACTGATTTCTAAGCTTGATCAATTCGTATATACATGCTGAAATTTTAGTGGTTGTTGTCCTGCAGCCAAATTATACTGTCTCGATAGTAGAGTCAATTTATTAAATTAAAAAATATTACAATTAATAAAGGGCAGATTTACAATAGTAATACCTCACAAGCTATTCGGGCGTCCAAACTAGTTTATGTCGTATCACTACGCTTGAGAGTTCATGTTATGAACATTTATTAGTGGCCCTTCACTGTGTAGGAAGCGCGCGGTAGCACGTGCGATAGACGTAACACTACATTACGTCCAGCGAACTTTTTTTTCAGACTTTATTATAGTAATTCGGTATAAGCTAGCCTGTACGCCCGACCTACTTGCGAGATATTGCTATTGGTTTGAGATCGCATGCGAGTTTTGTTTTTCTCGATTGTAAATCTACCATTTTTACATCCTAATAATTTTATTTTAATAAATCTATCGTACTACTGAGGCAAAATCATTTTACTTCATCATTTTTTATCACACAATTCACAATTGATGAATCTGTGTGTATATCCTTTAAAATAAAAAAAATCTAAATGGGCTTAGAAATTGTAGAATTCTGAGGTAAAAACATTAAAAATACACCGAATTGATAACCTCCGCCCTTTTTGAAGTCGGTTAAAATTAAACATTACACGATGTGCGTATTGTATTCGAGCAAATTAATTGTGTTTAATAATATTCTTACATTTTATTACGTCTGCATTTTTTACCATTAATATATGTATAATAAAGTTATATTAGTAACATCATTATTGTTTATTTTATTCCATTTTATATTCTCATAAAATACTTCTATTAAATAATTTTCGTACGTAATACGTAATCTTTATTATATCGATTTTTTAAAATTAATCAAAAAATAGTGATTTGCACAATTTGTTTGCAAACGCCAGAAACTGGTATCACTGAATGGCGTGTATGTGTGCGTGTGAAGAGTGTAGGCACATTTGACTCGCGCCCACTAACATAATGACTTTGCATCATTTTAACGCTCGTGTTTTGTACTGGACTGCGTTTCTATGCGTAATAATTCTATGGAGTAAAACTTAAGAGTTAGGTACAATAAGGCGGTCTTATCGCTAATAAGCGATCTCTTCCATACAACCGTAAGATAGGAGAAAGTTGTTCTATTAGACAGTGGGAGGTGGTGTATATTATAGTAAACTAACATATTAATACCTAAATAAGCTAAACTGATACATAATAAAAAAATATTTAATACACTAATATATACATTCAAAATATAATAGACATACATAAGATTAAATAGGCAAAAATACATAAAAATTACATAAATAAATACAGAATGGATACAAAAAATACATGTCGCAAATGATGACCAGTGCCCATTGATTTATATGTTACACTAGATAAGTAATTGCCGCGCCAAAGCGTTGCCACTTCACATATGGCCACAGCCATATGCCCAGCGAACGTCGGTTCAGTGTTCAATGTGACGCCGTCCGAGTTAAGCCGAACGATTCACGACAAAAAATGGGTAAATGCGTAGTGAAAGAATGCGATTCAAGGTCACAAAACATAATAAATCAAGCGGAATCACTTTCCACACGTAAGTTTTTAATTTATATATTCATATTAACGTTTAAAACACAAAAAAATAAATAAAATATCGAATATTGCAATTTAGCTTCAATGTTGCCACTTTTTCGCCTTTGTGGTTTTTCCACATTAATGGGAGACTATAAAATTTATGGAATACGTTAATTTTGTTTTAAAATAAATAAGTTTTTTTTTATAGAATAGGGGGCAAACGAGCATGCGGCTCACCTGATGGTAAGTGACTATAACCGCCCATGAACAACCGCAACACCAGGGGAATTGCAGATGCGTTGCCGACCTTTTAGAAAGGTGTAAGCTCTTTTCTTGAAGGTTCCTAAGTCGTATCGGTCCGGAAAATTCGCTGGTGGTAATTGATTCCACAAGGAAGTCGTGCGAGGGAGAAAACTTCTTCTATATCGCACAGTGGTGGACCGCCAATCATCCAGATGGTATGGATGGTAACGCGAGTTTTGTCGCGATGTGCGATGGTGAAATTGAGCGGCTGGAATTAGTCCGAACAATTCCTCAGAGCTCTCCCCGTGATAAATGCGATAAAATACGCAAAGAGATGCAACATCTCTACGCAGTGCCAGTGTATCGAGCCGATCAGAAAGAACTCGGTCGTCGACGATTCGAACCGCTCTGCGCTGGATGCGGTCAAGTGGAAGGAGCTGGCACTGGGGTGCCCCGGCCCAGAGATGAGAACAGTATTCCATGTGAGGCCGAACTTGCGCTTTGTAAAGTTGCAAGCGATGTGCCGGCATGAAATACTGTCTCGCTCTGCTGAGCACGCCAAGCTTTTTAGAGGCCAATTTGGCCTTCCCTTCCAAGTGACCACGAAACTGCACACTATTCGATATGTCGACGCTAAGGATTCCGATACTGGCTGAGGCAGTAAGGGGAGTGCCTTGAAACTGAGGAGATACGACAAAGGGGTTCTTTTTAGCGGTAAACGCGCAAACTTGTGTCTTCTGGGGATTGAACTGGACTAGATTTAGTCGGCCCCAATCCGAGACTTTGTTAAGCAAAGACTCGACTTCAGACACAAGTTTGTCCCGGTACTCGGCGACGTTTTCCCGAGAAATATTGGCACGGCCGGTATATAAGGCATCACCAGTGCTGTCGTCCGCATAGCAATGAATGCTACCAGTTAGTAACATATCATTGATATGCAAAGGAAACAGCGTTGGTGATAGCACGCAGCCTTGTGGAACACCAGCGTTGATAGGCTTGAAATCAGAGCATTCACCGTCTACTACGACCTTGATGCTCCGATCAGCAAGGAAACTGGTGATCCATTTGCACAATTTCTCGGGAAGCCCATAGGAAGGAAGCTTCAAAAGAAGCGCTTTGTGCCAGACCCGATCAAAGGCCTTCGCTACGTCCAAACTAACGGCTAATGCCTCCCCCTTGGACTCTACTGCCTCCGCCCATCTATGAGTTAAGTAGACTAGAAGATCACCAGCTGATCGACCCCGACGAAAACCGTACTGGCAGTCACTAATCAGCTGGTGATCCTCAAGGTACCTCATGAGCTGGCAGTTTATAATGGCTTCCATTATTTTGGAGAACAAGGAGGTGATGGCGATAGGCCTATAGTTGGACGGGTCTGAGCGGTCGCCTTTTTTAGGGATCAGGTGCACCAAAGCTGTCTTCCATGAATTCGGGACTACGCCTTGGGAGTAGGAGTACCGGAAAAGACGCGTTAAAACCGGTGCCAACTCCGGAGCACACGTCTTCAGCACAATGGGAGGGACTCCATCGGGCCCACTCGACTTGCTGACGTCCAGGGAGAAGAGTGCTTTGCGGACAGAGCGCTGTGTAAATCGCACATCCGGCATGGAGCACTCACATCGCGGGATGGTCGGCGGTGTGTTCCCCCCGTCATCTAGAGTCGAGTTGGACGCAAAAAGAGAGCTCAACAGATCGGCTTTCTCCTTTGCGGCATGGGCCAGTGAGTCGTCCTCTCTGTGCAGAGATGGAAGAGATGGCTGACAGAAGTTCCCTCGGACAGCCTTGGCGAGAGACCAGAATGCACGGGTTCCCGAAGGAAGGCGAACTAGCTTCTCGCCAATTCTGCCGATGTGCTCAGACCTTGCCTTGGCAATGACGCTTTTGAAGGACCTGGAGGCGGAATTATACTTCTTTTTAAGTGCGCTGGTGTTTACATCCCGAGACGTTGATGCGTCAACCCAGGCCTGGTAGCACTCCTGCTTATAGCGTGATGCTATTTTGCAGGAGCGACCAAACCATGGCTGGGATCTGCCTCCGATGGGCACCACAGAGGATGGAATAAAAAGTTACCTTACCTTACTCAGTCAAAGTACCCTGAAGTACCACATCAGCAACAGAATCGGCAACAACGCTGGGATCTTCCGGCGAGAAGCAAACCCGCCCCCAAGGGTAGGATGCAAAAAAAGACCGCATCCCGTCCCAATCAGCTGACCCATAGTGCCAAACACGGCGGCAAGCTGTAGATCGCAACTGCGATTGGAGCGTGAGTGGCACCGTACTCCGGATCAGACAATGGTCCGAAGAGCCCAGAGGGGCATCGACGGAGACCTGATATCCGTCCGGATGAGAGGTCAGCAGAAGGTCCAACAGGGAAGGTACATGGTCTTCCACATCTGGGATCCGCGTAGGCGAAGTAACCAGTTGTGTTAGACCATATGCCAAAGCAAAGTCATAGACAGATCTACCCGCATGATCGGTTAAACGAGAACCAAGCCATTCAGCGTGGTGGGCGTTGAAATCACCAAGTATCACGATGTCTGCGGATGGGACCTGTTGTAGCACGGAGTCTGCAGCCATTTGGACGTGGTTTATGAGTCGGTCTGTGTCGGCATTACCGCTATGGGACCTATAGAGGCACCCTATAGGTAGACGCGGGGATGGTCGTTGCTGTCTACGCGCAGCCATAGGATGGACAGGTCCGTACCTTCAAGACTGCCGAGGCGTCGAAAACAGATGTCCTCTCTGACATACACGCAAACTTCAGCCCGGGGCACAAACGAGTGTTCTAATTTGTACCCCGGGTAGGAGAGATACGAAGTATCAGCCGGAGAGGACACCTGTGTCTCGGTAAGAAAGAGCAAGGCCGGCTTAGCTATCTCCAGATGGTAGTGGACGGCGTTAAGGTTTGAATGAAGTCCCCTGATGTTGCAGAAATCCACGGTAAGCGTGGCAGGGGTTGCCTTTGCCTTCTTGCTCCGCTTGCCCCGAGCAGGTTTCGTATTGAGCGGAATTTCGCCCCCCCCCCCCTAGAATACGCGGGGCAGCCTGAGCACCCACGCCCAGGAGTGGAATAGTTTGGTCGTGGATGCTCAGCGAGGGATTCTCCAAGGGTGCTGGTACCCTCCTGGGGTAGTCTTTTATTTAATTCCACTACCATGTTGATGGGGGGGGGGGATTGGGCCTCCGGCCACCTGCACTCACCAAGCGCAACGCAGAGGTAAACCTCTACTTCACGCTGGTATTCTGTGAGGTCGTGGTACCACCCCGGTTCGAGCTGGCCCATCCGTGCGACAGCAAAAGCCACCGCTTAGCTCTACCACTGTTAAAAGTAAAATTGTTTGTTTAAAAATAAAAACTATGTTTCAACCTTTATAAAAAATAATTAATTATTCTTATTTTAGTTTATTCATTAATGGTCTATTAATTATATTTTATTATTTTATTTTATATTAATAAATTTGCATTGCAAACTTTCCGAAACTAAGTCTTTGTCTTCTAAATTTGGTCTTATGAAATTAGCTACAAAAACATTAAAAGAGCTTCAAGGAAATAAATTATTAAAAGAATTTGCAATACACCCGGGAGATCATTTATCTTCAATACAAGTTGATCATTCCTTTTTATTGATTAGTGCCATTATTTATAAGTACTTAAAAATAAGATTGTACCACGAAAGTAAATTATACACTCAAACACACAAAAAATAATCCAAAAGACAATTATATAACAAACTGATGCTTCATAGCGGAGTTTGAGAGCATGGACTATTATGAATATTTAAGCGGATTAGTATTACAGATTAAAACCATTTATATTATCTTACAAATAGACTTCCGCAGAGTCACGCCTGAATCCATTAACTATCCACAGTATTGTTGCAAAAAAAAATATAAAAACTTATTAAAGTTGTTAAGTAGTATGGAAATTCTATAAACAAGAAAATCAACGAAATTTATTGATAACCAAAGTTTTTGTAGCTAATGTCATGAGACTAAATTTAAGAGACAAAAACTTGCTGATGATTTCACAACTTATGCATATTCAACACAGATCTCGCTTAAGAAACCTTAAATTGTTTTTTTTTTTTACTTTATTTTTTGTTTGATTTATACAATGATTTGTACAATAAAAATAATATATAAAAACATCTTTTATTTCATTAGTTATGCTTACTTATGTTCATCTAATAAGAAAATATACAAATTTAAAATAAAAACAATTTACTGCAACTTTAAAAAAAATCCTTTATATTGCTCATTTTGGGTAAAATTTCATAAAGTATGCAACACCAAACCGCCACTGCATGTTTGTGTGTCTATCTTTATCTAATCTTAAGGACGATATTGTTTTCCGCGACTTGTGTAAGTGAGACAGATATATGTTTACTTTAAAATTTTAATGATTTCAAAGCTACGTCGTCGCGTTTGGATAGTGGTTACACTTTTTTCGACGCGCGGCAATGTGGTTTGCTTCTCTAGTTTTGTATAACTCAATGCCAGTGCCAGTACCAGTGACCATTGCACTGTTATGTAGTAATTTTTTACGTCAGTCTTAAACTTTACTAGTGTTTTCGCACGACGAATTTGCGAAGGGAGATCATTCCATAAGCAAATGGTATTTACAGTGATGGAGTTTTTAAAGTATTTAGTTCGATAAGAATGTGGCGCTTCAACTAAATGTAACTAAGATTTGAAGAATTGGCCCTACAACTAATTAAAACGGAGTTAATCTCGGTTTTGAAATAAGAAATAATTATGTAAAAATAATGTATGTATTAATTGGCTCCATCGATATCCAATTTAAACTCTTTGAAAACAAATGAAATAGGAGAGAAGTAACCTAATCACGTTTCTTAACTCATTGTAAACAAAACAGTATGTTTTTATTAGGTAATGTTATCTACAATAAATTGGAAATATTGAGTTTCAAGTTTGAAAAAGGGATAATATATTTTTTTAATAATTTTTTTCTCATTCTTATTTTTATTAAGTGGCGAAGCTTGCGAAGACACTTATTGATTTCACGATGTCTGTCCGTCTGTCCGTCTGTCCCACGATTATCTCGAGAACGGTTTCGAATTTTCAAATTCTGTTTTCAGCAATCGATTACTGATCACCCAGGCATCTGAACCTTCTATTTTGAAACTGATTAACTGATTAACGGCAACCGTTAGGAACCGCTACAAAGCTGATTGCTTCGCCACTTTGCTATGCTGTTAGCTTGCTAGGTTTTTTGTTATATAAACTTATATTATTACATCAACTAGGATTTTCTCCTGTATTTCGGAGACAGTAACAGACAAAACATCCAGATCCGGAACAGTTATTTTAGGCAATATAAATACTTACGAGCCGTGTTAGCTGAAGTGATTAGCGCTCGCTGTAAATTTCACAGTGCACCAGAATTCCGGGTTCGATCCCCGCCGGCACCAATGAAATTGGTAATTGCAATTTTAAGTTCTGATTTACCACAAGCTTGGCGGTGAAGGAAAAGCATCGTGAGGAAACCTGCATGCGTAAGAAATACAAAAATATTTCGAAGACATGTGTGAAGTCCGCCAACACACATTGAGGCAGCGCGGCGGACCATTCGATGCCCTAAAACCTTCTCAGAAGTGGGAGGCCTCTGCCCAGCTATGGGACGTATGTAGACTGTAAAATTACTTCACATTATATACAAATACTTGTGGCGTGCGGAATTCGAACCCGCGGCCTTTAGCGCTAAGACTTTCATTGCTAAGCCACTGCACCACGGAGCTGTCATTGCATAACTATTATAATATTTCCTAAGTAAAATTATTTATTAATTATTTTCGATCTTGTTACTTATTTAAAGTGTGATGCTTATGGGTCTGACTGACCTGTTTATTTAAAAATTTTCTCTACTCATTTGACATTTCGTTAGCATGGTGTCAAAGATCAATTGGACGTAGTTATGCAAAAAGGATCCAACCCGAATTTGTGTCAAAAAATGTTGACATGAAAAATAATGTTTGTGGTCTATACTATTATGTGATGTAACAATTTTAGCAAATGTAATACAAATAAGAAGAAAAATTACAAACAGACAGAAACCATACCGATAATTTGAGTTTATGATAATTGAAGTATGGATACTTCAAATATCATAAACTCAAATTAACTTATTACGGGTTGGATCCTTTTTGCATAACTACGTCCAATTGTGGTTCGATTCCCGCACCGTTAGCGTTACCGTTACAGCCTATTAATGTTCACTGCTGAATATAAGCCTCTCTCATAGATTGCTCTCATATTTGCCATAGTTGCCACGCTTGGCAAGCGGATTTGCAACCGCAGTTTTATTTTTAGTCGTTATTAGAAAGACGCTGCTGCCCATCTCTTTATTTGTCTACATTATGATTTGTAATAGAGGATTGATGTAGATGTCTATGGGCCGCAGCAACCACTTACCATCAGGTGGACTGTGTGCTCGTTTGTCACCCTTTTCCTATAAAAAAAAAATGTTTCCCTCTGTCGCCTCTTACGACACTCTCGACATTATATGGGTTAGTGGACGTTCTTAAACCGCCACTACACGTTAACACGGTGTTCGATTCCCGTACAGAACAATTAATTGTATCTTCTTATTCATCATCATTAGCACTTAAAAGTCCAGCAGGACTTCGCCTAAATGGTAACAAGCACGAGCGCTATTAATCGGCGCAAGATTCAAAACATCTAATAGAATGGGATTGATTTGAGATTTTTTTATAATAATATAATAATTTAATAAGGGTGAGAAGGGAGTACACCGTCCACCTGATTGTAAGTGGTTGCTGCGGCCCATAGACATCTACATCTATCCTCTATTACAAATCATAATGTAGACAAATAAAGAGATGGGCAGCAGCGTCTTTCTAATAACGAGTCTTTCTAATTACTCTGTTAGCTTACTTATTCTATTTATCTCTTCCATTGAGTTATATGTACTAGAACCTTTCTTCCCCATCGGTTGTTGATTCTTCGAGCTATATGGCCGGCCCACTGCCACTTCAGCTTACTAATCCGTTGGGCTATGTCGGTTACTCTGGTTCTACTGCGGATATCCTCATTCCTAAGTTTATCACGCAGAGAAACTCCGAGCATAGCCCTCTCCATAGCTCGCTGAGCGACCTTGAGCTTCCTCATACGGCCAGCAGTGAAGGACCACGTCTCAGATCCGTAAGTCATCACATCTCTTCTTCGTTGCTGTAGCTTCGATTTACGTATAGTTCAGATAAAATGGTGTTAATGAAAATTTTATTTAATATGGGGATAACAGCACAATTCAATAAAACAACGGCGTGCTTTGTTTTCCGTTCTTACTAACGATATTGATTAAATTAAAACAATGCGTCTCCTGGAATCATTTATTTGCGCTACTTTTCTAAACGCGAAAACTTGGGACCTTATCCATATTTTTAACAGGCTTTTATTAGCTTCGTGTGTATCTATCTATGTAGCGGAATCTCTTAATGTAATGTTCACTAACTTGTAAACGACCAATTGACTTGAAAATATGCACTCTTATCAAAGACTAATGACAATACAATAATTTAATAACACAATCCCAGTATCCTGATCAGAATCACCGGGGTAAAATAAAATAATTTTATTGTATTTCTTTAGTTTTATTTTTATCTATAATTTTATTGTTATTTATTGCATGCCATAAGCGCAAAAAGCGCAGGTATGTTCTGCTAGGGCCTAAAAATGTAAAATGAAATCGTATCTAGCAATCATATTATACATATAAATGATATAAAAAGCACATTTTCAAAAAGATAAATGATTGTTGAACTTATTAAATTTTTTTTTGAATCTATTAATTGCTCTCTTTACATAAAAAAGGGTTTTAGTGGCTTATGGTGTGGATTTATCAAGTCCTTCGTAAACACGATAACTTTTGAAAATATCAATTGTTCAACCCAATCTATTTTTGAAACTCTTCATCTATCATGTGGGAAGCCATTGAATATAAATGTTTAATTTTGTTTTGTTTAATTATAATTAATTTTTTCGGCTGCGAAATGCCGAAATATACGGTTTTTAGCAGCCTAGTATAAATTTATTTTTTACTAATTAGAGACTGCCTCACTCACTCAGTTCAGCGTCAACCACTGTCGTGAGTGGATACTGTATCGGTTGTTTGTAGCGGCTCAAAAAAATCGCTGTTCAAAATATTCGAAAAACCTACTTGATTATTATCAGAGATTTTTATTACAATACTTTAAAAGCACAGAATAAATAATAGAAGTACGTACTAAAAGTAAGTAGGATGTAATATTTATACTTAAATAAGTCTTGTACTTTATGGAGTGACCTGAATGATGATATGATGATCATATGAGCATTATGAGTCGTGCACTTTTGGATTTTCCAAACTTTTTCTTAAATTGAAGTTTGACATAAAATTATCGGAAAATTGAAAATATAATAAGGTCATTAGTAAAAATATGTGTGTATTATTTAAAAAAAAAATCCGTATAATTATGTTATACGTAATTTTTTAATGCTCTAAAGGCATGCCCAATTGGATTTACTAATAGTTATTATTTATTTATTTAGGCACCAATAAGACATAAGCTTTACAAACTGTAATAAAAAACACTTAATCTTGAAACAAAACATTCAAATAATCTTTATCTTAATTATGGGTAACCATGCCTCGTTAAAAATAACAAGAAGTAGACAACTAAAACACAAAAAAGCTTTATTTTTTTAAAATATAAAACTAAAATGACAAACGAACTTACAGTCTAGGTGGACTGTAAGTTCGTTTGTCATTTTAGTTGGTAAGTGGCAACTGCTGTCCTGCAACCAACCTCAAGGAAGATTTTTTAAACGTGGTAGAGCCATGCTGCAGCTATATTATAGTTGTAGCACGAATGGGTCAGCTCCACCGGGGAAGGACCACGCTCTCACAGAATACCAGCGTAAAATAGCAGCTTAATGCTGCTGTGTTCCGTATGGTGAGTGTCGAGCACCGGAAACTCTTTTTAATGGAAACGTGACATTCCATCTTAGTCCTCACGGGTGACAACGCATCTGCATTTTGATTCGTAATCGAAGATAGATGTAGAGGTCTTGAGCCGCAGCAACCACTTACCATCAGGTGGACTGTGTGCTCGTTTGTCACCCTTATCCTATAAAAAAAATTATTTCACCTCATAGAACTAAGATGGAATGCCTTGCAGCCTAAATTATACTTGGCTCTTTATGCCTTTATTCTATGCATTTAAGAGTATTTTGATATTTGACAATCAAGTTATGAATTTCATACATTTAATTTTAGTGCCACTTAAATACAAATTATTAACGCTAACGTTATTATTTCAAGCTGTTTGTTTGATATGATTCATTAATTAACGAAGTTCACAGTCACTGTAGTCTGCTATTCATTGAAGCACGCAGAAGACTAATTATCCGACTCGTTCTTAATTGTCTTCTCGTCACCGATATTCTTTGTCCATTGTTTATAGACGCGCAGAGTTTCTTCCTTATTATTTGTTTCGTCTGACGAACTTTCTTCGTCTCTTTATAAAATAAGTGGCAAACAAGCGGCTCACCTGATGGTAATTGACTGCCACCGCCCGTAAACATCTACAGTACCAACAAAAGTGTAGGTAGTCGGGCTTTTAAATTTAAAATTAAAATGGCCCTTATCTTGAAAGTCAGAAAATACAAGTTAGGAACACTTGAAAAAGACTTTGTGTTTTATTATTATTACTAGCTGTCCCTTGCGACTTTGCCCGCGTGGAATCTTAGTAGCAAAAAATTAATACTCATGAAATCGTAGTCGATTTCATGGGTTTTAATTTTTTGCGCGGCGCTCTAATTCTTTTTCTAAAATAAAAGTATCCTAAGTTACTATCTACATCAGCTATATAAGATCAGCTATCTGCTAGTGAGAGTCCCGTCAAAATCGGTCTAGTGGTTTCGGAGATTAGCTGGAACCAACAGACAGATAGACAGACAGACAAAAAATTTAATAATTGTTTTTTTTGTTCTTAGTACCATATATACTTTCATATGCATTTAGTAAAAAGCTGTTTAGCAATTTTATTTATTTGTATAGATTATTTATTATTCTTTATCTACCGCTGCCCATGAACAACTACAAAACCAGGGGAATCGCAGGAACGTTGCCGGCCTTTTAAAAAGAGTAAGCTCTTTTCTTAAAGGTCTAGGTTCTTCCTAGGTCTTATCGGTCCCAAAAAGTCGGTCTGGTGGTAGTCAATTCCACAAGGAAGTTGTGTGAGGAAGAAAACCTCTTATAAATCACACAGTGGTAGACCGCCGATCATTCAGATGGTATGAAGGGTATCGCTAGTTTTGTCACAATGTGCGATGGTGAAATTGAGTGTCTAGAATTAGTCCGATCAATTCCTCAGAGCACTCCCCGTGGTAGATGGAATAAAATACAATAAGAGATGCAATATCTCTTCACAGTGCCGAACAGTTCAGAGTCAAGCCGATCAGAAAGAGCTTGGTCGCCGACGATTCGAACTGCTCTGCGCTGGATGCGGTCAAGCGGAAGTAGCTGGAACTGGCGAACCACTGCCCAGAGATGGGAACAGTATTCCATGTGAGTTCGAACCTGCGCATGCGTCGCAAGTTGCAGTCGGTATGCCGGCATGAAACACTGACCCACTCTGCTGAGCACACCAAGTTTTTTATAAGCAATTTGACCTTATCTTCCAAGTGATCACGAAACTCATGCAGTTTTATTCGATATGTCGAGCCGAGGATTCCAATATTGGGTCACGCAACAATGGGAGTGCCCCAAAACTGAGGAGATACGACAAAGAGATTCTTTATAGTACCAAACGCACAAATTTGCGTCTACTGGGGATTGAACTGGATTAGATTTAGTCGCCCCCATCCCGAGACTTTGTTCAACAGACTCTACTTCAGACACAAGTTTGTTTCGGTACTCGGCAACGTTTTCTCGAGAAATATTGGCAAGGCCGGTGTATAAAACATCACCCGTGCTGTCATCTGCATAGCAATGAATGTTACCGGTTTGCAACATATCATTGATATGAAGAAGAAACAGCGTTGGTGATAACACGCAGCCTTGTGGAACACCAGCATTAATAGGCTTGTAATCGGAGCATATACCGTCTACTACGACCTTGATGCTCCGATCTGCAATTAAACTGGTGATCCAATCGCACAATTTCTCGGGAAGCCCAAAAGAAGAGAGCTTCAAAAGAAGCGCTTTATGCCAAACTCGATCGAAGGTCTTAACTATGTCCAAACTAACGGCCAAGACCTCCCTCTACTTCCTCCGCCCATCTATGGGTTAGATAACCCAGAAGATCAGCAGGTGGGTAATCTCGACAGAAACCGTACTGGCGGTCACTAATCAGCTGGTAACTCTCAAGGTACCTCATGAGCTGGCAGTTAATAATTGTTTCCATTATTTTGGAGAATAAGGAGATGATAGCGATAGGTCTGTAGTTGGATGGGCCTGAGCAGTCACTCTTTTAGGGATCGGGTGCACCAAACCTGTCTTCCACGAGTTCGGAACTACGCTTAGGGAATAAGAGTACTGGAAAAGACGCGTTAAAACCAGTGCCAACTCCGGAACACACGTCTTCAGCGCAATAAGTGGGACTCCATCAGGTCCACTCAATGGACCAGTGAGTCGTCCTCCCTGGCAGAGATGGCTGACAGAAGTTCTCTTGGACAGTCTTAGCGAGAGAACAGAGCACGTGTTTCTGAAGGAAGTAGAACTAGTTTCTCGTCAATTCTACTGATGTGCTCTGACTTTGCTTTGGCAATGACAATTTTGAAGGTCCTGAAGGCGAAATTATACTTCTTATTAAGAGCGCTGGTGTTTCTACCCCGAGACGTTAATGCGTCAGCCCAGGCCCGGTAGTACGAGATCTCAGCAGAAGGTCGAGCATGACCTTTCACATCTGGGATCCGCGTAGGCGAAGTAACCAGTTATGCCAGACCATATACCAAATCAAACTTCTAAACAGTTCTACCCGCATGATTTGCGGGAACCAAGCCATTCAGCGTGGTGGACGTTAAAATCACCGAGGATCACGATCTCCTTGGATGGGACTTGTTGTAGCACGAAATCTGCAGCCATTTGGACGTGGTCAATATGTCGATCTGTGTCGGCATTACTGTTATGGGACCTATAGAGGCACCCGAAGACGCGGCGATGGTTATCGCTGTCTACAAGCAGCCATAGGATGGACAGGTCCGTACCGTCAAGACTGCCGAGACGTCGAAAACAGATGTCCTGAAATTATCCCGCTGGGTTTCTTGCTGGTTCTTCCCAGGACAAAGGTATTTTCCGAACCAGTGGTAAATAAAAAAATGACTTTCAATAAGAAATATGTAATAATCAATATTGAATAAAAAATTATTCTATTCTATTCTATTCTATCCATACTAATAAATCAAATTAAAGTGTCTGCCTGTCATGTCGAAATAGCTGAAAGGGTTATTTGCATTAAATTATGTCATGATTAACCATTTTAAAATCTTTGTCTCTCTGTCTGTCTAATATTCGGAATGGATGAACCGACTGTAACAAAACTCCACGAACAGATAATGCCAGTAGTGATCTCTGTTTTATTATTTAGGTCTATTCTATTCGAAAATCTTGAAAATGTAAAAAAAAGTTAAATAAAAAATCGTCACATTAATAGAACCTACCCAGGCGAAACCCGGGTCAGTTACTAGTTTATAGGCTTACATATAATCGTTGATAATCCCAGGCTTTATTAAATATTTTAAATGTTAATTAAATCCATACGTATCTTTTTCTTTACCATTTCTTTGCCATTTAACAAGGGAGTGGGAGTAACTTTTAGCATTGTTAAATTAGCTTCGATTTTTATGAGTGAGGCTGTATATGTATATGTCGCAGCCAACTAGCTTAGTTAGCATTTCAGTTAACAGTCTAGCCTTTTCACTAAACGGCGCCGTTCAACTGCCTACCTTCTTTTTCGTGGAGAAATCCTCATGGATACCATTCATTGCAGGGACAACGAGAAGGTTATGTCGGACTCATACCGGCTAAAACCCCACGGTGGTCACCATCAGCGTATACGAGGGATCCCGGGATCTCCGTTTGGAACGCTATCGCCCCCCCCCCCAACGCTTTGCTACACTAATAGCACGTTCCGGGGGCAGTACTTGCTGCCCCCAGCACCTTCGCAGTGCTAACACGATGTCTCGAGACCACTTCCGAGTCATCGTCCTCCTCGGGGCTTACATAAGGGAGTGCGTTCGTGGCCCTCGCCCCGAGGGTCAGCAACCCCGGATTCCCCGTTTCTGGTAGGGGAACACCATTTTCAAGATGAGGGCCGTGACGAACGCCTTGGCGACATGGTCTCCGAGTGGGATCCATCCTCTCCCTATCCCGCTCAAAAGCTTCCTTCTGAATAATAACAGATTCACAGAAGGTGGCTGCGGTCCTCCATGCCGACTCCCCCCTCAGCGTCGCTGACACGTAATGCTGACAGGGAGAGGTTCCGACCGATGCTGTTCACCAGGGTCGTCCGCTCCCGTTCCTACGCGGGGCATACTGCGAGCCTAAGGGATGCGGAGTCCTGGTCCCGTCCACCACAGTGAAAGCAGTTTGCCGTCGCCTCGCATCCGATCTTACACAGATAATCACCGAAGCACCAATGCCCGGTAATTATCTGTGTTAGTCTGTAGATAAGTCTTTGAAGACCGGCAAGATTGCTCCAATGACGCGTTTGCGTTCATAGCGCTCCTCGAGTTTAGTGCGTCATGTAGCCAGAGCATTCTGTCGTTCCTACCGTTTAATTGATTCGAACGCCTCGTCTGGCTCACTACCACCGCTCTGGCGGAGGGCACGGATTCGGGCGTACATCCTTGCATCCATTTTCGCCAGTATACCTAGTGGTGGAAAGCGAACCAGGATTGTCGCGGCCTCAAGGGATATAGTGTGGTATCCTTGTACGATCCGTATGGCCATCCTCCGCTGGACACTGTAGATTTTGGTTCTAGAGCATCGGATAGCCAGCTTTTTTGTCCATACAGGCGCTTCACACAAAGCTATGTATAACTCCCGCATAGAGGCTGCGTACTTCCTCCGTCGGTGCGCCTAGATTGGGCAGCACTCTATGCATAGCTGATTTGTTTTCAAAGGTGCATACAGATGACTATTACGCCCTTATAAGAAAGAAAACAGCCTCGTTGCTTGGCAGGGTGCGGGCTAGCTCCAACTCCATCATGAAAATAATTGCTGATAGATACGACACATTCCTCCTTAAGCAATATTACTGCCTATGTTTAGTTAATAAGGCACTTGTATTAAAGAATTAGATTTAGGTACTAACATAGGTTATAAGTTTCATATTTACTAACAAATTTTATGGATCACTTGGTTATCTGAAATAAATTATTATTATTATGTGGTATTTGTATAGTTTTCTCATCTGGTTGGGCTGTATAAATATATAATTGAAAATGAAAATGATAAACTTACATAAATATCAATAAAATAAAATAAGTACATAAAAATTACATAAATATATAAAAACCCAACCAGATGGAAGCCCTCGGCAGGGGAGAACAAACGAGGGTTAGGGGGAAAGGGAAAGAAACCGGCGGACGATGCCGGCGGTATCGAGGAGCACCGCCTTCTGCATTTGAGATTGGAGCGATCCGTCTCGGAGTCCCAGTCGCCTCAGATGACCCGAGAGGCTGACTGGGATTAACCCGTTCGCAGAAACGACCACAGGAATAATAACGGCCGGCAGACCACCCCACATGTCGGTCACCTCGTGAGCCAGGTCCAGATATTTTGTCAACTTATCTGTTTCGGCTTTCACGAGGTTCTCGTCATAAGGAATGGTAATGTCGACCAAAAATATCCTTGACTGTGCCCGGTCCATCAGCACAATATCAGGCTTATTCGCAAGAATAGTCCTGTCCGTGATGATGGCCCGGTCCCAGTAGAGCCTGGCGCGGTCATTTTCGAGCACGGCTTCCGGCAAGTACTTATAATACGGCAATTTCCGATCCACGAGACCGTATTTCAGAGCGAGCTCCTGGTGTATAATCCTGGCTACTAGGTTGTGTCTGTGCAAATACTCAGAGTTAGAAAGCGCCGAACAACCGGAGATAACATGCCTAAGTGACTCACCGGGATGGCGACAAGCTCGACAGATGTCGACGGTGCCATCCTTTAGGATGTATCTCCGATAATTGTTGGTCTTAATAACCTGATCCTGTATCACACAGACAAAACCCTCGGTTTCCCCAAAGAGGTCACCGAAACGTAGAAAGTGGACGGAGGCGACTGTGTCTACGCAAGGCTCATGTAGAGCCTTGTGGAACCTCCCAAATTATTATTATTATTATTATAGCACCCGCCACCCGGGTGATTGATTTTCCCGCCTCGCCAACACAGTATTATTTTACTAAAATAAGATATACGTGCGTATTTATCAGTTTGCCCAATTTAAAACAAATCAAAACAATTTGATTGACGCAGTTGTCTACAGAAGCAGTCTATTCTTGCTCCAATGTAATTAATATTCATTTATATACGCAAGTTGTTTAACCACGAAAACTGGGAACTTCTTTTTTTTTTTTTTTTTTTTTTTTTTTTTTTTTTTTTTTAATAAAACCGAAATGAGAAACAAACTTGTCCGCCTAATGGTAAATGGCTACTTCAGTTCATTAACACCTGCAGTCAACTTCAAACAAGAAATGCGTTGTCACGGCTGTGGACTAAAATGGAATGCATCGCACTCGTAATAATACTGGACCTCTATACCCAAATTGTTTTGATCAAATTGTTTTGATTTATTACGTGGTAGAGCCATTCTGCAGCTACATTAGTAGTATAGTTGTAGCACGAATGGGTCGGCTCGACCGGGGAAGGACCACGTTCTCACAGAATACCAGCGTTAAATAGCAGCTTAACACTGCTGTATTTCGTATGGCGAGTGTAGAGAACCGGAGACCCTTTTTACTGGCAAAGACGCATTCCATCTTAGTCCTCACGGGTGACAACGCATCTGCATTTTGATTCGCAAACGAGGATAGATCTATATCTATATCTATATCGACATCTATATGTCTATGAGCCGCAGCCACCACTTACCATCAGGTGGACTGTGTGCTCGTTTGTCACCGTATCCTATGAAAAAAAAATACCCTTCATACCGTAACACTACAGTTCAAACGCTGATATTAGACGGCAGAAATAGGTAACATGGTGGTACCTACCCAGACAGACTCCTAGACAGGAAGGCAGTCCTATCACCTAGTGTAAAGGTACAACGTTTCATAACGTCCTATCAAAAACAAATTGGTTGTATTTATCCGAAATTAGAAGCGTATGCCCCGCCAGCAGTAGACCTTATAGGCTGTTACTTTTCCTTTTTATTTTAAATATTTAAGAAAAAAAAATCTAACAAAAGAGCAAGCCTAAAATAATCCCACCGATTACCTCGATAAGAGCCTTCATCACGCAACGAACTTGAAACACAATCATCGACTTCCGAAAACTTAAATAGTACTGTAACAATGAAATATTATTTCAGGAGACTGTCCCAAGTTTTATAGTCAATCAATTAATATTTATATTAATTATTTTTGTACACCAATACACGCAAAAACAAAAACAGAATGAAATATATAAAGAAGAAGATACAATATGCAGTCTCATCGCGCTTCTTCTAGTCGCGATTTTTCAGACAACCTTGTTACGCAAAGAATTTATTATTATACTGCTGCTACTGTGCTTTACTTATACTACTTATCTATACAAATAAATAAAATTGAAGTGTCTATTTGTAATGTCAAAATACCAGCTTTTTACTAAAGGCATATGAAAGTATATACGGTACTTATAACAATAATTTAAAATTTAAAATTTTGTACAGCCAACTTCAATGTAAGCGACTTCAATATAGGTTATTTAAGAATAACTCAATAACCATTGGTCCGACCTTGATCAAATTCATATGGGACCACACGAAAACTATCAGCTTTCATATAAAAGAAATCAATCGAAATCGGTTCGCCCAGTACAAAGTTATGAGGTAACATAAAAAAAACATACACTCGAATTGAGTACCGTCTCCTTTTTGGAAGTCGGCAGAAAACACAATTCTTAAAAATTTTGTCTGTCTGTCTGTCTGTCCGTTTGTTCCGGCTAATCTCCGAAACGACTAAACTGATTTCGACGGGACTGTGGTGTGTTACAAGCAATAACTTAGGCTACTTATATTTTAGAAAAAGAATTAGGGTTCCGCGCAACATAATTAAAACCTTAAATTACACACAGACGAAGTCGCGGGGAACAGCTAGTATCACATAAAGCCGGATAAGTTTCTAATTTGGTTTGAAGCTTTATAACTTTTGTGCCTAATTAAATTACTTGCGCTTATAGTTTTTAAACTATACCAATGTTCACACATAAATAGCAACACCATCTTTATTAATAACTAGCTGTTCCCCGCGACTTTACACCTTTTAAACCCTAATTTACACGCGAGCCCGCGTGTAAATTAGGGTTTTAATTTTGTTGCGCGGAACCCTAAATATTTTTCTAAAATATAAGTAGCTTAAGTTACTCCTTATAACATGAGCTATCTACCAGTGAAAGTCCCGTCAAAATTGTACCAGCCATTTGGGAGATTAGCCGGAACAAACAGACAGACAGACACACAGATAGACAGACAGACATACAGATAGACAAAATTGTGTTTTGTTATAAGTAACGTATATATTTAAATATATTTTTTAATAGTGGTAGAGCCACGCGGCAGCTTTTGCTGTCGCACGGATGGGCCGGCTCAAACCGGGGTGGTACCACGACCTCACAGAAAACCAGCGTGAAGTAGCGGTTTACCTCTGCGTTTCGCTTGGTGAGTGCAGGTGGCCGGAGGCCCTTTTTACTGGAAATGAGGCATTCCATCTTAGTCCTCACGGGTGACAACGCATCTACATTTTGATTTGCAATAGAGGATAGATGTAGATGTCTATGGGCCGCAGCAACCACTTACCATCAGGTGGACTGTGTGCTCGTTTGTCATCCTTATCCTATATAAAAATATACTTTCATATGCAATTAGTAAAAATATTGTATTGTATTGTATATACTTTATTGTACACCACACATATACAACAAATAAATACAGTACAGAGAAAACTTAATATATACGTATGTACAATAAGGCGGTCTTATCGCTAAAGAGCGATCTCTTCCAGACAACATTTGGGCTAAAGAGAAACTGGAATTAAGAACAGTAGGAGGTGGTGCGTTTTATGTTACACTTACATACTAATATCTAAATAAACTAAACTATATTTTCTTAAAATACCACAATAATACGTAAAAAATAATAATAAAATAAACATACATATTAATAAATAGGTATATATATATATATATATATATATATATATATATATATATATATATATATATACACATACATATATATATATAGATAATAAATAAATAAATACAAAACAAAGAGGAAAATAAAAAACACAGAATAACTATCTGTTGCTAGAATTGGTTATCAATAACCACAAAGTGTTAGGTAATGCTTCTTGACGTCACTTTTGAATCTTTCCAAAGTTTGTGCCCGTTGAATTTGGAGTGGAAGTTCATTCCATAACCTTATGGCTTGGCTCGTAAAAGAATATTTCATAAATTTAGTTTGAAATGAACATGGTTCTAGAATTAGTTCGCCGGCTGACCGAAGAACTCTATCAGGTCGATCATGACCAAGAAACTTAAAGTTTTCCTTCAAGTAGCTTGGAGTCAAAGGATTGAACAACACACAGTACAAAAGAGATACAGTTTGCAGATTCCGGCGAAAGCGAATGGGTAACCACTTGAGCTGTAAACGATATTCGGATACATGATCATATTTGCGCAAACCAAATATGAACCTAATAGCAATATTTTGAATTCGCTCAAGTTTGTTCAGTTGGTCTTCAGTTAAATCGAGATAACTTGCGACCGCATAATCGAGAATAGAGAGAAGTAAGGATTGTGTTAACATAATCTTAGTGGGAATGGGGAGAAAAGAACGTAAACGACGAAGTAAACCCATAGTAGCAAACACCTTTTTGCTCACTTGTTTTAACTGCTGCGACCACGACAAGGTAGAATCTAGATATATTCCCAGATTTTTTACAGATTTAATGTCACCGAGGGTAGGTTGTTCCAGTCAACTCTGGAAACCATCCCTCCACCACCAATAACTATAGCCTGGGACTTGAACGGATTAATTTTTAGACCATAACGCTGACTCCACTGGTTTATCGCCGCTAAGTCATTGTTGATGGTGGCAACAGCAGAAGGCAGATTTAACAGAGTTGACTGAGTGTAGATTTGGAGATCGTCTGCATACATGTGATAGAGAGAAGTAATATTTTGAGAGATAGAATTAATGAATATAGCAAAAAGTAAAGGAGACAGCACACCACCTTGAGGCACGCCAGCCCGTAATTCGCACCAAGATGAGAACTCATCTTCGATGCGAATACGCTGCCGTCGGCCGTAAAGATAACTATGAAACCAGCCAATCACCGGAGGAGATATGTTAATAGAACGTAACACACTCAATAAGATGTCAAAATCAACAGTGTTATTTTGATATTACAAGCAGACACTTCAATTTTATTTATTTGTATAGATTATAAGTAATTTGGATGACTCCAACACCGAGGGTGCGAACCTAGAACCCAGCGGTTAAGCTATATGTAAATCTTATTGTTATGTTTTCATTTTTGACAATATTCTTTGATTTAAAGTTAAATAATTAAGAGCACATAATTTAGTCTTTTCATGTTCGATTCAACCATTTATCTACTCCACCTCGAAATAGTATCGTTATTTTACTGTGAGTAACGCAAAAACGTAAATACTGTTGATTTTCGGATCCAGAAACAATCATAACATAAAAAAATTCTGACATAAAACTAATTTTATTTATTTTATCGCGTTTAATTTTAACTTTTTTAATTGTCGACTTTACATACACTTTAGAGCACCCAAAAGTCATGGGGGATATGAGGTGTATGACGTCCTGATTTCATACTTAACGAAGGCTACCTGCGTTAACTAAGAAATCCGCTAAATTGAGAGATCACAAATCCTCGCAAAAGAACATGGATACCTATCATGGATGATGGCTATAGATAGCGAGGCTATTGATATTAAAAAAACATCCTATTTCTAAAAAGAAGATGGCTAGGTGCTACCATCTGCTTGACATCACCCAATAAGTGAAATGAAATCCAAATCCAAGCATACTACTGAAAGACTTCACGATACTGTAAAGTCGTTCTGCGTAGATATAACCAAAATTAACATAAATTAAACATTTTAAAGACCCTCGAAACAAAAGGAGCTGAAGATCTTCAAACGATTGAACAGTTTTCTTGAAATATAGCTAAGAACACTCTTGATTAAGACACTTATCCAACAAAAAAAAATTTATCAAAATTGGTTCATCCGTTCAGGAGCTATGATACCACAGACAGACCCACAGACACACACACATAGATACACACACTTCAAACATATAACACCCTCTGCTATCGTCGGGGGTTAATTTATAATTAATAGTTGAAGGTAGCCTTTATTAACTACGAAATCAGGACTTCCATGACCTCAGCCCCCCCCCCCCCCCGCCCCGTGACGTAAAACTGAAGTGATAAATTAATTTACTTTCCACCTGCTGGTGACTATTGAAGTCTTTCGAATCCTGGAGCTAACTTCAAACAAAGAAACTACAGAAGCATTCTAGCCTCCGGGACTAAGATGGAATGCCTCCTGGCCTGTTCTTATTTTAATTTAAAATAGGATAGATTTTTTTAATTTCAATAGCCTCACGAATCACCCATGGTAGGAATCGGTGTTCTTTTGCGAGAATTTGTGGTCTATATACGTGGTAGAGCCATTCTGCAGCTATATTAGTAGTATAGTTGTAGCACGAATGGGTCAGCTCGACTGGGGAAGGACCACACTCTCACAGAATACCAGCGTAAAATAGCAGTTTAACACTGCTCTGTTTCGTCTGGTGAGTGTAGAGAACCGGAGACCCCTTTTTACTGGAAAAGAGGCATTCCAACTTAGTCCTCACGGGTGATAACGCGTCTACATTTTGATTCGCAAACGAGGATAAATGTAGATATCTATGGGTCACAGCAACCACTTACCATCAGGTGGACTGTGTGATCGTCACCCTATTCCTATTAAAAAAATAATTAAATTATTATAATTGCAGCACGAATCGGTCGGCTCGACCGAGGTAGGCCTACTCACTCATAGAATACCTGCGTAAAATAGCAACTTAAGGCTGCGGTGTTTCATATGGTGAGTGTAGAGAACCGGAGACCTTTTTTACTGGTATCAAGGCATTCCATGTGAGTCCTCAGGAATGATAACGCACCTGCATTTTGATTCTTAATCGAGTATAAATGTTGATATTTATTTTATTTATATATAATGGATGTGGATCCACTTACCATCAGATGAAATGTCTGCTCATCTCTCACCTTAATTCTATAAAAAGAATTATACTGGTTCTTTTTACCCTTCAGTTCGCAGCAGTGTAGGCAGTAGGCACTACTATTTAGTAGCAGAAATAATTAAGAGGACGTGGCCCATTAACTTCTACATCTATCCTCAATTAAGAATTAAAATGTAATCTGTTGTCACTTCTAAAGATTAAGATCGAATAGAATAGTTCCCAATAAAAAGGGTCTCCGGTTTTCTAAACTCACTGTTACGAGCTTGGGGTTCGAGACAATTACAAACTGCCGATTGAATTACCAAAATTGACTATTTAATTACACAACACTAATTACAACTTAAATTCACACTAATAATAAAACACAGTCCGCCGATATTTCGCTTCGAAGTATTCTCTTGTATCGCCAATTCAATCTGCCTCGGTCGTGGTCTATACCGGCCTTATATAGGGCCTCAAATAGTTTCCAGAACCTTCTACTGTAGCGACATCTAGAATGTTCGAGTACATATCGGTCCCGACATTTCTGGAAGGATCTCGACACTCCTAGTTCTGCTACTCGACACTAGAGGGCGCTAGTGTAACTAGTGTTGCCATGTACAAGGCGCGCAACACTTTCTTTTACTCGACACTAAGAGGGCGCTAGTGTAACTAGTGTTGCCATGTACAAGACATTAATAGTGGCGCGTAACACTGCCCCTTCCTAAGACATGCTCGTCCCGAGCATTATTGGTCCCATAATAACGCGCCAGTCGATCCACATGGACGATCTTAGGAGTACCTCTGGCACCTTTCTGTATCCGGTAGGTTACGTCATTGATTCTTGTCACAATCCGGTACGGTCCGTCCCATTTAGCTTGAAGCTTAGGAGATTTCCCTTTGCTGCGAGCTGGATTATGTAACCACACTAGTGAACCTTCGTCAAACCCTTTGTTGTTCATTTTGCGGTCATACCGTGTTTTCATCTTCTCAGACGTTTGCTGGCCCGACTGTCTGACGTGCTCATAAATGTCATTCATTTTGTTCCGCAAGTCATTTGCATAATCGGTTATACTGCGTGGGGCATCAGGTGGTGTTCCGGTGATCAGGTCTGCAGGCAGCCGTAATTCTCTCCCAAAGTTTGCGAAAGCTGGCGTCACTGATGTACTTTCGTGAACAGCGCTTCGATATGACAACAAAAACGGTTGTATGTGCCTGTCCCAGTCTCGTTGCTGTTTTTCCACAACTTTTGCCAGGTACCTTTCCAATGTCTGATTAAATCGTTCTACCATTCCATCAGATTGTGGGTGGTAAGAAGTTGTTCGTGTTTTATGAGTACCCATAACTCTGCAAGTTTCCTGGAATATTTGAGACTCAAAATTCCTTCCTTGATCGCTGTGAATCTCTAAGGGCACTCCAAAACGACAGAAGACTTCATGAACTAGTTTATCTGCAACTGTTGAAGCTTCTTGATTTGGAATGGCGAAGACTTCTGGCCACTTAGTGAAGTAATCCATCACAACCATGAAATACTTGTTACCACTTTCACTTTCCGGAAACGGCCCCGCAACGTCAATGGCTATCCTCTCCCATGGTGCACCAACATTGTACAATTTCAATGCGCCTCTACTACGAGTTTGAGGTCCCTTTACAGCCGCACAACATGTACATTTGCGGCACCAGTCCTCGACATCGTCACGACAGTGGACCCAGTAAAACCGTTCTCGGATCTTCAGTAGAGTTCGTTTAACTCCCAGGTGGCCTCCTGAACAACCATTATGGTACAGCTGTAGAACATCCGGTACTTTAGCCTTAGGGACAACCATTTGCAAATGACATCTGTCTCCCCGACCATTTTCCCATTTACGGCACAGGACTCCATCCTGAATCAGCAAGCTGTCCCATTGGGCCCAATAGCTTTTCGTGGTCGAACTCAGTGCTGAGACGTCGCTCCACTTGGGCTTAGGAGCACTGGCCTTCATCCACTCCAAAATCGGCTTAATGTCCGAATCTTCCTGCTGTGCATATTGTAGGCTGTCCTTCCACTCATTGCTGAGCTGGTCTGTCTTGAGCATCCTCACAGATACCACTTCCTTACCCTCTTGCCTAGTACAATGCTTGCAATCTTCAGGGCAAGGTCTTCTTGACAATGCATCTGCATTCCCATGAGATTTCCCGCTGCGATGTTCGATCACAAAGTCGTATTCCTGCAGTAGTTCAATCCATCTCGCAACTTGTCCTTCCGGATTTTTGAACTGCAATAGCCATTTCAGTGCAGCATGGTCGGTTCGTAAGTGGAATTTCCGCCCCAGAAGATATTTGCTAAAATGCTGCAAGGACTTTACCACAGCAAGCAATTCCCGTCTTGTGACACAATAGTTCCTTTCCGGCTTTGACAATGACTTGCTGAAGTACGCTATCACAATCTCTTGATCACCATTCCGTTGAGACAACACACCGCCAAGTCCTATATCACTTGCGTCTGTGTCAACTATGAATTCCTTGCCCGCATCAGGGTACCCCAAAATAGGTGTTTTGCATAGACGGTTCTTGAGCTCCTGGAATGCAATATTGCAACTTTCATCCCAGCAGAAATGTCGCTTCTCCTCGGTTAGCCTGTGCAGAGGTTTGGCTATATCTGCAAAGTTCTTCACAAATCGCCGATAATAAGAGCACAAACCCAAAAATGCCCTAACCTGTGTCTTGTCTTTTGGAACCGGCCAATCTTTGACAGCGGCAATTTTCTCTGGATCCGTGCGGATACCTTCTTCCGACACTACATACCCCAAAAAGCTAACTTGCCGTTTGAATAGTGAGCACTTCTTCGGACTCAACTTGAGGTTGGCACACTGGATCTTCATGAGCACGCGTTCCAGGTTTTGAAGGTGTTCCTCAAACGTACGGCCTACGATGATGATGTCATCCAAATAGACCAGACAGGCATCTCCAATTAGCCCGGTAAGTACAAGCTCCATCAACCTTTCAAACGTTGCTGGAGCATTGCACAATCCAAACGGCATGACTTTAAATTGCCACAGACCCTTTCCTGTGGAGAATGCAGTTTTCTCCTTGTCCTTAGGGTCAATTTCAACCTGCCAGTAGCCACTTTTCAGGTCCAGCGTACTAAACCACTTTACGCCTGTAAGCATGTCCAGCGTGTCATCAATTCTTGGCAAGGGATAGCTGTCCTTCTTCGTAACGTCGTTCAGACGGCGGTAGTCAACACAAAACCGCATGCTGCCGTCCTTCTTCTTTACCAGCACCACAGGTCAACACCATGGACTAGATGAAGGTTCAATAACACCATCCTTCACCATTCCCTCAATCATGGTTTCCACTTCCTTTTCACGTGCTACAGGCAATCTTCTTGGCCGCTGACGAATAGGCAATTCTTGTCCTGTGTTTATTTTGTGTTGAACTAAGCCAGTCTTTCCTATGTCAGCTTCGTTTGACGAGAAAACATTGGCGTACTGGAGTAACAACTTCTTCGCCTTGACCATTTCATTCGGGGAGAGAACGCTGCGACAGTCTTCTAAAAGTGTGGTCACTCTCGTTTGTCCATCCTTGCTGGGGGTCCCAGTTGATAGATATTGGCACCGACGCAACCAATCCACTTCCTCACTAGTACCAACCAATGTGCCCTTTTCTATAAGTTGTTCCTGATCACAAGGGTTCAACACACGTACTCCTGAGATGTCGGTGGTTCTGACCAAGGTTCGAGCCACTCTCCATGGAAGGTCATTGTCTACCCTTTCCACGAGTACACAACGATAAGCTTGCCCAGGATTCCGAGGAAGACTAACCGGCACAATCGTTTCCGATCTCGGCGGAAGAACAATCTTCTTAAGGCTGTACACATTCCCTGGTAACGCCCCTTCCACAAAAAGTTCCTCTTGTCCACATTTCAAAACACCTTGCCTTACGTCGATCTCACAACAATTCTTCCTCATAAAGTCTAGGCCCAGGATGCAGTCGTCCATTATATCAGCCACGATGACATTATGCCGGTAGATCATGTTGCCTAGCTTCAACTCCATCTCCTTCTCTCCACGGACGGGTATGCGCTGACCGGTGGCTGTCACCAAATTAATGCGTTCGCGGTTGTATGCGGAGTCCCCAAGGAACCGACTTATAAGTTGGGAACTGACAACCGTGCGAGAGGCTCCAGTGTCTATGGTCAGTTTACAAGGCGTTCCGTTGACCTCGCCCTTGATGATCAGGCTGTTCCCATCATGGGTTTGTGAGATCGAAATCCTTGGGGCTTTTTTAACATCAGCCAGCACCCGCCCCGCAGTCCTGGCTTTTACTCGTTTCCCTGCTGCTGCTGGGCGGTGCTATTAGCCACACTACCCTCTCGGGATCGATCACCTTCCCTTTCTACAGTTCGCTTAGGGCAGCTGGATCGAAGATGACCCCTTTCCCCACAGCCGTAGCACCTAGGGCTGTAGCCGTTATTGCGGTCCCGAACTGTAGCTGCTGCAACCTCCCTGACGCGATGGGAACGATGATCCTGCCGCACGGCTTCCACCTCCAGTGCATGAGTCAAGGCGTCCTTAAGCGTCTCGTGGTGCCCGAGCCTCACAGCAGCTCTGACTTCAAGGTCGCGGATGCCGTCGATGAATGTCTGCACCAGGTTCCCTACAATGAGCGCAGGTACAGACTGGTATGCTTTTCGAACCACCTTCTCTACCTCAAGGGCCCACTGCTGCAGGTTTTCGTTACTGCGTTGCACGCGATCTTTGAGCTGCGCACGAAAGACGTGTTCCAGGTGAGCATCGCCGTATCTCGCCTCCAATGCCTCAAGGAGCTGCTCGTAAGTCACTTCCTTACCGAGAGCTTCCAGAACAGTTAAGGCCTGGTCGCGCAGGCCTAGGGTGAGAGCAGTCATGGCCTGACTTTTATTCCAGCTGTTCGCTTTCATGACAGCCTCGAATTGGATTTTGTAGGCCGACCAGGAAGAAGTCCCGTCGAACGGCGGCACTTTGAATCCACGTAGCGAAGGTGTTGTAGCTACCACGGGAGCTGTAACGCCATCCCCAAGTTTGAGGTCATCCAGCGTTTTCTTCACGTCAGCCATTACGTTGTCAACCCGATTGTACACTTGGTCGATTCGGGTTTCAGCTTCCGACAGGCGGTTGTCATATTGAGCAACCTTATCCTTCACCTCCCTTATCTCTTTCCCGAAGATAGCGTGAAGGTCCTTCATGAGAAGTATCTGTTCTTCTTTATTGCGTTTGAGCTGCTCTTCCAACCGACGGCCCTGTTCCTCCTGTTGGCGGGCCTGTTCCTCCTGTTGGCGGGCCTGTTCCTTCTGTTGGCGGGCATGTTCCTCCTGTCCGCGCTGCAGCTGCTCTTCCAACCGACGGGCCTGTTCCTCCTGTCGGCGAGCCTGTTCCTCCTGTCGGCGAGCCTGTTCCTCCTGTCGGCGAGCCTGTTCCTCCTGTCGGCGAGCCTGATCCTGCAGCATCATCATCAGAGCACCTAAGTCAGGTGCTGTAGATGCAGGAGCTGATGACGGACCGGCCTCCGTGGTCAGCAGCTGGCCCTCCGATGGTTGCGGCGTTGTATTACCAAATCGTCTCTGGTCCGTCTCCAGCTGGCGTTGACTTCGGGTACGGATACCCTCCATGTCGTCCTTTGGTAAAATCGGCATGATTTGATCCCACTTCTGACACCAATTGTTACGAGCTTGGGGTTCGAGACAATTACAAACTGCCGATTGAATTACCAAAATTGACTATTTAATTACACAACACTAATTACAACTTAAATTCACACTAATAATAAAACACAGTCCGCCGATATTTCGCTTCGAAGTATTCTCTTGTATCGCCAATTCAATCTGCCTCGGTCGTGGTCTATACCGGCCTTATATAGGGCCTCAAATAGTTTCCAGAACCTTCTACTGTAGCGACATCTAGAATGTTCGAGTACATATCGGTCCCGACATTTCTGGAAGGATCTCGACACTCCTAGTTCTGCTACTCGACACTAGAGGGCGCTAGTGTAACTAGTGTTGCCATGTACAAGGCGCGCAACACTTTCTTTTACTCGACACTAAGAGGGCGCTAGTGTAACTAGTGTTGCCATGTACAAGACATTAATAGTGGCGCGTAACATCACTATATGCAACATTAAGCTTTTATTTTACACTAATAAAGTAATAACCGAATATCATAAATGTGGTAATAATTAGAACGTAAAAGTCCTGATTGTTTCATTCAAAATATGGTAACCCTAACAAAAAGGGACTAGCTAGAGTGCTTTCAGCTGTACAAAGTCCCCGTCCTTGAAGGAATCTCAATAAATGATTTAACGAATTTAAATAAATCGAAGAATTTTGCATTTTACCTTTGCCGTTTGTGGTTGTCAAAGTTTTCAATGCCGAAGTTTGTGAGGTACGGAGTTATGCAAGTTAATTGTTAGTTGGACTTACTGTACCGTGACTGAAATCTTGTTTTTTTTTTTCAAAGAATTGACTCGGGTGGAATGCCTCTTTTCCAGTAAAACTCTCTTCTCTACACTCACCATGCGAAACACAGGAGCATTGAGCTATTATTTAACGCTGGTATTCTGTGAGCGTGTGTTCTTTCCCTGATCGAGCCGACCCATTCGTGCTACAACCATAATATAACTGCAGTATAGCTTTACTACGTGTAGACCTATCAATCAATTATCAATTTATAGCCCTTAACGAGTCCACAGCGGAACTTAGATCTCGGCATCAAAAAGGGAAAATTTACAAATTAATGCATTTATCGATCTCCAGGATGCAAGCTACCTCGTAGCCAAAAATCGTAAAGATCGGTTATGCGAATTAGCCCTGAAAAGGTAACAGACATACAAACACAATCTCACCTTTATAAATAGTAAAGATGCCCGCAGCATATTGTACCAGGTAACGAGGTCACTCAGAGTGTTTATTTTATTTTATTTTATTTTACCACTTACAACTATCATCACAGGTTATTACCTAATACAATAGTGCAGTTACAAATTAAGAAACTAGAACAAACATAATATAGGTATATTATACATAACTTAAAGATATTTTACAATTAGCGGCCTTTGTGAATTCGTTTAGAGTACAGCTGAACAAATCAGTCTGTTGTGAGAGCACGTTAAGTGCACGCAGCGCGCGCGTCAAAGGCGCGTGCTGTAGCAAGTTGGTGCGCGCTTGCGGTACCAA
This sequence comes from Parnassius glacialis, assembly GCA_033319125.1. Classification (NCBI taxonomy): domain Eukaryota; kingdom Metazoa; phylum Arthropoda; class Insecta; order Lepidoptera; family Papilionidae; genus Parnassius; species Parnassius glacialis. The sequence continues at coordinate 21,778,708 of JAVANC010000029.1, read as the reverse complement.
CAAGAGCGGCCCCCGCCGCCGTCTTCCTACGTACGTAGGAAGACGGCGTACATTGTGTTATAAATAGTTAATAACAATAGTAGTTTCTTCTTCTATTTTTTTAATGTCAGAATATTAAACACGCTAGTGGGTAGTAGAAGTGTAAGAATATCCACTACTTCAGGTCCCGTGGGTGTCGTAAAAAGTGGGAAACAAACCAGGAGAAGGGCAGCAGCGTCTTTCTAATATCAACTAAAAATAAAAACGGATGCTAACCCACCTGCTAAGCAACTATGGCAAATATCCCCCCCTATGAGGCAATCTATAGCGAACGCCTATGTTAAGCAGTGGACTTGTTGTAGTAATGAAATAATCGCGAAGATCGTGAGCCAATATAAGTAGTACAAAGCCGCGTATCCACCAAAAATGTTGACAACAGTTATGTTTTCAACTGTTTCCAAAAAGCATCTCCACGCAACAAATGTTTCCAACAAGCGTATTCCTTTGATGTTGCCGCCGAAAATGGAAACACGGTTCCCGAAATTGCTTCAAATTTTGTTGCCAACACGTGTTGCCATCAAATGTTTCTGTCAACAAGTGTCTCCACCGAGGGAACAAATGTTGGCAACAAGCGTATTCCTTTGATGTTGCCGCCGAAAATGGAAACAAGTTTCTTGGCAAATGTTGTGTTGACAACAAAACTTTAGTGGAGACGCGGCTTAAGAGATCGTTTAAAAATACGTGTATACATGTATAACTAGGTACGTTACTATACCATCGTGAAGTACGGCAAATGTCAGCGTTGTTAAGTTTGCAATTTGTCCGCCATTGTAAGATAAATGTTCATACGTAAATCACCTATTATAATCTGTGTTTAAAAGTAATAAAGTTTTTCGTAGTTCTAACAATATTTCGTTTCGATTCACTGACCCAATAGGACTTTTAATAGATTTTAACAGTAGTAGTGACGCGGTAGGTGGCACCTAAAATCAAAGTAGGCTACAGATTGTCACCCCAGAGAACTTAGACGAATTGTCTGATGAACGATGTTAAGCGTCATATGAGAAGCGTCAGTAGCCTAATGGCAGGGTGCGGACCGCGAACTCGAAAGGTCGTGGGTTCGAATCCGCCATTCGACTACTGTCGTGAACCACTTCTAACACAGGCATTTTAAGCTTACCAGAAGCGGTTAAAGGGAATAATGTTTAATAGCATTACTAGTATTTTTTTTAATATAAAAAATATATCTTCGTTTGCGAATCAAAATGCAGATGCGTTGTCCCCCTGTGAGGACTAAGGTGGAATGCCTCTTTTCCAGTAAAGAGGGCTCCGGTTCTCTACATTCAGCTATGAAATACAGCAGTGTTAAGCTGCTATTTTACGCTGGTATTCTGTGAGAGCGTGGTTCTTCCCCGGTCGAGCCGACCCATTCGTGCTACAACTATACTACTAAAATAGCTGCAGTATGGCTCTACCACGTATAAAAAATGAAAACGGAACGGAATGGTGGTAACGGAAGGTTTAATAGTACTACAAGTATTTTTTTTTTAAAAGAACGATGAGTCCACCTGATGGTAACTGGCTATTGGAAGCCATGGACACGTGCATCCATCTTCTTACAGATGTGTTATCACCCCTAAGAACTGAGATAGAATGCCTCACACTAATCAATCACTAATAAAAAACTAGATACACAATCAGTTACAAAAAATGTCCTTACCGAATGAGCGCCAATTAGAACATTTGGGTGCGCTTTTAATTTGTACGTAGCTATTGTGAATGCAACTTTAGGCAATGCAATTAAGGTTGAATTTACATTAATGTATATTTATTTCAACTAAGAATATAATTATACTGGCTCTCTATACTCTTCATACTGCAGCATAGCAGTGCAGGTACTGCTGCTTCGTGGCAGAAAGAGATAAGAGGTTCATGATATCTTCTCAAACGGACTCCTAGGCAGAAAAGGAGCCCTACCACCTAATTAAATCAATATTTTTATTTATTTATTTATTCTTTTTTTTATAGGATAGGGTGACAAACGAGCACATAGTCCACCTGATGGTAAGTGGTTGCTGCAGCCCATAGACATCTACATCTATCCTCTATTACAAATCAAAATGCAGATGTGTTTTCACCCGTGAGGACTAGGATGGAATGCCTCATTTCCAGTAAAAAGGCCCTCCGGCCACCTCCACTCACCAAGCGAAACGCAGAAAACCTCTACTTCACGCTGGTATTCTATGAGGTCGTGGTACCACCCCGGTTCGAGCCGGCCCATCCGTGCGACAGCAAAAGCTGCCGCCTGGCTCTACCACTGTTCAAAATCACTGTTCTTTATTGCATTCCTTAAAACAAAAGAATACCAATGGCGGACTTAATGCCTTGAGTCATTCTCTATCAGTCAACCCATGGAGTGGTGAGAATTTGACGTAGGTATGGCAATATAGAATATAATTTAAAATTAAGAATTTTGTACAGCCGACTTCAATATAAATTATTAAGAATAACTCAAAAACTATTTGTCTGACCTAGATCAAATTTATATGGGACCACATGTACTCTACATATATGACCTATACATACATATATACAAATATATAAATACATGCATATACATACATACATATATATATATATATATATATATATATATATATATATATATATATATATATATATATATATTAAATCTAATAATTTAATATCTTTTTTTTCTTCATTGTAACATTATTTTGTGTGTACATAAATTGTTAAATAAATATTAATAAATAAATAAAATACACATATAATAAGTACATACAAATTACTATGAATATATGTGTCTGTTTCTGTAATCAGTATGCTGAGCAAGCTGAGATTGATAACGCTGGTTCCTTACTGAATGGGTACCTACGCGGGTTCAGCATTTCTGTCATAAGCCAGTGCACGACTCGTATTCCACCTGATGGTAAGTGGTAAAGCATACAGAAATGATAAAGCACACTCACTTAGCTTAACAATTATTTAACATTAATTTTTTTTACAACTGACTTCAATATATTATTAAGGATAACTCAAAACCTATTGATCAAATATTGATGAAATTTATATGAGACCACATGAGAAGCACCAGCTTTCAAATAAAAAAATAATCATCGAAATCGGTTCACCAAGAAAAAAATTATGAGGTAACACATAAAAAAACATACAGTCGAATTGAATATCTCTTCCTTTTTGAAGTCGGTAGAAAGCCTATTTACTCTTGCTTTAAAGACACCAACACTATAATCGATTGTCGTGGTTCCGCCGTTTTATGATGTGGTCAAATATATCGGATATTTGACCACGTTATTGAACGATCGAACATTTCATAAAATGCAACCATTTCATGAAATATCACAATGTGGACAATAGCCACATCATGATATGCATTGCCGACCAATGAATAGAGATTGTTTGACGATACGGCTAACCAAACGCACGGCAACTACACGATGTAGTCCAGCATAATAAATAATCATATCGTAAAATATTTAAATTATTCACCGCTAGAGGCGCTGATAGCGCATTTTTAACAGAATCCATATAACTTTGTGCCTAATCTACACTTACCTACATATAAATAAATTGTCAAATAATGTGTCAGTCTGTAATGTCAAAATAACTGCCTTATATTAAGTTCAGGGAGTTATTTGCACATCACAAACGTTCTAAAAAAATGTCTCTGTTATTTGACCGAACCGATTGCAAAGAGGCTTTAGGAAGATGAATGAAATGAATACATAGAGATTACAGCCAGGAGTAATTTAAGCTATATTTTATTCCAAAAACATGGAGGGTTTTTGTAAAATCGAAATACTGATAAATAACTTTGAAGTAACATGTGCTACGTAGTACGTACGTAAGTACATTATCATAACTGAAATACAAAAATAATTATTATAATAACTGTCTTATATATTTACTGATCAAAAAAGGTTAGAAGATTAAGATTACGGGTCCCTATGGAATGGTCCCGGTCTTGACGTCCATCGGAAGTGGACTGTAATCCTGAAGGTGCAGTTGGAAATAAAACATCAATTTTATCTTCGTAACTTCCCCTGAGTGCAACATTGAAACTTTCACTAATTTTCCTATCACTTTCCCTTCTGTCTTCTCTTTTGATTTAAACTGTAAAACTGGTAGCTGGTCCCGAACGAATTTGTGTGGCCCGTTGTCAGCGCGGTTAAACATACCGCGCGCCAATTAAACCACAAACTCCTTGGTGGTCTCCATCTTAAGGTTGACCGCGATGACGTCATTCCGGACGTAGCGACCTGCACTGACGATGGTCTGTAATGTTAGGTTCCGCTGGGCCTGCAGCCTCTTCTCGTACACTATCTCCTGACCTCTTAGCGTTAACGGGGGCGGGAAGTTCCTATAGCAACGTGTGAGGAGAGCAGTCTTCTGGCCAACATTGACGGCCATCCTCCACACATCCAGCCACGGTGGCAGCAGGTCCAGCAGGCGCTACATCTTGGCGGTGGCAATATGGGCTTTTCTGGATGACGTAAAGTAGGCGCTATCGTCCGCATTTAGAGCCAGCTTTACATCGTCCTCGCGTAGGTGTCCTGCCAGAGTAGCTGTGTCATTAGTATACAGTATCGGCGAGAGACAGCTGCCCTGTGGTACGCCAGCTCTTATTGGTTTGGCTGCGGACTTGGCATCTTCGACACAGACCTAGAAGCTCCCGCCGGCTAGGAATGACGCCACTACCTGCAGGTAGCCGGAGGGACACTCGTTTGCTCTTTTAGTTTATAGAGTAGTCCAGAGTGCCACACCCTTTCGAACGTCTTCTCGATGACTAAGAAGACGCCCAACGATGTGCGGTCCCGATTATATTCGGCCGCAAGATGATGCAGCACTCTGGTCAGTTGCGTAGCTGTGGAGTGGTCGAGGGAATCGCTCCTAAATCCTTGTTACTCCACCCGATGTTGTATGCACGGACGGATTCTTCTTAAGGTGATTTTTCAAACAATTTGGCTATGTGCGGTAGCAGCGTAATCGGTCTATAACTAGCTGCTCTACGCCTTTACTTCCCGGGTTTCGGCAGCACGATGATCTTACCGATTTTCCAATCCCCCGGGAAGTGGAAAGTCCGCAGAATACAATTGTAGAGTCTAGGAAGGCTCTACAATTGTTCTGTTTGTCTGTCGAAGTGTTGCGTTCGTGATCCGGTCGTGCACCGGCACCTTTCTCGGTTGCAGGCGAGTTACTGTCTTCCGTTCAGCGGTGGAGAAGAACCACTCTCCTACAAGCGGTGGCGCTGGTGGTGACAGTAACTCCCGTACGCGGCTCTCCTTTTGGGCATGAAGCTCCATGAAAACCGCACTTGCTGGGTTCGGCATAAACTGCTCTTTGAAGTGCTCAGCTAAGATATCCACTCTACCTTTGGCCTCATAGCATCGTTCATCCACGGTCAGCGAGCAAACGGGTGGTCTGGTTTTCGTTAGCTGTCGGTTCAATTTATAGAGCGACGCATCTTGCTCTTCCACTTTCCAGAAGCGCCGCTTCCAGGTCTCTCCTCTGTGTGCCTGGATTGTAACTGACAGCTCGTCCGTTAATAAATTAACGGACTCGCTGCCTCAGAGTGCGCGGCCAGAGCTTTTTCAGTGCTCTTTTTCTTTTAAGTTGCTCTTTTATAGTTTGCGGCAGCTCTTCGATATTTTTTGTGAGAGGGGCGATCGTAGAGACCGCATTGAGGGCTTCGTTAATCGATGTTGAAATTCTTCGTGTAGTGTCCTCTACGCCGTCTGCTGTGTTTATTAAGGTGTTTACTGGAGGTCTCCCCAGTAGATGATATTGGTAGAGCCTCCAGTTGATCTTAGTTTTGAAAGCTCTGGGAGGCGAAATCACTACCTTGAGGCCTAAGGTGATTAATATCGGGAGGTGCTGTGTACTCAGGTCGTACAGCACCTCTGCCAATATCGGGCAGTGACTTTCCTAGCGAGCATGATGTCCAGTACATCCGAACATCTCCGGTGATCAGCTGGAATGTGCGTCGGTTCTTCGGGAACTAAAACGTCATAGTTATTCGTTTCTGCGTCATTATAGAGTTCACTACCCGGCGGGTTGATCAGTCTAGATCCCAACGCCGGGTGTTTAGCGTTTAGGTCCCCTGCTATAATGATAGGTGTTTCACCTTCCATTATCGTCCGGATGTCTGAGGAACAAAATGGAGTCCCTGGCGGGCGGTATGCTGCGTAAATCCTTAGTTCCTCACCCGCTGCCTCCATTTTTATGCTGATTGAGCGCATAGTCCGATATTCTGGTAATTCAAGCTATAGATGGATGATGTGTCTCCTCACCAGAGCCGCCGTGACTGTTCCTGTTCCTTCGCTGATCAAGATATACTAATAAAAGTAGAAAAAAAACAGCTCAAAAATGCCAGTATTAAGTACAAGAAATGTAATCCGGATTTTCATCGTAGCGCTGTCCTGGCTTATCAACGCAAAAGTCCAGAAATACATCGTGCTGCAGTCATGACTTACTATCAAAACAATCCAGTCTCACCGTGCTGCAGTAATGACTTGCCAGCAAAACAATCCAGAGTTTCACCGTGCTGCAGTAATGACTTACCAGCAAAACAATCCAGAGTCTAACCGTGCTGCAGTCATAACATTCCAGCAAAATAACCCTGACTCATCGTTCTGCGGTGGCAAATTATCAACACAGTAATCCGAAAATTCATAGAGCAGCTGTTTCTAGGCATGAAAGGAATAATCCAGGAAGACGATCAGAAGGACGATTACGGCCATGGAAAGTTACAGTTTTATCTGGACTTATGTCCTCAAGTCTGGTCCTGAAGTAGCTTATGAAACTGATAAAACGGTTTTCTTGATGCTGTGAGTCAAAAATGTATACACTGTTTAACTTTCAAGTGGAAAGAAGAGGACCCTGGCATGTGCTGCGCCGGTGGTAAAGTGAAGCTTCTTTTTTTTTGAGCCCTTGCCAGAACCTCTTTATAGCTTGATTATGGATCTTCATCCAGAGCATGCACATTTCATGGATCGTATTAGGAAGTATATAATGGCTGCTTTCAAATGACGTCCTTTGGGGCTAAATAATAAAAAATTGAAAAATTTGTACAACCGACTTCAATATAAATTATTAAGAATAAGTTAAAAACTATTGGTCAGACCTTGACCAAATTTATATGGAACCAGGTGAGAAGCACCAGCTTTCAAATTAAAAAAGAATCATCAAAATCGGTTCACCCAGAAAAAAGTTACGAGATAACAAATATAAAAAAAAGAAAACAACATACAGTCGAATTGAATACCGTCTCCTTTTTAAAGGCGGTAGAAAAATTAATAGTCTATGACTATATTCTCTTATACTATAAGAGTTTTTTGTTAGCAATCCGCCACAAAAAAGAATATTTAACTTTTTGTTACTTTAATTTTATAACAAAATTTTGACTTTTCTACCGACTTCAAAAAGGAGACGGTACTCAATTAGACTGTATGTTTTTTATGTGTGTTACCTCATAACTTTTTACTGGGTGGACCGATTACGATGATTCTTTTTTTTATTTGAAAGCTGGTAGTTCACATGTGGTCTCATATAAATTTGATCAAGGTTTGACCAATGGTTTTGAGTTATTCTTAATTTATATTGAAATCAGTTGTACAAAATTTTAAATTATGTAATAATGCTAGGCAAGCAGTTTGATTATAAAGGATAAGGTTGTAAGCCCTTTTTCACGCAATATTAATAGATTAAATTTTTTTATTTTAAACATTTTCTCAAGTCGCAAAAAACTGAGTATATTCCAAGGTTATCTTCTATACTTATAATAAATCTGTAGAGAGGTCAATTCTGTACATGAAATATATTTCCAAAATAACTATCAGGGAGTGATTAGTGATCGATACTGATGCCAAAAATGCAAACAGTAAAATTTTTGTCTGTCTGTATGTTCGTTATAGAAACAAAAACTACTCGACGAATTTTAACGAAACTTGGTACAATCATTCTTCATACTCATGGGCAGGTTATAATATACTTTTCATCACGCTACAATCAATAGGAGCAGAGCAGTGAAGGTAAATGTTGGGGAAACGGGAGAAATTACTCCATTTTTTAAGCTTCCGTCGCGTGTGCAGCCATAATGGTTAAAGCTATACAGAAATCATCTATTACGGAAATGTTCTCCTTAAAATTATATAAAAAATATCCCACGACAGCATATGTCTATCTTTTATGGTTGCTCACAATAACACGTGTAACTCCCGATAGCTTAGCAGTTCAGAGCTATCTGACTATATTTGTCTACTCTTACGTTTATAAAACTCTCACTCATCCCTAATTAAAAAAAGTTAACATTATTATCTATTCAAAACAAAAATTATAGAAATCGGTATAGAAACACCAAAGTTATACATGAAATACGCTAAAAAGCCATCGCACGTGAATACTGAATCATGCTATAAGGATTATTTTTGTGTAACGGTCGCCGCACTCGACGCGGCTCGCGGCGGGAGGTATAAAAAGGCGGGGGGTCCGAGTGCGAGCTTACCAGTCATGTCCTACGCAGGCCCCATTTTTTGCCCACGCTAACCCTAAAATTATTAATGAACTCCAAGTAGTTCAAAACCTTTTCTGTCGTCGAGCTGCGAACGCACCTTGGTACGTCCGTAATGCCGACCTTCATCGGGACCTAGAGCTCCCTACAATTCAACAATTTCTTAAAAAACTCTCTGAGAACTTCTTCAAAGCCTCAGAGTCGCACTCCAATCATCTTATTCGTGAGGCAGCTACTTATGCAGCCCCACTCCCCTCTCGCTATCGAGTCCGCAGGCCGAGAAACTCTCTCTCGGACCCGCCTAATAAACTGTCAAACGACCTGAACTGCCTCATGGCGGCTCAGGCCAACTCTAATTAAATTATTCATAATTAATTTGCCTTCGTAGGCACTCCCTCAGCGGCTCGTAGCCGCCTGCGCCCTCTTTTCCCAAAAGAGGGTCGCTTCCGATACGGCATAAGAAGCTTTAAACAGCTAGTTGCCACTCCCCAAAGGCGGTTTTTAGCGGGTATCACTTAGGTCCCCCGGTAGGCAGTGAGTCCCGCATAACCAGGACAGACCGGCTGTCGTGGTATGCATAATGCATTTTTCGCCTCCCTCTGTGGTAGCCCATTTCCAATTGCTTCGGGCGCAAAAAAAAAAAGTGCGAGCTTCATACAATATTTGGCTGTTGATGCGAATAGACGTTCAGAGTGTTCGACCTTATTGACAGACAATAATTGAAATATTAATTGATTAATAATTGAACGTTTAATAATTTATTTTTAGATTTCTTTGGTTGTTATTTTATAAAATAGGTATTAGTTGTTTTGGTAGTGTTTAAATATTTCTTAGTATTAGCTTAATTATAAATTAAACTTTTTTTTTATTTAGCTGTAGTTTTATAAATAGGTACCTAGGTATCAAATAGGTTATTTTATTCTATTAGACGTAGTTTAGATACCTACTTATATATTTTTAAGAATTTAATTTTGGATTTAAGGATTTATTTAGGATCCGTTTTATTATTTAAGTAGGCATTTAGATTTTTCAAGTGTATGGTAGCTATAGTTAGGACCTGTAACGTAGATTATTTTGTTAGGTAACTGAATGCCGTCGATTAAAAATAAAATACACAATGCCAACTAAAAAACGATTATCTTTATCTCGAAATCCAAAAGAAGCTAAGAGAATGAGAAATGTGCGTTCTCAAGAATCGGCAGAGGAAATAGCACATCGGTTAAACTCTATGAGAGTTAGTGCCTCAACTTCTCGAGCCAATGAAAGCTCTCCAGAAAGAAAGATGCGATTAGATGCTGACAGAGCGAGACGAGCTACATCACGGGCGTCTCAAAGTTCTTCTCAACGAGAGCTAAGGCTTACCATTGACCGAGAACAACATGTGTTATCCCGAGAAGCTGAAACTGCTTCACAACGAGAATTGCGGCTCACAGCTGACCGCGAACGGCATACATTATCTCGCGAGTCCGAAACCTACACTGAGAGGGAATTACGTCTCACAGCTGACCGCGAACGGCATACATTATCTCGCGAGTCCGAAACCTACACTGAGAGGGAATTACGTCTCACAGCTGACCGCGAACGGCAAACATTATCTCGCGAGTCCGAAACCTACACTGAGAGGGAATTACGTCTCACAGCTTACCGCGAACGGCATACATTATCTCGTGAGTCCGAAACCTACACTGAGAGGGAATTACGTCTCACAGCTGATCGCGAACGGCATGTACTATTCCGTGAGTCCGAAACCTTCACTGCGAGGGAATTACGTCTCACAGCTGATCGCGAACGGCATGTACTATCCCGTGAGTCCGAAACCTACACTGAGAGGGAATTACGTCTCACAGCTGACCGCGAACGGCATACATTATCTCGCGAGTCCGATACCTACACTGAGAGGGAATTACGTCTCACAGCTGATCGCGAAAGTCATATTTTATCTCGAGAATCTGAAACTTTTACTCAATATGAAGACGGTTTGATAAATGATAGGGTGCACCATAATATTATTCGATCTCTTGAAGATGAACATGAGCATGAACAACGAGAGTCGGGACGCAAATATTACAATTCTTTGAGACAAGAACGATAATAAGTTTGTCTAATGAAAGATTAAGAATTGAAAATATTCGGTCTCTTGAAACGGACGAACAGCGAGAGGCCCGTCTTACTGCAGACAAATTTCGACATAGTCTTAATGACTTAGATGTACACATAGAAGATCAATCTACAAATTCGGTGGCGAGGTCCGACAAATATAAAAGTGGGTTTGCTTATAACCTCACAATTGATTACAGATCATCTTCTGTAATAGGCGATATGAACGTAGTATGTTCTTTTTGTAATGCTTCAAAGTGGAGTAAGGAGTCGGCTGGTTTCTGTTGTTCTGGGGGTAAAATAAATTTGCCTTCGTTCGAAGATCCTCGGAACCTTTGAAGTCCTTACTTTTAGGGGAACATGTGCAATCTAAACAGTTCTTAGATAATATTCGCACTTATAATAGTGCGTTTCAAATGACATCCTTTGGTGCTCAACAAATCTCAGAAGGTCCTTTCATGCCTACTTTTAAGATACAAGGTCAGGTTTATCATTTGATAGGATCCCTTTTGCCTGAAGACCAACCTAAGTTTCTTCAAATATATTTTGTATTCGACTACAACAAGCAGTTGAGTTAATATAAGAAATCAATATTTCCCGAATTTAAATACTGAACTTATTTCACAACTTCAGAACATGTTGCATCAGGTTAATTCGTATGTATGCAGTTTTAAATCGGCATTAGAAGCTCTTCCTCAAGATGGTGATAACAATTATAAAATTGTTATAAATGCCGATAGGCGTCCAACTCAGGAACACCCTGGGCGTTATAACGTTCCATCCACGAATGAAGTTGCTGTAGTATTGGTCGACCAGGAATGTAGTAGGCGTGATATCGTTATCCGTTCCAGAGACAATCGTTTGCAACGTATTTACGAAACCCACAGGGCTTACGACAGTTTGCAATATCCTTTTATATACTCTCGAGGGGAAGATGGTTATAATTTCGCTTTATACCAAACTGATCCGCGTACAGGCGCACCTAATTATAATAAAAAGATGTCATGCCTTCAATTGTATTGTTACCACTTGCAAGTGAGACGGAATAGATTTGTATACTTTCAACGTTTTCGTGGCTTATTCAATCAGTTTATTGTTGACATGTACGCAAAAATTGAAACCGAAAGATTAGTTTATATACGATCTAATCAAAGGCAGCTGCGCACTGAAGAATACGTGCACCTTCGCGACGCCATGCAGCAAAATAATGATACTCAAGATGCTTTTTGTTACGTTAGAAAATTTGGACGTCCCGACTTATTTATTACTGTAGCTATCAATCCCAAGTGGGATATAATCACTCGGGAACTTATTGAGGGTCAAGCACCGCATGACCGCCATGATATTATCGCAAGAGTTTTTCATTTAAAATTAAAATCAATGATAGATCTACTTACCAAAGATAACGTTTTTGGAGATGTATTGTGTTATATATATAGTGTTGAGTGGCAAAAACGCGGCTTACCTCACGCACATATCCTGCTTTGGTTAAAAGATAAGGTTCCACCTAATGATGTAGACAGTTCAAACAGTGCTGAAATTCCAGATCCGATTGCAGATCCCGTGTTATACGACATTGTTAAAACTCATATGATACATGGTCCATGTGGTGCATTTAACGGGAATGCTCCTTGCATGCAAGACAGTCGCTGCACTAAAAGATATCCGAAAGCATTAGTGGATGAAACTGTAACAGGACATGATGGGTACCCATTATATCGTCGCCGTTCAAGAGACAATGGTGGTTTTACTGTTGAAAAGCGAGTGTCTGGAGAACAGGTTACTTTAGATAATAGGTGGGCCGTTCCGTATTCGCCTGTAATGTCTAGAGCATTTCAAGCTCACATAAATGTTGATATGTGTAATAGTGTAGAGTCAAACAATATATATTTGTAAGTATATTAACAAGAGCAGTGACCAAACTACATTTGCGTTGAGAAATGAACATGATGAAGTTACTAGGTTTCAGTCAGGCAGATATATCAGCTCTTCAGAAGCTGTGTGGCGGATCTTAAGTTTCAACATTCACGAAAGATATCCACCTGTGACTTATCTGGATGTTCATCTTGGCGGTCAACGTATATATTTCAACGCCGAAAATGTTACAGAATGATTAGAGAACCCTAGACAAACAACTTTATTACCATTCTTTCGACTTTGCCAAACTGATGATTTTGCAAAATCTCTTTTGTATGAGGAAGTTCCATCGTATTATGCCTACGATAAGCAACGAGGTGTCTTTAATCGTAGACGCCGTGGCAGGCCTGTAGATGGCGAGTCAGGTATTTCATAACATGTTCTTGGTAGAGTGTATACCGTTCATCCTAACAACGCTGAGTGTTTCTATTTGCGATTATTATTACATACAGTGCGAGGACCAACAACATTTATAGATTTGAGAAAAGTAGACGATGTTGTTTATCCAACTTATCATGCAGCATACCAAGCGCGTCGTTTGCTTGAAAATGATCAGCATTGGGATGACGCTTTAGCAGAATCCTGTGTTAGTGATAATCCACGACGGTTACGCCATTTATTTGTAACATTTTGTAATTTGTCAGATGCTGTACAATATGGGAAAAATATAAAGAAAAATTTTCAGAAGACTTTCTTCGGAATATATCTCACAATGATGAAGGCGCAACTAATGATAATTTCCGTGATCTTGCCATAAATCTGTGCTTATTAGCTCTTCAGGAAGACTTAACAGCAGTAGGCGGTAAATCACTCTGTGAATATAGTTTGCCAACACCAACCTCAGTCGGAGAGGTTACCAATAGGGAATATTCTGCAGAGATTGGTTACAACTCAATGGAACTGCTGGCAACATTAGAAAACGGGGTCCCAATGATGACTGCAGAACAACGTTCAGTCTATGATCGCGTGTGCGAGTGTGAGTGAGAGAGCGAGTGAGAATGTGAGAGTGTTCAGAATAATTTGGGAACAATATGGTTTTTAGATGCACCTGGAGGAACTGGGAAAACCTTTTTGACTAAATTAATATTAGCTTATGTTCGAAATCAGCGTAAAATTGCTCTTGCCGTTAAACTGCTCAAACTATGTTTAAAATGCCAATTGATTTAGATCGCACGGAAAGTCCAACCTGTAGTATTTCAAGAAATAGCGACAAAGCTAAGGCATTACGTGAGTGTAATTTAATCATATGGGATGAATGTACGATGGCCCACCGAAAAGGAGTAGAAGCGGTAGACAGAACTTTAAGGGATATAAGACAAAATGATCGACCAATGGGCGGTGTCACGGTTTTATTTTGTGGTGATTTCCGACAAACCTTACCGATACTACCACGGGGAACCCGAGCTGATGAGGTTAGGGCTTGCCTAAAAAGCTCTTATTTGTGGCGTGATATACAATCGGTACATTTGACTATAAACATGCGAGTGAGAACTGGAGATAACCCGGATGATCGTCAATTTTCTGATAAATTATTAAAGATTGGGGAAGGTACCTATCCACAACTACACCAAGGAAAAATTATTCTGACGCCTGAGTTATGTTGTATAGTGCAATCCCAACCACATCTTATATCGTCGGTTTACGGTGACGTAACAATTATATTAAATAGGGACAATTTCTGGCTATGCGAAAGATCCATTTTAACTCCTCGCAATGACCAGGCATCTGAGATTAATAACAATATACTGTCGAATATACAGGGGGAAAGCAAAGTTTATAGTTCAATAAATAGAATGGTCTATGAACAAGAAGTCACTAATTACCCGATAGAATTTTTAAATTCCTTAAATATGCCCGGACTTCCTTCCCATGAAATTTGTTTAAAAATTGGCATTCCGATTATTCTGCTCCGAAATTTAAGACCACCACAACTTTGCAATGGAACTCGGCTCAAAGTAACCCAGTTGCAACAAAATATAATCGAGGCTCAAATTTTAACAGGTTGCGGTGCAGGAGAAACCGTCTTTATTCCCAGAATTCCCACGTACCAAATAATTTTCCATTCCAATTTAAAAGAACGCAATTCCCAGTATCATTGTGTTATGCAATGACAATTAATAAGGCTCAAGGGCAGACTTTTCGTGTTGCTGGAGTAGATCTCGGTGTCAGTTGTTTCTCGCATGGTCAGTTGTACGTCGCTCTTTCCCGGGTTAGCAGTTCTAGAAATCTTTATTTATGTTCACGTGCCGGACGGGTCAACTTTCAACATAGTTTACCCGGAAGCATTGCGCTGAAGTATTTTGTTCTATAAGTACTTAAGCCTTATGTGAACGTGATCTAAACAATATTACCAATATATTAACTTAATAACACACAAGGAGTTACACTCCATTCAAAGCCCAGCAACACTATAACATATATAGGAATGACGTCTTAGCAAAAGTTGTTTAGTCTGATGGGCATTTCCTGTTGACTTACAAAAATGAAAGATCTAGAACGTCTCAAATCGTCTCGCGAATCACGTTGTTTTCCCGTCCCCGGGCTCTTAGAATTCAACATCAGACGTTTCAGATCTTCGATTTTGACGACCCCGTTGTCGCTGGCATAAGCAATAGGATCCGCGTACGAAGTCGCAGGCAGAAGCTAGTAATATACTATAGGGAGTGAGCGCTTGGAACATTGTAGCCGTTCCTCATTTTTCATAGAAAGAGAGGCACCGAGTTTAGTATTATATCTCCTTCTAAGATTGATAAATGTTTACACAAAATAAAAACATCAACGTTTAGACAGTTATTGACTTAAAGTAATATTTTAGACGTATGTTAGAACGACAGTCTTACATTTTTATCGCTAATCATAGTTGGGATATTCCATTTTGTATTTCAATTAAGCATATTATTAAGTAACACGAAAAAAACACTAAAACATGAATGTTCTCTCCCTAAAAACTAGGGGGTGCATTTTACGTTATAGATGACAACACTATTTTAAAATTTGACGTTGTCAAATGAGTGAATATATTGTTTTTTTTTTAATAGGATAGGGTGACAAACGAGCACACAGTCCAACAGATGGTAAGCTGGATTGCTGTGGCCCATAGACATCTACATCTATACTCGTTTGTGAATCTGCAGATGCGTTGTCACCCGTGAGGACTAAGATGGAATGCCTTTTTCCCAGTAAAAAGGGTCTCCGGTTCTCTACACTCGCCATACGAAACACGTCAGTGTTAAGCTGCTATTTTACGCTGGTATTCTGTGAGTGCTTGGTCTTTCCCCGGCCGAGCCGACCCATTTGTGCTACAACTATACTACTAATATAGCTCCAGCATGGCTTTACCACGTAGAAAACGCCTTGTGCTAATCATTCGCTAAATCTATGTGGAGTGCACTCACTTAGGTAGCGTTAATTCAAGTTAAAAAAAAATCCGGAACAGTAGAAAGAGTTTACAAGTGCTTTTCATCATCCACACACCAATGGGAAACTTTAATAAAAAGTGTAAACGTATCCGTCAAAAGACTCTCAGAGACAAAATGGATTGTAATAATAAAAAAAAAGCGGCCAAGTGCGAGTCGGACTCGCCCATAAAGTGTTCCGTAGCAGCAAGTAACATAATTTACGATTTATGACGTTTAAAAAAACTACTAACTAGAGCTCGTTGAAACCAATTTTCGGTGGAAGTTTACATGGTAATAATGTACATCATATATTTTTTTAGTTTTATCATTCTCTTATTTTAGAAGTTACACATTTTACCACTTTGGAAATGTCACTCGCGCAAACTATTCAGTTTCGAAAAAATTGTATAAGAAACCTCAATATTATTTTTGAAGACCTATCCATAGATACTCCACATGTATGGGTTTGATGGAAAAAAAGTTTTTGAGTTTCCGTTCTAAGTATGGGGAACCCCCAAAATTTATTGTTTTTTTTTTCTATTTTTGTGTGAAAATCTTAATGCGGTTCACAGAATACATCTACTTACCAAGTTTCAACAACATAGTTCTTATAGTTTCGGAAAAAGTGGCTGTGACATACGGACGGACAGATAGACAGACATGACGAATCCGTTTTTTGCCATTTGGCTACGGAACCCTAACTAGTATAAACACTTGAAGATATATATGATACCAGCACCAACAGACAAAAGTCGATACAAGAGAAACCGCATCTACACTCTTACCAGCTTTGTGTGACTTCAATTTTTTATGCTATCTCTACTTTTGGTGTAAAATCAGAAGTTAGTCAGACACAAAGGTAAATACTAAATAATAAAATAATTATCTAGATTATCACTTGAAAAGTATGTGATAAAAATCAAAGCCCAAAAATGTTTCTTCAAAGCCAACCTATCCAACTAGTGGAAAAAGCTATTTCCTACGTAACAAAAAATGTGAGAATGTGGACATTTCGATTAAAGGAAGAAGAGGAATGAGGAGATTTCGAAAACATTTACCAGGAGAAATGACCAGATATGCTGGACTAACATTGCCAGAAGAGCTGCAGAGAGCTATGTTAGAATATCTTGACAGATTTTACGAGAAACTAGACCATCGCTACAGAGCAATGGATAATATTCTCGTAAAATTTAGTGTTGTTCAGCCTTACACTCTGCTAACGTCACCAGATGAAGATCTTCGTGTAATAGTTCATAATCTGACAAAAAACATGCGCGAGTGTCGTAGAACACTCGGTTGGAACGAAGTTCCTTTCGTAGTATATTATTATTATTGATTAACGTATTATATCATTAATCAACAAATACAAATCAATGAATTACTAGACTCTGAGAGCAATTAAAAGAAATGACTAATGAATTGGAGGAATGGTAGGAAACTATATCGGCAACGCATCTGCAATTCCCTCCCTGGTGTTGCAGTTGTTCATGGGCGGCGGTAGTCACTTACCATCAGGTGAGCCACATGCTTGTTTGCCCCCTCTCCTACAAAAAAAAACTTCGTAATTAATAATATTTTTTTTCAAGTTGTGAAAATATTTTATTGTACATCATCACCATACATCATCCTTCCACCATCATCATCATCACCAAAGTAGGACACATTATGTTTGAGATTCAATTTTATCTAAGTATCTCGAAAAAATGGCATCATCAGTGTTATTGTATCCTGTCATAGATTTTGCTGGATCATTATTAATTTGTTAATCAAATTCATGCGAAAGAAATTCAAAAAGTGGTTCTGAGTTTTTTACTAGAAAAGTTGATGTTGAAATCACCAGCTAAGATAAGTGGAAGTTTATGTAAATTATTGTTGTATCTGCTAAGCGATTCAGATACACTTTTTGAATGCTCTAACAGTGCTCGATGAATGAAGTGTTGAGTTAATTGTTGAAATTATTTCAAGAATGTTAATTTATATACGCATCAAATAGTAATAATCCCAATAAGTGACAAAATAATAATATATTTTACCTTAGAAGACGACCAACATTTACCTCCTGTAATTTATTTATTTTTGGATTTTTGTCTCTCACGATATTCTTTAGATCTTTGAATATCATTTTAATTTTTTCTTGTAATTGGTTTCCCTTAAGAAATTTATCAGTTTTTTGCGCACTGTTTTTTTACTAGCACATTCTTGATTTTTTTTCTCTCACCCTTTTTTTTGCATTTTTCGGCATTGTTGCTTTTTTATGTTTTTTTAATCAATTTTTCAAGTAATTGGCTATAAAAATGAGTCGTAATATAAACATTTTAGGTTAAAACTAAATTATTCACATATTGTTGCACTTTAGCTCTGATACTTACCTGGCGCAATTCTAACTATCTTCTAAGTCACTATCACAATGCATTATTGATTTATTTTTATTTTATTTTATTTTCTTCAGGACAAGAAACAATTGTGTAATAAAACATAATACAAAATACAGGTCTTATAAAAAGGGAAATACAAGTAATTACACAACCAGCACCGTTATCCACAAAGTAATATCACAATAAAAGTAATTTAATAATGCACAGCAAACACATTGTATGATGAATAATTCGAGCGTTCCCTGAGCAAATCCCAGCCAACACAACCACTGTAGTGGCTGTGCTAGCCAAAACTTGCCTCGAGAAACAACAGTTAAACCATTAATAAACTGTTTAAACCATAAGGCAATACTTTACTTATAGTTCGGCCGTTCAGAGTATGCGTTCCTGACACGTCGCGATTGAACTGACGCCGTAACTTTGTAATGGCGTTGCAGTTACGATAAAAATATTTTTGCTGGATGTTTACCGTTTTAACAATTGATGAGCATTAAAACAACATTATTATATCAATAATCAATGAATGTTATAATTTTGTGCCAAACTGAGTGTCAAATAACTTGGTAAACAATATTTTTCTAAATCTGTACTGTGCTATTACAAGGTTATATCAGCGCTTTATATTTGTTGTGCTGTGCTAACAATTACAGGCAATAACAGTATCGTAATCTGTTCTTATACAGTTATACTTTATAAAATAATAAGTTTTGTTTTTTTTTTAAGAATTTGAAAATAATGGACTATAAGATAACTTTTATTAAATATAAAAATAAAACTACGACCAAACCGAACGCGCGAAAGAAGTAGCATTTTTATATTTAGGTTGAAAATGGTAACGCCAAATGGCGTTATGGGCCGCCATTTTGTGACGCTAAAACAGTCGTCTGTTGTCGTTTCGTGCGCATAGACCACGTTCTTCAAGTGTTTTCGATCTGTTTTTATTTGATTACCCGGCTTTCGTTTAATGGACTGTTTCTGCTTTTCAAACTGACATCGGCGCTAAATCAGACTTCGATTGTGTTTTGTATTGCGTTCTTTTTACTTTTGGTGCATAATAATGCCTAAACGTGGACAAACATTGAAAAGTGGAGCCCGTGAGTTAATCATCAAGCTGCAAGATTACTTTGAGCGGGAGCGGAAAAATGGCGGACCCCTGTTACCTGTCGAAAAAGTACAAGAACGCGTCTCTCAGGCGCTTGGAGTTAGCAAACGAACGATAACAAATATTAATAAAGAAAAGTTCGGCTCTACTGACACGGAAGATTATATTTTACGTACTCCGAAGAAGAAACGTAGAACTAAACCCGTGACAGATATTGACACCTTTCACGCCGATGCAATCAGAAATCATATATATGGTTACTATTCCAGAAATGAATATCTCAACAGGAAGAAGCTTTTGGCATCGTTAAGAGAAGCTGGACTGTTTAGCGGGGGTAAAACTGCTTTAACCAAAATCTTAAAAGATATTGGTTTTTCGTATAAAAAAACAGACAAAAGAAAAATTTTATTAGAACGATACGACATAATTTTAAAACGGATAAGTTTTTTGAGAGAAGCAAAAAATATTGATAACTGGGATAATGTCGTGTTCATTGACGAGATATGGCTAAACGCCATTCACACGGTTTCCCGTTCTTGAACGGATGATACACAAGCGTCGACGTCGAAAGTACCAATGGGTAAGGGGGCCCGTCTGATAATATGCCACGCAGGTTCTGCAAAATACGGCTTTGTGGAGAACGCGTTACTGGCATTTCAATCAAAAACCACAAATGACTACCACGAGGAAATGAATGCCACTACATTTAAAGTTTGGTTCCAGAACGTGCTTTTGCCCAGCCTACCAGAGCCTTCTGTAATATTCATGGATAATGCCACCTATCACTCGGTTCAAATACAGAAACCACCTACCCAAGCTAATAAAAAAGAAAAAATGGTGGCTTGGTTACAAGCAAAAGGCATTGACGCAAATATGCAGATGCCAAAACCAGAGCTAATTAAATTAGTTAAAGAAAATAAAGCGGCAAATGTGCGATACGAAATCGATGAACTGGCTCTGGAGTACGGTCATCGCGTTCTAAGAATTCCACCGTATCATTGCCAATATAACGCGATTGAGCTAATCTGGGCTCAAATAAAAGGTTACGCCACCCGCCACAATACTTCCCCGCCATTCAGCACGAAAAAGATGATGACCCTATTAAAAGAAGCCTGCGGGGAAGTCACAAGAGATGACTGGGCAAAGGTTGTTGAGAAGACTAAAAACCTGATTGGAACATTTTGACCGAGATATCAGGATTGATTCTGTTATTGATAATATTATAATTTAATACATGTAGGCGAAGATGATGATGAAGACACCACCTCCTCAAGCGAATCGGAGTCTGATTAATATTCTGTACGCACATTCAATTCAATGTACTTTATTGCATAGAAATACAGATTGTAACTTTGTAACAAAGAATAAATAAAACAATTTTATTATATTAATTTTACCTTTTTTTGGTTTCCACTTAAATTACTAAAATATAAATTTTAAATGATTCCGCCAATTTAAAACGAAAATAATCTTAAAAATAACGCGGCGATTCATTTTGGAGTAACGGTAACGAACTCAGTGTTATGTTGTGCCCATCACTAGTCGTGACTAACTGATAGGCACTGATAGGTGTCAGGAACGCACGCAACCACAGAACACAATTACTCAACCGAACTTTAGTAGTAATTATTTTTAAAATACACTTTTTGAACATTACAAATGATAAAGCAAATATGTCAAGATCAGTAAAGTTATCGTTATATGATTTCATGATACGCCGTAGTGGAGCTCGCTCTCCCGCGTTTGTTCGGCACATCTTAGGAGCTTAGATTATTTACTCTCTAGATAGAGTAACGGCGGCTCAAAAGCGTCGAAAAAAATATCAGCTAACTGTTAGCCTCTAAAGCGCTCCCCGCCCCTCACCCCCCTCACTGTCAATCGTAACGCCAAGAGATACGCACGCACGGCTCATTTTTTGAGGTAATTTATTTTGGTGAAAATGACAAATTACGCGATCAAAATCTGCAGAAATTACAAAGGACGTTTGCAAACAACTAACAAAATCTCCTATCATCGGTAGGTAACTCAAAACTAATAGTAATTTACGAAAACAAAAGTAATAAATTGATAATTTTATTTACAAAATCAACGCGTCATTTTTTGGTGCTGCCAGTTTTGGATTACGAATTACCCCGTATAGTGGTCTTAAAAGCTGATGTATGTTCATTTTAGGGTTCCGTAGCCAAATGGCAAAAAACGGAACCCTTATAGATTCGTCTTGTCTGTCTGTCTGTCCGTCCGTATATCACAGCCATTTTTTTCCGAAACTATAAGAACTATGCTGTTGAAACTTGGTAAATAGATGTATTCTGTGAACCGCATTAAGATTTTCACACAAAAATAGAAAAAAAAACAATAAATTTTGGGGGTTCCCCATACTTAGAACTGAAACTCAAAATTTTTTTTTCATCAAATCCATACATGTGGGGTATCTATGGATAGGTCTTTAAAAATGATATTGAGATTTCTTATATCATTTTTTTTAAATGAATAGTTTGCACGATAGACACTTCCAAAGTGGTAAAATGTGTGTCCCCCTCCCCCCACGTAACTTATAAAATAAGAGAATGATAAAACTAACAAAAATATATGCTGTACATTACCATGTATACTTCCACCGAAAATTGATTTGAACGAGATCTAGTAAGTAGTTTTTTTTTAATACGTCATAAATCGTAAATTATGTTACTTGCTGCTACGGAACCCTTCATGGGCGAGTCCGGCTCGTACTTGGCCGCCTTTTTAATGTTAATTGTCAAAATCGAATGTCACCATTTGGATACATGGTTTTAGGATACATATTGTTCCTATAATTAGAAGTCGATGGGTGGACATAATAAGAATAAGCCGTGGAGAAGTGTTCTGAAAACCATCAAAAACCACAGTGATATACTCTGAACATTTCTGTGATGATGACTTTTATTTTGCAAATAATTAAGGCTGTCGAAGATTGAAAAAGGAAGCGGTACCAAAAAAAGTATGTTTTATTACGTATAGGCTCATATATTTAAATTTTAATATAGTTACCATCGCTAGTGTATGTAAGATACACTAGCGATGGTAACTCAGTGGTAAGAGCGGCGAACTTTCAACTTGAAGTACAGTTAATTTCCGAGGGCATTACCTATAAGATTCATATTTACTGTGTTCCTGGGGGTGACCTTAGATGCAAAGCTTCAATGGGGCACCCAAATATCAACTCTTGCTGGCACAACAATGCTGGACGGAATAATTCTTCTTAAAAGGATTAAGCTGTAGAAACGTTATGGGATGATAATGATAATTTTACGGTAAAGGGTACCTGCGGGATAAATTATTTAACTATGACGCAGGGGAAGCCGCCAGCCAAACTCTAGTATTTTTATAAGTC
Organism: Parnassius glacialis; assembly: GCA_033319125.1. Taxonomy (NCBI): domain Eukaryota; kingdom Metazoa; phylum Arthropoda; class Insecta; order Lepidoptera; family Papilionidae; genus Parnassius; species Parnassius glacialis. The sequence goes on along the minus strand of JAVANC010000029.1, from coordinate 21,755,922 downwards.
GATACCATATATAAAATAATAATACATATTTTGTAAATGCGTAGTTAAATTTTTATTTGATTATATTTTTCTTTACAATAAAAATTAGATTCTAACTCAACAGACAACTAAACACAATTGAAAGCACCATATTCAAATATTATAATTTATGATTTTATTAACATGACAATTTTTCCCCATTTTATCGGCATAGATTCATTAGCTGGTATCTCCCAGATACAGATGACGCTGGTGTAAGTCATAGTTATTTATTCTGTTACCATAGCAACCGCTAAGCGTGTATGCGTGCCTCACGCATACACGCCTGTAAAAATTGGCCTGTTTTGTTGCATCGCTCATTGCATGACACGTTATCTAGAGAGTAAATAATCTAAGCCAGGGGCGTAGCTACCGCCGTATCAGCCGTATCAATGATACGGGGCCCCCGGGCTACAGGGGCCCCCAACGTGTGTAAGCAAAAACTCCAAGGACTTCTAATGGGACAGGAAAGGCTATCACTATTCTCTAAAGAAGTAAAGAATTTAGTAAAACTGAAATCGTCTTCAGCTATGTTCGCCGAACAAAAGGCACGAAAATTAAATTGTTTGGCTAGCTTAGTTCCTAGGAGTATTTATTGTAAGTAATAACTCATAAGCCCGTGTAGTGGCGGGTAAGAATACTCACAACCCCATATCTTCCCGTGGGTGTCGTAAAAGGCGACAGACGGAAACTGAGGCAGAGGATGGGCAGCAGCATCTTTCTGATAACAGCAAAACAACAATAAAAAAACTGCGCTTGCCAACCCGCTCGCCAAGCGTGGCAACTATGGCAATATACCCCCATGAAAGTAACGAAGAGATGGCCCCCAGTCCCCGGCAGCCCCGCTATTCCTGGCTAAGGTGGCGACCATGGTAACAGCGAGGCAGGGGGTGCTAAGAGTCTCCGGTGGAGGTTCTGTTGCCACCTACGACGACTCGACATGGCAACTTATAACGCACGCACCCTGAGGACTGACGAGAAGGTCCTGGAGCTAGAAGAAGAGATAGACAAGTTGCACTGGAATGTCATAGGATTATCCGAAGTCTGAAGAGAGGGGGAGGTCACGGTAATCCTCGAATCCGGCAATTTGTTCTATCACCAGGAGGGCGACCATCTGTCCCAAGGAGGTGTCGGATTTATCGTCCACAAGTCTCTCGTTAACAACGTTGTAAAGATTGGGAGTGTGTCGACGAGGGTTGCGGACCTTATACTCAGAATCACCGAACGGTAATCGCTGAAGGTTATACAGGTTTACGCATCAACCTCGGTACACGCCGATGAGGAGGTGGAAGAAATGTATGAGGATATCTCTAGAACAATGCATTCCTCCAAAACCCACTATACGGTGTTAATGGGAGACTTCAACGCAAAACTAGGCACAAGAGAGAACGGTGAGCTGAAAGTAGGGAAATTCGGAATAGGGCAACGGAACCCAAAGGGCCAGCAGCTGGCGAACTTCATGGAGAAAGAAGGACTCTTTATGATGAACTCTTTCTTCCAGAAGCGGCCCCACAGGAAGTGGACCTGGTCGAGCCACGACGGTTCGACAAAAAATGAGATTAACTTTATTATGACGACCAGACGACAACTATTCAGTGATGTCTCAGTGATCGCGAGGGTGAAAACCGGCAGCGATCACCGAATGGTGAGAGGCACACTGAACCTAAACGTTAAGTTGGAGAAGTCACGTCTAATGAAGTCAACGCTCCGTCCTTCTCGTGCTCTAATCCAAAGTCCAGAAACCTTTCAGCTCGAGCTACGAAACCGTTTTCAGTGCCTAGAAGATTGCAATACAATGGACGATATGAATGACAAGCTCGTGGAAACTGTCCATGCGGTCTGAGCTAAGTTTTGCAAGACCCGCCGCAGAAGAAACAAAAAGTCTCCGATCACACTCTAATCTCAATGGCTTTTAGACGGGGTATATAGCTGCAGTCTTCAGTAGATTTGACAGCGTACAGGCAACTGAACATACAGATCTCCAAATGCATGCGGCGGGACTTGTGCAACTTTAATTCTGCTCGTATTAAAGAAAAGATCGAGCAGAACCAGGGCTCCCAAGTCTTTGCAAGAGATCTGTCTGCCAGAAAGAGCCAACTGTCGAAGCTGAAGACCGAGTATGGCAGCGTCGTTTCCGGGACACCTGAGGTTTTGAGTGAGATTGAGAGGTTCTATTGGCAGCTGTACACATCATCGTTGGAGCCACACGTAAGTGTGAGTAACGATCCAAGAGCGAGTCTTATCCGACACTATTCCGATGATATCTCGGACGTCAGTCTGAGCGAGATTAGAATGGCTCTCCAGCATCTTAAAAACGGCAAGATCCCAGGCTGGATGGAATTACAGTGGAGCTTCTGAAAGCGGGTGGAAAACCGATACTTGATGTCCTTCAGAAGCTCTTTAATTCCGTCCTCCATGGTGGCACTACTCCGGAAAGGTGACAACGCTCTCTTGAAGAACTACAGACCGAGTTCCCTTTTGAGCCGCGTCTACATGCTGTTTTCGAGAGTCATTACTCCCGAACAAGCCGGTTTCCAAAAAGGCTTTAGCACCATATACCACATACATACCCTTCGGCAAATTGTACAGAAGTCCGAGGAGTACAATTTACCACTATTTCTGGCGTATGTGGACTATGAGAAAGCCCAAAGACTTTCAATCAAAATTACGTCGAAATTCGGGCGGTGCTGCAGTCCCTTCAGCGATGCCAAGTTGACTGTCGGTATATCGAAGTGCTGAAGTGCTTGTACAGTAGGGCTACGATGGCTATCCGAGTACAGAACCAGAGTACGAAACCTATCCAATTGCAGAGAGGTGCAAGACAGGGTGACGTTATATCCCCGATACTCTTCACCGCTGCATTGGAAGACGTTTTCAAGCTTCTGGACTGGTAAGGATACGGTGTTAACATCAATGGCGAGTACATCACTCACCTTCGATTTGCCGACGATATAGTCCTTATGGCAGAATCGCTGGAGGACCTAAGCACTATGCTTAATGACCTCAATAGTTTTTCCCAACGGATAGGTCTTAAGATGAACATGGACAAAACAAAGATCATGTTTAATGTCCATGTCACACCTATGTCGGTAGTTGTTGGTAGCTCTAAGCTCGAAGTTGTTGACGTTTATGTTTACCTGGGACAAATAGTCCGACTAAGTAAGTCCAACTTCGACCGAGAGGTCAATCGAGGGATTCGACTCGACTGGGTAGCGTTCGGGAAATAACGGCACATCTTCTAGTCAGGTATACCTCAAAACTTGAAAACGAAATTGTGCAACCAGTGCGTGTTGCCAGTGATGACATACGGAACTGAGACGTGGTCCTTCACTGCTGGCCGGATGAGGAAGCTCAAGGTTGCTCAGCGAGCTATGGAGAGGGCTATGCTCGGAGTTTCTCTGCGTGATAAACTTAGAAATGAGGATATGCGCAGTAGAACCAGAGTCACCGACATGGCCCAACGAATTAGTAAGCTGAAGTGGCCATGGGCCGGACATATAGCTCGAAGAACCGGCAACCGATAGGGAAAAAGGTTCTCGAGTGGCGGCCTCGTACCGGCGGATGAAGTGTAGGGCGTCCCCCCACTATATGGAGTGACGACCTGGTAAGACATGCAGGAAGTCGATGGATGCAGGTGGTTCAGGACCGTGCTTTGTGGCATTCCTTGGGTGAGGCCTATGCTCTTTAATGGACTTATGAAGGGCTGTTATGATGATGATGATGATGATGAACTAGTGGAATTTACTAATTCCACTAGTTCGGCAAAAGTACTCTTTTGCCGTTGTCGTGATAATTGACGATAATTTATGTGTACATAGAGAACTGAAGACCATTTTTATGTATATGTTTTTTATTCCTTTATTCGTTTTTTCATTCCTTGGACTTATGAAGGGCTGTAACGATGATGATGAATAACTTAAAATCAATATATAATAATTTGAATTCAATGCAAGCGTTTTTGTTCCTTTTATGAAATCTTTACTCTTCATTGGGGCCCCCCAACAAATTTTGATACAGGGCCCCTCGAAGGCACGCTACGCCACTGATCTAAGCTTAGGAGCAAATAAACGATGACTACGTATGACGAATGCGTTGGGACCGACTAGGTATGCGTGGATATATTTGATTTATGAATTGATTACAATCTAATTTATTATGACAGATTTTGTATAAAAATAACTGATCAAAATATAATCTTCTCATTTTTAGAGTGGAAATTGAGAATTTATCTAAATGAGTGAGATATGATGACCATTTCCTAAAGCATTTATAGTTTAAAAACCGAAGATATTTACACCCTGCATTAGCACACGCGCCTGGCCGCAATCCCGATTTTCTTTCTTCCGGTAGCTACCAGTATTCTAGGTCCGATCCTGCCTCAGCCCTGATGGGCCTACTGCGCTGGCCTGGTCTTCTTGTCTTTGGTCCTGTTGCCTCAGCTCAAACCTCCGGCTTCCTTTGGTCGCTGATCTTCACTCGGCTCCGAAGGTCTACTTGAATGGTATCCCACAGCTGGTTCCGCTTACTTCTAAAATCCGCTTTTCACTATGGGATATAATATAATATATATTACATCTCGAGATGATTAATATCGCTCACCATACATTTCATATGGAACCGTTTACACTGAGCTATAATATATATTACATCTCAAGCTATAAATATTTTTTCGATCGACCGAGCGATATTTTCATATTATATTTCGCCCCCTGTACCCCGCACACCGTTCCGCGTCCCCGCAGAACTGTGAACGGGGTAAAGGGGGGTAATACAATGACCAATGACGAACGCACACTGGTTAAAAGATATATCTCACAATGTGAACGCCAATCGCGGGATATAATTTATATTTCGGGATATAATATTTATTATATCCCATAGTGAAAAGCCAGCGTTAATCCGGCTGCGAAGGACCACTTGAAAAGGAACCGGTTAGCATTCAACAGCGGATTCCTTGATCCTGAACGAGGCGTATGTGAACCCCGTGAAGGAGTATCACACGAGTGTCTGCTGCTTCCTTTTCTTAAAAAAGGTTCAGACGGGGATTACGGGTCTTCCGAGGTCGTCCCGGTCCCAACGCCTTAATTCTTCAATATGTGCTATGTCAGCACAGGGTGGACTGTATATATTAATATTTAAAGGTGAAGGATTCCTTGGGAATAAAACAGCAATTATCTTCAAACCGCTCTGTGAGAGAGTAATTACTTACCCTATCACTTCCCTATATGTTTTCTTTCTTGATTATATATATTACTGGTAGCTGGTCCCGAACGCGCACTGCCTACCCCTTTCTTTACGAAAGGGTTGGAGGAAGTGCTTGAGAGCACTCACGTACGCGACTAGCACACAAGACACGAAACGCACTTGAGTGCCAAGAATCTGCCTAAGGGCCGGTGACCTCGACACCTCACGGAGTATGCGGACTCGACGTTCGGTGAAGTATGTCGTACCGGCGGCTGTTTGGGACCACTGCTAATCCACAAACAACATACACTTAGGAGATCCTTGATTTGTATGACATGGTGGTTCTTCTCCTATGGAGGTTTACATGTTTCGAGGAGACCCTCTTTACATGGGCGGCATCTCAGGGGGACACGACCCCCGGTCCTGGGTGCTGCGTTGGCAGCTTATGGGTTGGTGTGTTGCGCACTTAACGCCATCAGATCAGGTGTCGGGATGCTCACTCATCCCCGGCGTACCCGTCGCCGGGCGGTGAGCGTAGAAGTTCACGTGGGAGCGGTCGCCCGTCAGGTGGGCGGGCATGGAGCGGAGCTAAGTTTTGAAGATGGGGGTGTGGCCCGTTATCTGCACGGTCAAACAACCGTCTCGCAGAACGGACCACAAATTCGTGGATTGTTTCGACCTTTAGGTCGCGTGAAATGACATCATTCCTGAAGTAGCGACCGGCTCCCACGATCACCCGAAGCGCAAGATTTTGCTGGACCTGCAACCTCTTGCGTTGAGTGGCAGAGGTCAACGAGTACCAGGCTGGTGCTGCGTAGGTCAGCCGCGAGCGGACGTAGGTCTTGTAGATACCGAGTTTGGTTCTAGTTGGAAGTTTGGATGCCAGTATAGGATAGAGTTTCGCTCGCGCGACTCTGGCCTGTCTCACAACGTGATCGACCATCGGGGTCATGCGCAGCGAGCAATCTATCTGGCATCCTAGGTATGTGATGGTTCTACTCCAACCCACATCCCGCCCGCGGAGTTGCAGGGTTGGTGGTGTTCTGGTCAGCCTGGTCATGAAGGCGACGGTCTTCCCGACGTTGACCGCCAGCCTCCATTTGTCCAGCCACTAAGGCAAAAGGTCGAGTACCCGCTGCAACTTCTTGGCAGCTATGTCCACCCGACGTGATGACGCGAAGTACGCACTGTCGTCGGCGTATAAGGCAAGAACAACGCCATCTTCCCACTCCTCCAGATGGCCTTGGAGAGTGGGGATGTCGTTGGTGTAAACCGCGTACAGGTGCGGTGATAGGCAGCTGCCCTGTGGCACCCCGGCCTAAATCGGTCGTGCCGCCGAGACAGCCCCTTCCAGGGTGACATGGAAGCTCCGCCCCTCCAGGAACGACGCTACTAGCCGCACAAGCATTGGCGGCAAGGTGGTATGATGGATCAATTTGTAGACTAGCCCTGCGTGCCACACCCTGTCGAAGGCCTTCTCCATGTCGAAAAGGACCTCCACACAGATGCGGCCGAAGTTCTTGATTTGTATGTTATCCTGTCTTCCGCAAATATGCATGATGCATATTGCAGGTCTCGGGCCTCGGGGCTGACCCCATTACCCGGAGTCTCCTCGCGGTGCATTACTATGCACCGGTCGTGGGAGCCGTTATGGCATTGTCGGGTTAATGCAGCGACGCGGGTTTGGTTCCCCGGTCGCTGTAAGTTGGTATTCTAGTTGTCAATAATCAGTGGCTGGCGGCTAATGCGGCCAGGCGTCTGGGTTGGCCTATCTGCGGCATTGTGGGTTGTTACTCGACTCTCTAATCTCTATAGAGAGGAGTTCTCTTGGTAGAGGTCGCCCGTCCGGTGGCCGAGCGTGTAAAGGAGCAAAGTTCTGAAGATGTTCGTGTGGCCCGTTATCAGCGCGGTCAAACATACCGCGCGCTAATCGGGCCACAAATTCCTTGATGGTCTCCACCTTTAAGTTGGCCGCGATGACGTCGTTCCGGACGTAGCGACCTGCACCGACGATGGTCCGTAGGGATAGGTTCTGCTGAACCTGCAGCCGCTGCCTCTGCCGTTCGCTCAGGAGTGCGTACCAGGCCGGCGCGGCGTAGGTGATCTTGGTCCTTATATACAGTTTGTAGATTTTAAGCTTCGTCTTCAGCGGCAGCTTGGATGCCAGGACTGGACGGAGCATCGCCCGCGCACATCTGGCATTGCGGACGACGATGTCGACGTGCGCGGTCATGCGCAACATCCTATCGATCTGGCATCCAAGGTAGGTCACGGCCTTCTCGTACGCTATCTCCTGGCCTCTGAGCGTCAACGGGGGCGGGAGGTTCCGGTAGCGGCGGGTGAGGAGGGCGGCCGTTTTCCCAACATTCACAGCCATCCTCCACTTATCCAGCCACGGTGGCAGCAGGTCCAGCAGTTGCTGCATCTTGGTGACGGCGAGATGGGGGCTTCTGGACGAGGTGAAGTAGGCGCTGTCGTCCGCATACAGCGCCAGCTCTACGTCGTCCTCCCATTCCCGTAGGTGTCCTTCCAATGTAGGGATGTCATTAGTATAAGCCGCGTACAGGATCGGCGAAAGACAGCTGCCCTGTGGTACGCCAGCTCTTATGGGTTTTACTGCGGATTCAGCGTCTTCGACACAGACGTAGAAGCTCCGGTCGGCTAGAAACGACGCCACTAGCCGCAGCATAGCCGGAGGGACACTCGTCTGTTGTATCATCTTATAGAGTAAACCAGAGTGCCACACCCTGTCGAACGCCTTCTCGATATCGAGGAAGACGCCCAACGATGTGCGTTCTCGGTTATACTCCGCCGCCAAGTAGTGCAGCACTCTGGTCAGCTGTGTTGCTGCGGAGTGTCCACTCCTAAATCCATGTTGATCCGCCCTCAGTTGGATACACGGGCGGATTCTTCTCAGGGTGATCCTTTCAAATAATTTGGCTATGTGCGGTAGCAGCGTTATAGGTCTGTAACTAGCTGCTCTACGCCTGTCTTTCCCGGGTTTAGGCAGAACTATGACTTTGCCTTTCTTCCAGTCCTCCGGGAAGTGTGAAGTCCGCAGTATGCCATTGTAGAGTCGTCCTAGCTCTACAATGGCTCTATGGGGCAGCTGTCGGAGTGCAGCGTTCGTAATCCGGTCGTGCCCCGGCGCCTTCCTCGGTTGCAGGCGGGCAATCGTCCTCCGCATTTCAGCGGGGGAGACAAACCAGTCTCCTGCAAGCGGTGGCGCGGGCGACGACAGGAACTCCCGTACGCGGCTCTCCTTTTGGGCATGAAGCTCCATGTACTCCGCACTTGCTGGGTTCGGCATAAATTGCTCCTCGAAGTGCTCGACTAGGATATCCGCTCTACCTTTGGCCTCGTAACAACGCCCACCCGCGCTGTTGGTGAGCGGGCAGACGGGGGGTCTGGTCTTAGTTAGCTGTCGGTTCAATTGATAGAGCGACGCTTCCTGGTCTTCAGCCATCCATATGCGCCGCTCCCAGGCCCTTCCTCTGTAGGCCTGTATTGCAACCGACAGCTCATCCGTCAGTGCATTCAACTTGCTTTTTATACGTGGGCAGCGAGTACGCGCCCAGAGTTTTCTCATCGCTCGCTTATGATTGAGCTGCACACGTAGTTCTTGTGGCAGCTCTTCTCTCCGATGTGTTAATGGGACGATCGTAGAGGCCGCGTTGAGGGCTTCCTGGATGTTCTGTGTTATGTTAGCAGCAGCGGTCTCTACGTCGTCCGCCGAGGTAATCAGGTTGCTAACTGGAGGCCTCTCTTGCAGGTATTGCTGGTAGAGCCTCCAGTTGATCTTGGTAGTAAACCTTCTGGGCAACGTAGTCACTGCCTTGAGGCCAAGGGTTATCAGAATCGGGAGGTGCTGAGACATCAGGTCATACAGCACCTCTACCACTACCGGGTAGTTGACGTTCCTAGCGGGCACGATGTCCAACACATCCGGACTCTTCCTGTGGTCAGTAGGAACGTGCGTTGGTTCTTCGGGACCTAAAACGTCATAGTTATTATCTTCCGCATCTTGGTAGAGTTCACGACCCGGCGGGTTGATCAGTCTGGATCCCCACACCGGGTGTTTTGCGTTTAGGTCCCCCGCGATGATGGTTGGTGCTGAGCCTTCCATGATCGTCCGGATGTCTGAGGAGTGAAATGGAGTCCCTGGCGGGCGGTATGCAGCGAAGATCCTCAGTTCCTCGCCCGCCGCCTCCATTTTTATGCCGATGGAGCGCGTCGTATGGTATGACGGTAATCCGAGCTCTAGGTGGACGATGTCCTTTCTCACTAGAACCGCCGTGCCTCTGTAGGCGGTTCCTAGAGCGTTGACTTCGTCCCTCCTGTAAATGTGGTAGTTGGGCATCTTGAAGTGCATAGATGGCCTCAACTTGGTCTCCCCCAGCAAGATGACATGTATGTCCTGTTGTTGGGCTGTAGTGCGGAGTTCATGGAGCTTATGCTGGATACCGTCCGGGTTCCAGTAAAGCAAGCGCAGGTTGGTGTCACTCGCCTCTGTAGTGCCGAGCCAGTAGTACGGTCAGCGCTCTCATCACTGCTGTAATGGGGTCGGTGCCGGTACTGATGTCTGCCAGTACCTGGCTGCCGACCTCAATGGCGATGCCCACCAGCCTCATGATTGCGTCCATGGTGGTGGTAGAGTCGGCGGTGATTTGTATGAAAACCAGTCTAATGGGGTATCAAAAATGCTTTACTCGAAAGAGAGCCGCGCCCTCTGTGCGATTTCGCAACTCAATTACATCAATTAGTACTATCACTCTCCCACGGTTTCCCCAATATCTTTATTTGTATAAGACATACATTTATACATTTTATTTATAAAGATAGCACAACAAAATATCTATACTATGATATACATTACATTTTCATATCACAAAAAACCTTTAATTTATTCAACAAAATATGCCAATTTTACAACATATGTACTAAGTTAGAATTCTTAAATATATAACACATGAGGTTGGAACAATGTTCTCTATTTGAAAATACAAATATCTTAACTAATACAATAGTTTAATTTACATATTTTCACACATTTTACTATTTAAAACACTTTTAAATTTCTTATACAAAACTATCAATATTTCACTACTCCAGAAGAATTTATACATGGAAACAACACAGAATGCACCTATTTTGCTCATACAGTCAACCTGAAACATTTCACAAGTCAATTTTACATAAATTGCTGAAATTTACAAACATTTCAATTTCCATTCATTTAGACTTCTAACTTTACAAATTAGCGCGCTGCTTTTACCTGGAACTAAGTGAACAACTACTCCCTTAACGACTTCCATTGTCGGTAAAGTAGGTTGCAAATTTAGCATGCGCTGCTATCAACAAATACTAGGTGAACAAACGATTTCTACACGACTATGGAGTGTAGAGTACAAGGAGGACCATTTCCTTATATGAAAAGTGTCCCTAAAAACGCGTTCAATAAGGGAGGCGCTGCAGTAGCATAGGATAAATAAAAAAAAACGCCAAAATTAATTAGAATAAGGTTTTGTACTACCTAAATAGTTGAGGTTTTGTATAGGTACTGGCATTTTACTAACTACTCTAGTCATGAAATTTTTCAAATATTTGAATTCAGCTGACTTCACTCCGTCTACAACAGCTATATTCATATCGTAGTTTTTCAGACGCCAGCGCTATTGTGGTAGGTTTTGGAACCTCTATTTTCAGTAAATAGTAGGACACTTTTTCAACTTTCGCCCCTTATAAGATGGTTCTCCTTGTACTCTACACTCCATATACACGACACTCAATTGTCGGTAAAGCAGTCTCCAACAAGATTCTTATCAGTTATCAAGGTTCTTATCAGTTATCGTGTTCTTATCAGATAACACAAACAATATTTTATGAATCGAACATTAAGAATAGACATTTTTTTTCATACATAATGTACCTACTCAACTTATATAAGACAATATTATGCAATATTATTTTACATTAATTCCACTTATACGCAAAGTGATCATTTCGACCGGGGAACAAATCCTGGTCTAATTTTATTTTAATATTTCTTTAAATTGAAAATAACATTGAAAGTAATTCAACCGGGGAACAGAACCCGGGAACATGAATTATATCTTAAAAATTCCCTATATGAATTTATTAAGAAAATATTGCTAAGAAAACGACAAACTAGTCCGACCTTTAAATTATTAATTCGATATTTCTTTAAGATTTAACTAAGCGTTTTCTTATAAGACAATAATTGCTTGATAATTTAACTTTAGAAGCTATTCGTAATCGGTTAACTAATAAATTGAAATATTTTTATAGGCGCGTCGCCAACAATATTATACAGTGGAAGATAATATAAGCAATGATGATGATGAATGATAATTTTGGAAATGACTGAGGTGTAATAAATAGGCTCTCCAGAATAATTTAGTTTTTAAACAAAAAAGTGGACGAAACTGATTATAATAATTTTAAATGTGCATAACAATATTAGTGGGTTTTGTGCAAGTGTTATTTCAGTGTAAAACAGCATAAAACATCCAAAATAGTGAAAAATTAGTTAATATTTGACACCATATTTAAGAAAGTTTATTAAAATACCCTCAAGATTTTTTTTTTAAATTCGACACAGTGTTGTCAGCAATACAATTAAAATAACTACCAAAAATGAGTTCAAATAAAAAAAATACCAACTTACCATCTGGAATATGTTCTAAGTGCCTTAAACCACCAAATTTTTTTTGTGTAGGGTAGGTACCTACTGATCAAACTGCCTTTTGGTATTTATTCCACTATAAATTTATAAAAAATCGTAATGCCACTCACACGCAGCATGTCTGCTGCACGCCGTGATGAGGCTAAACTAGATAATATCTTGAGAAAACTTGATCTGACTTTGAAGGAATTGGATGCATCCAAAACTCTGGTTGAACAGTTGCACAAAGAAAGAGAGGACAATGAGAAGGAACTACTGGATAGTTTAAATAAACACGATTTATTAAAAAAGCAGATGGCTGATCTGCACACAGAACATAGGTTAGTGTTAGATGAGCGGGACAGATTGTATAATATTGTGGCTGGGTTTAGGGAGTGCAGCGATGAGTACGAGCAGGGCCTCAAGCGCATGTCAATCTTAGAGCAGGAACTGCAAGAAGCTCACCACCACATTAACAACCTTGAGGCTGAAAAACGTGACACTATAGTATCCCATACCCATAACTTGTTTGAGGAATTAGTCGGTAGTGTGCCCAGTCTTGTTTCTACTGAACCTAACTTGGAACCCACTATTACTATAGATTTAACAAAGGATGATACTTTTATAGCTCATAATTCTTATCCTAAGATGGGCAGAGTTGAGTGCAGTAGAAATAAACTTAAGAAATATGTAAAAATTAATAGATACATAAGAAAAACTCAAAATTTGATTAAAAGACAAAAATGTATGCATAAAAAAGTAAAATATATTAATGAGAGAAGGCAATTAGGTGATGAACTTGATATGTATTCTTTAATAATTGAAAATCACATATCTGAGTACAATAGTAACATATTAATGTTAGAAACGGAGATCAATAATTTAAAGAATTCGCTAGACATAATGACCAATAAATATTGTAATGTTAAAAGTGAGTATCAGGAATACATTCTGGCCATGAAGGATCTGATGAGTACAAATTCTATATTGGCATCAAAAGACAATTTACTCAGTCCTCAGCCAGTTTGTAAGTCCTCGCTAACTTCACACAAAAGTCCTTCACATGAGCCAAATAAGAAACCCAGTAGCTCCTTCACCGAACAAACTAATAAACAAAATAATGTACAATCTCAAATAGTGATGTTTTGTGATGAATTGGGGGAATCAATGGGCCAGCTATTAAGTTCATATTTAGAACACAAAGTAATTAACTATTGTATGCCGGGCTTAAGTTACTGTACCATTATTGAAAAAATTAAGAATCATAGTTTAAACAGCAGCGGTACACTTTTAATTTTAGTGGGAGACAGGGGAAATGCAGACAGAAATGCTCTTATGAATTGTTTTGAATCATTGAGCTTATTAAATGTTAAAAATATAATTTTATTCACACTTCCATATAGCCGTAGTTTGTCACAGGCAGAAAACAATATTAGATATAAGCTCAATCAAACATTACATACATTGACATTTCATAATTCAAATAAATTTCATTTAATTGACATAAACTTATATTTAGAAAATAAATTATTATTGACAAAAGATAAATTCTATTTGAATAGATATTTTAAGAGACAGATAGCATCTTCGCTATCATATTATATTAAATACTCAGCCAAGAATTTGGCTAACCAACCTGCTTTTATTGAGCAGATAAATGACAATGTTTGTCTTGCGACCTTGGAATCTGTTCCAAATAAGAGTGACAGTCATTTAAATTTAATTCTAGGACAATAGAGGAAATCTCTAGCAATTTAATTTTAGGAACAAAGGAAAAGTCTATGTTCATGAATATTATTCATCAAAATATTGAGGGCTTTTCTGGCAAAGAGTTAGAACTAGAATTATTTTTAAATATAATGCATATTCATGTACTTTGTGTAACTGAACATTGGTTAAAAAAACATGAACTATTAATTAATATTGACAATTATAAAATCATTAGTTCGTTTACTAGAGATACCGCTATAAGAGGTGGGTCACTCATTTTAATTAATGACAAATTAAAATCTAAAGAAAGAAAAGATATTGTAGCACTCTCAAGTGAGCGAAATATTGAAATATCATGTGCAGAGCTTGATCAATATATTATTATTAGCGTCTATCGGCCTCCTTCCGGAGATTGCCACCTATTTGAATCAATTATGGAAGAAACCCTAAAAAAGGCATGTAAATGTAAGAAGAGGGTAGTTGTATGTGGCGATTTTAATGTTGATATCTTAGAAAACTCCCAGAATGCGTTAAGGTTCCTCAATCTTTTTAAATCTTTTAACTTGCAAAATCTTTTTTGTGAACCAACTCGCATCACATCCACAACAGCTACCTGCTTGGATAATATTTTTACTGACAGCGATGTAAACGACAAATCTATAATAAAGTTCATAAAATCAGATCATGTAGGTCAGTTAGCTAGATTTGAGCACCAACATGTTCCATTGCCTAAAAATATTGTATGTAGACCAATCACAACATATCGTTTAGAAAAATTTAAAGAAAATATTAACAATAAGGTACCTCTTTTGGAGCCAAATACTGCGGATAACCCGAATGATCTATACGGAGATTTGTTCGGAGTAATCAAATACGAATTTAATAATATTTTCACAAAAAAAACAATTAATACTAATCAACTCAAAATTAAATTTAGTGATTGGGCTACACCTGGAATTTATAAGAGTAGAAAGAAATTGTACGAATTATACGAGACAAAGGCATGTACAAATGATCCACAAATCATTGAACATACTAAAAAGTACTCAAAAATGTTTAAGAAAGTCTGTTCAATGGCCAAATCTAATTATATCCGGGCCAAAATACAAAAATCTGATAACAAAATTAAGGCAACATGGAATATTATCAACAAAGAAACCTGTAAAACAAGGTCACGTGATCGATCCTTCGAATTAGAAATAGATGATAAACACATCAATACTGATGCTGAAGTGGCCAATGCATTTGAATCTTTTTTCACAAATGCTCCAATTACCACTACTAGTAAACTAAAATCTTCAAAAACCGAAGCTGCTTCTCTTCTTGAATCTTGCGTTGATAAATGTAGTGTTAACTTTGATTTTCAGTATATTGACACCGCAACCGTACTTAAAACTTTTAAGCAACTAATTATAAAAAAGACTGAGGATCTTTGGGGCATTTCAACCAATATAATAAAATCAGTAATGCCCGCTATTGCCCCTTATCTTGCATTCATATTTAACCAATGTATCGATGATAAACAGTTTCCCACACTCATGAAGTACAGTAAAATCATTCCATTATTCAAAGCAGGGGACAAAAGTGATCCATCAAATTTTCGGCCCATCTCTGTACTCCCAGTACTCAGCAAAATTTTTGAAAAAATTATATTTAATCAACTGCTTTCACATTTCACTTATAATAAGTTACTTCATGAGAAACAGTTCGGTTTCACTAAAGGCAGAAACACGACGGATGCAGGAGTTGAACTCGTTAAACATATATTTGATGCATGGGACAAGCAGCAGGATGCCATCGGTATTTTTTGTGATCTATCAAAAGCTTTTGATTGTGTTGATCATGAGACTTTGTTATTAAAATTAGGTTATTACGGTGTTTCTAACAGCTCATTTAGCTTACTTAAATCTTACCTCACTGGTAGAGTACAAAAAGTCAATATTAATGACACTAACTCATCTGGCGCCCCATTAGTCATGGGAGTACCCCAGGGCTCGATATTAGGACCCCTTTAATTCTTGATATATGTAAATGATCTTCCTCACTTCACTAAAAATCTTTGTGAAATAGTGTTATTTGCTGATGACACATCATTAATTTTTAAAACTGATAGACATAAAGAATTACTTGACGATGTGAATAACACCCTTTCTAAAATAGTGCATTGGTTCACAAGTAACAACTTGCTGCTCAATGCGAAGAAAACGAAATGTGTAAAGTTTACTATGCCTAATGTAAGACAGATAGATACTCATATTACAATGAACGATGAATCTGTTCAAATAGTCGATACCACAGTTTTTCTTGGAATGACTCTAGATAGTAAACTGCAATGGGGTTCTCATATCTCAGCCTTGGCAGGAAGACTTAGCTCAGCTGCCTATGCGGTTAGAAAAATAAGGTCACTGACTGATGAGAAAACGGCACGATTAGTTTATTTTAGCTACTTTCATAGCGTTATGTCGTATGGTCTGATGCTGTGGGGCTCAGCTGCCGATATTGAGACTATTTTCATATTACAGAAACGAGCGATACGAGCTATCTATAGCCTCAGACCCCGCGACTCGCTGAGAGAACTATTTAAAGAAATTAATATTTTAACAGTTGTTTGCCAATACATTTACGATAATGTCTTATATGTACGCAAGAACCTAGATCTCTTCAAAAAAAACTCTGACGTACACAATTATAATACGAGAAATAAAAATAAACTTGTAGTGCCAAAACTCAGACTTCATAAGGTTGGTAATTCGTTTGTAGGTAACAGTATAAAAATGTTTAATAAAATTCCTCAGGACCTGGTTGACATGCCACTAAATAAGTTTAAAATAGAAGTAAAAAAGTGTTTAATGAAAAAAGGATATTATAAAGTAGACGAATACCTCAAAGATAAAAATCCATGGTCTTCCTAATCTTTTTGCTTGCTCGCACAATATAAATCAGTTAAAAAAAAACACATTGTTTAAAAAAAGAAAGAAACGATATATAAAACTGTTCATTGAGTTTATTTAATAGTAATTTTAAACCAACTTACCGAACCAGCGAAAGAATCATTTTCAAATGATTTATATACTTTATTTAATATTACATAAATTGTTTCTTGACATGATTGTAAAATTTTGACGTTCATATGTGCTCTTTATGTGCCTAAACTGAATAAACGAAATTGATTGATTGATAATGGTATTACTGGATAAGAGGGCAAGAAATGATAAAAATATTTTTTTACTTATATTTTTTTTTTAATATCCACATACTACTCTGTGTAAAAAGT
This sequence comes from Parnassius glacialis, assembly GCA_033319125.1. Taxonomy (NCBI): domain Eukaryota; kingdom Metazoa; phylum Arthropoda; class Insecta; order Lepidoptera; family Papilionidae; genus Parnassius; species Parnassius glacialis. Next base: position 21,739,051 of record JAVANC010000029.1, on the reverse strand, counting down.
ATCGGGAATATGTCAATAAAAAGACCCGCGTAAAAGAGGTCGTTCTAATTTTTTTACTGCATGTTGGTAGCACTGTACTGATTTAGCGCGCAGTTTGAGCGGGATCTGTCATTTAATTTGTTTTAAACTACACTTTTTGTTGGTCATAGTTTTGAGTTCTCGGCGATTTTTACAATGGAAAATATTGTTGAACAAAGAGTGTGCCTTAAATATTGTGTTTCGAATGATATTTCATGTGGTGAATCACTAAAAATGTTGCGAAATACCTACGGCGAATCGTGTATATCGAAAACAAGGGCTTATGAATGGTATAAGGCTTTTAAAGAAGGCCGAGAAGTAGTAGTAGACTTGCCTCGTTCTGGTAGACCTTCAACCGCTACGACCAAAGAAAACATCGACAAAATCAAGAAGCTAGTGCTCGAAAATCGACGTATGAGTCTGAGAGAGTTGGCTAGTGAGGTGAACATATCTTTTAAGTCCGTCCACAACATTCTTATTGACATTTTAGGCATGAAACGCGTCGCCGCTCGACTAGTTCCAAAAGAGCTCAATTTTGTTCAAAGAGCGCAGCGAAAGCATGTCGCTGAAGACATGGTTTCCCGAGCTTCTACGGATCCGACCTTTATGAAACGTATAATAACTGGCGACGAGACATGGGTTTATGAATACGACATGCAAACAAGCAAACAGTCTTCAGAATGGCGTCTCGAAAACGAGCCGAAACCCAAAAATCCGCGGCAAAGTCGCTCCAAAATCAAGGTGATGCTGACAGTTTTTTTTGACTACCGTGGTGTGGTTCACTCCGAATTCCTTCCAAAGGGCGAAACAGTAAATAAAGAATATTATTTAGGCGTCATGAAGCGTTTGCGTGAGAGTATCCGCCGAAAACGTCCAGATTTGTGGCAAAACACAACTCATGGATGCTGCACCATGATAATGCACCATCACACACAGCCATTATAGTGAAAGAGTTTTTAGCGAAAAATTCAACAAAAGTTCTCGACCAAGCACCGTATTCACCTGATATGGCTCCGTCTGACTTTTTTTTATTTCCCAAGTTAAAATTACCACTTCGAGGAAAACGTTTTGAGTCGATAGAAGCCATAACAAAAAAATCGCTGAATGAGCTAAAGGCCATACCGCAAATAGCCTATGAAAAATGTATGGAAGACTGGGTGAAGCGTTGGAGATGTTGTATTGCAAGCGATGGGGCCTACTTTGAAGGCGATAAAATAAATTTAGATGAATAATTTGTATTTTTTGTTTTATTGACAAATTCCCGATATTTAGTACACAGAATGTACATAGTTAAAATACAACACATCGGACGTCACCTTCGTGATTTCTAAGAGGCGCAAGCAAGCCCACTACCCAATATCATCTCGTGGGGGTATTAAGAGGCGGCAGAGGTTAAAGAAACAGGAGACAGGCGGAAGCATCTGCCTAATAACAACTAACAACTTGCTGTTGCCATCGCTGCCAAGCGTGCCAACTAACACAAAAATGAGAGGCCTACGTTCAACAGTTGCCTTTTTAAGATAATTAATAGAATCAGGCGTTACTTTGCGGAAGTCCATTATATTAAATTTGACAAAAAAAAATAGCGGAAGTACGCAAAGTAATTTTTTGTCAAATTTAATAGTTGCCTTTTTGTCTGCAATGAATGAAAGAAAGGCAGATTTTATTACAATAAAATACATTTTTACTTATATTACTTTATTTAAATATCTAATTTAGATACAATACATCGGACACCGCCTTAAAAATCTAATTTATTAAAATATACATCTTAAAACCTAAAGCAAAGAAAGTAAAATTAAGTATGTTGTGCCATAGTCTGATTTATCGTGTTACAATATGCCAAAAGTCTATTCAGCATGAGTCGATATTAAAAATGCAATCGATTTTATTTTATGAATCGATATTGAAAACGCCTCGTAATAGCGACTGTCGCTTAACTATCGCAATCTGTGTGACAAGAGTCGCTTATCCTCGCAAGCACAGTATGATGGTACGGGGCTCGCAGCTGTTGTTAAACGAGGGGCCGCCGGACGGGAACAAAAATAATCAGCGGGCCGCAATTTATGAGTTTAGAAACCCTGCTTTTTTAAACAACCCTTCCTGAACAGACCTTAGTTTTCTTGCAGCTGTTGTCATGCGCGCGGCGACTTTTTTAATATCAGTCTATTAATCTCAAATCAACAAAGAAAGAAAGATAGAGCGCTGCGTACATTTCAGTTATGCAAAAACCATGCTCAAGTTATTGTAAGAACACGCACTCACGTACACATTATGCATCTAAAATAATTTGCAACCAACAAGGTTTTAGTAGTCCGTCCAGCAGTGAATTTTTACAGGCTATTAAATAAAAAAAGAAGAAAGATGTGTGTGAGTGCGTGCCAAGAAGTTGAGGACGGTTATGGAGTCACTTGAAATGTACGCAGCGCTCCGTCTATCATACTTTGCTGTAAGCAAAAATAATTCATCATCATCATCATCATCATTACAGCCCTTCATAAGTCCACTGCTGAACATAGGCCTCCCCCAAGGAATGCCACAAAGCACGGTCCTGAGCCATCTGCATCCATCGACTTACATCGACCATAATTTACCAGGTCGTCACTACATCTGGTGGGGGGACGCCCTACACTTCGCCTTCCGGTACGAGGCTGCCACTCGAGAACCTTTTTTCCCCATCGGTTGTCGGTTCTTCGTGCTATATGGCCGGCCCATTGCCACTTCAGCTTACTAATCTGTTGGGCTATGTCGGTCACTCTGGTTCTACTGCGGATATCCTCATTTCTAAGTTTACCACGTAGAGAAACTCCGAACATAGCTCTCTCCATAGCTCGCTGAACGACCTTGAGCATCCTCATCCGGCCAGCAGTGAAGGACCACGTCTCAGTTCCATATGTCATCACTGGCAACACGCACTGTTATTAAAAATAATTAGCGGGCCGCAATTTGTAATGAGTTTAGGAACCCTGCTTTTTACCAACTCTCGCCGACCAGACTTTAGTTAATGATTCTACTTACATTCCATTTTAACACTACTACTTTCATACAAAATAGCATCTGGCCTGGCAGACGTAAGTAATGTTCTGCCCTTTAACGATAGATAGTGCGATAAATTTCACTCCAAATTGCCTCTGCACTTTTTACAAAACTATATGAATAATACAATACAATAACTTTATTTCAGGCATCAAGGACTTAAAACATTGGCCCATAGCAATATTTACCTTAACCTAAAAACATATATAAATTATAAACAGTTTTTATAGTGTAAAAATAAAATTTATTGATAACTCGAACAGAGCGCCACCTATCGTGTCCAGATTTCGTAATTTCCATTATTGACACATTGTCAATATTTTTTTTATAGAACAAGTGTTACAAACGAGCAAACAGTCCACCTGTTTGTATGTGGATGCTGTGGCCCATAGACATCTACATCTATCCTCGGTTGAGAATCAAAATGCAGATGCGTCCTCACCCCTGAGAATTTCTCGTGAGCCTGACCCTGAGAATTGGAGTGCCTCATTTCCAGTAAAAAGGGTCTCCGATTCCCTGCACTCACCATATGAAGCACTGCAGCATTGAGCTGCTACTATACGCTGGTATACTTGTCAATATGAGTTATTTTGGTACATAAATATAGAATTTGTTTATAACTTGAGTATAGAGTCATCTATCGAATCCTAGCATAACTATGAACAATTGCCTCGACACAACAAATATATAGTGTTAATACGACCTCAATCAGTCTAATTGTTCAAAAGTTACATCACTAACAGATGCACCAACCCGACCACAATACAATATAACATATTAATTTATGGTAAAATTTCGAATTCAGATGGCAGGGGAATGCTTTTCATCACGGCAAACCTCTTCAGGGCATCATACTTGCTTCTTAGTGCTTCTATTTCCTCGCGAATTCTAGTATTTTCCTCTTGCATAGCCTCCATGTCGTGCCATTCCTGAAAAAGCATAGTAGAGAGAATTAACACTGTGTTACATAGTCTAATAGCAGTGTAAGAATATCCACAACCTCATAATGTTCCGTGGGTGTGTAAGAGACAAGAGGGAAGTTGAACCAGAAGATGGTCAGCAGCAACTTCCTGATAACACAACTGAATAAAAAACAAACTGCAGTTTTTTAAATGTGGCAGAGACATGCTGCTACATTAGTAGTATACTATACAGTTGTAGCATGAATGGGTCGCCTTGACCGGGGTTGAACAACACTCTCACAGAATACCAGCGTAAAATAGCAGCTTAACGCTGCTGTGTTTCGTATGGTGAGTGTACGTAAGGAACTGGAGACAACTTTTACTGGAAACGAAGCATCTTAGTTCTCACGCTTGCTTGGCAGCTATAGCAAATTGCCCCCCTATGAACAAATGTGTGTGAAAAGTGGACTTGATAGACTGTATGTGGTGTTATGGAAATGGTACATACTTTACTAATAGGACCAGCCACCAGCTTTGACAAACATCCTGACTTTTAACTAGAGGTACATCTTTATAAGTGTTAAATATGATATTCAGCACGAGACAATAGACATACACTTTTGGTGGAGAATTTTACAGGTTTGTTATAATAATATATTAAACCATGTAGTGGCCATGTGTAATAATATCCACTACCCCATATTGTCTCGTTGGTGTCTTAAGACAGAAGGAAACAAACCAGGAGATGGGCAGCGGCGTCTTCCTAATAACAGCTACATATAAAAGAAAAATTACTTTTGGTTGCCAACCAGTCTGTTGTGATCATCTAGTAAGTATAGTGTATATATCCCTCATATAAGGTAATATAAAGGAAATACTCTTTTTCTTATCTTTTTTTTTTAGGGTTCCGTACCCAAAGGGTAACCAACGGCATCCTATTACTAAGCCTCCGCTGTCCATTCGTCTGTCTGTCAATGGGCTGTATCTCATGATCCGTTAATCCGTATTAGGTAGACAGTTTAAATTTTCACAGAATGTGTATTTCCGTCACCACCATAACAACAAATAATAAAAATAAAAGGGGGTCACCCGTACTAGAAACGTGTTTTACGATTGTACGTAACCCTTCATTCGCGAGTCCAACTTGCACTTGGCCAGCTTCTGTTATTACATTATTAACTTCCCTCATTATAGGGAGGATAGTATTTGTGTTGATTTGATTATTTGAATGTAACATTTCTTTTTAATTTAATAAACTTGTTATAGTGGATTCTCTTACGTAGCCACTAGTCGGCATAATTATAGCGTTATTTACCTGACTTTTTTCCGTTTCCAGCTCATCCTTTTGCTCTATCCGTTTGATACGACACGAGGCTGCATATCCCCGATTCTTGAGTGTCCTTCGTCTTTGTTTCATTCTGGAATATAATAATAATTGTTATTATTATTATTACGTAACAGGTCAGCAGTTGAAATAACTGATATAAGCCCGCATCCTATTTTTAAATGTGTAATTATTCTATTTTAGTTGTTTAACTAATCTGTTCTTGAATTGGTTAATAGTTTGTGCAGATATCACTTCTGATGGCAGCTTGTTCCATGCTTCAACCACTCTTTGGCTAAAAAAGTGCTTGTGTGGGTTCAATGAGCACACAGTCGTCGTTTTAACAGTGGTAGAGCCACGCGGCAGCTTTTGCTGTCGCACGGATGGGCCGGCTCGAACCGGGGTGGTACCACGACCTCACAGAAAACCAGCGTGAAGTAGAGGTTTACCTCTGCGTTTCGCTTGGTGAGTGCAGGTGGCCGGAGGCCCTTTTTACTGGAAATGAGGCATTCCATCTTAGTCCTCACGGGTGACAACGCATCTACATTTTGATTTGTAATAGAGGATAGATGTAGATGTCTATGGGCCGCAGCAACCACTTACCATCAGGTGGACTGTGTGCTCGTTTGTCACCCTTATCCTATAAAAAAAAAACCTGATGGTAAGTGGTTACTGTGATCTATAGACATTTACATCTATCCTCAATAAAGAATCAAAGTGCAGATGTGTTGTCACCTGTGAGGACTAAGATAGAATGCCTCTTTCCATTAAAAAGGGTCTCCGGTTCTCTACACTCACCATACGAAACACAGCATTAAGCTGCTATTATACACTGGTATACTGTGAGAGTGTGGTGCTTGCCCGGTCGAGCCGACCCATTCGTGCTACAACTATACTACTAATATAGCTACAGCATGGTTCCTACACGTCAATATTAATTTATAATTTACATTAATGTAGTTTTTATTCAATTTACAGTCCTCATATGTCCCAATATAGGGCACAGGACTCTTCTTATTTCGAAGATGGCTGGGAAGCAATTATATCACCGCAAATAATTGCACATTTTTTAAATGTTTATGTAAAACCTTTTAAGGGACATTCTCTTGATCTCATAAAAATACTATTTTAATTTATTATTTTACCACCCTAATTAAACCTACAAGTACTTAACTCTAATATTAAATATCACATCAGTATTTTGGTACCTAATCACATTTTACTAATCCAAATTTCAAGCATCTTTGTGAAATAAACTCTGAAAAAAATGTCGGGTAAGATTTAGAATCAAGTCGCCTGAATTTGGGGAGAGGGGGAGGGGGAGGGTAGTTGTAGAGTCACCCCCCACTTCCATTTCCTGCCGGAGGTGCTTACTTTTTTTATAATTTTTTAAAAATCTCATTTTGAGGTTGTTTTCGTAATGTTTTTGATAGTGACCAACCGAAGATTCGGTTTCGGTTTCGGCTGGTTTCGGCAAAAAAATCTAGTTTCGGTAATAGTTTCGGTTTCGGCAAAAAATCTGCCGAACCTTCGGCGGCGCCGAAACTCAGTATTCGTGGATTATCGTGCGTCGTTCGGATGCGCTCGTGACTCGTGTATTATTCATAATTAAGTATACAGAAACAGAAACTTTTTTATTCAATATAAATTATAAATAATAGTTATTGAAAGTCACTCTTTTGTTTAATTACCACTGGTTCGAAAACAACCTCTGTCTTTGGAAGAACCAGCAAGAAACCGAGCGGGACTATTTTTTAAATAACAGCTTACAATCAGTGGCGTAGCCTGGATTAATATAAACATGGGCAAAGTTACATCAGCGAGGCGCCTTTTCTTTCATTCCAAGGATCTATCCAATAGATCTATTAATTCCTGACTAGTCTCGTGTTCCGTCATTGTAACAATCGCGATCTTTGGAAGGTTACAACGGCCTCGCAGACGCGCTTAAGCGGGGCTTCTTGCGAGGCCCCAATAAAAGTGATCAAATTAATTAATCATCTGTGGTAAAGTCTGGGGGCATCGCATTTTAGGTGGCCTCACAAAGCCCCTTTAAGTGCGAGGCTGTGGGCGAGGGCCCACTTTGAACCTGCCTAGCTACACCACTGCTTACAATCATGTATGTAATACAATTAACAACACAAAACAAATTAGAAATAGCTTGGTAGTGATCACCTCATTACCAGCGATTATTATCATCCATAAATTCCTCAATATTATAATAACCTTTTTTATATAAACTTAGTTTATGAAAGTTTTTGAACTTTGAGCAGGTTTTGTATATTTTCTGGGATTTTGTTAAGTTGTGTGTATATTGTGTGTGTGTGAGTGTGATATATTAAGTTATTGCTCTCATTGAATAATATTAACAATATTGTGAACACAATAAAATATGTTCTCAATTAGCGAGTAACTTTATATGGGTGTAAGTGTTGTTTTTTTACAAAAAACTGACTTAACTTAAAAAAGTATTTTTTAACGTTAAATTGTTGATTTTTACTTTAAAATAAATAAATATATTGCTACATGATAATTACAATTACTGTTTTTCATTAACATGCATTACCCATCTGTATATATATAAAAATATACCAGATTTCAGTATACAATATAAAAAATTAACATGTCTAAGTAAGTTTCGGTTTCGGTTTCGGCCGAAACTGACACTCAGACCGAAGGTTCGTTTTCCTGTCTGTGCAAATCCTGTTTCGGTCGGACACTAGTTTTTGACAATATAAACCTGATTTGTGGGGGCAGAGAGTTGGGGGAGGGTAGCCCAACGCCACCCGACATGGCGCTATCGAGGGAAGCTCGGTCGACGGAGCCCGCTTTGCGGGGCTCCTACTTCTGGATGGTTTATAAAGAAAATAACCACGAAGAGGATGGAGGGTGCTGTTCGCTCGCTCACTCGACCCCGCCATCCCCTTCTAAACCTAACCAGTCCAAGTCGGGGTGCCCCAAGTCCCGAGCTCGTTTCGCTCGCTCTTGCACCAAATAAAACACCAGAATGTTAACTTTTATAATTACTTTAATAAGTTAACATATTTTATAACTTCCACCATTTCCAAAAACGTCGTAAAATAGCAAGCAATCGGTCTCCAGAGGGGTAGCAAAGTCGTCCAAAAACAGGAGGCAAACAATAAAAAGCACATTCACGTAAACTCGGAAGCAATAGAATGACGCTTATGACGCGAGTCGCGAAGTCTAGTTTAAAAATAGTGATTATATTCTCTTTGGTTGAGTATATCTGTTACTTTTAATGTCAAAAGTTCCGTTTCAGATATTAATTAGTGATTTATGAATATTTTTAGAAAATTATATTAAATATTTCGACACAGCTCCGGCAGCTAAAATTGCATGGGGGTGCTTGAGATAAGCCCCCTTGACCCCCCCCCCCACAGTGACAGACTCTTCAAATTCAGGCGACTTGATTCTAAACCAAACCCAACCCAAAATGTCAATGGAATGCAATGAGTGGGAAAATGCAAAACAAAACACCAAAGCAATTCCATACGAGCTACATTTTACTAATTTTATTAAAGAACACTAAAAATGTGGTTACATTTTTCAACAAGTAAAGTAGTACCTTACAATCTGGTCTCTCGTCAACCCTCTCATTTTTAGTTGTCTGTTAAGATCTCTCACAGAGATAGAGACCAGCTCATCATCACTAATCTCTGCACATGGAGTTGGGGACAAGGGAGCCTGCAAAGAAATTATATGTTTGTAATAATTTGGATTTAGGAAAATTTATAATTAGAACTTATTACCCATGCACAATACAACAAACCATGTAGTGGCGGTGTAAGAATATCCACTACCCCATATAGTCCCGTGGGTATCTTAAAAGGTGACAAAAGGAAACTTATACAAGAGATGGGTAGCAGTATCTTCCTGATAACAAAACTGCAGTTGCCGACCTGCTTGCCAAGGCAGCAACTATTTCAAAATTCTTACCATGGGGAAATTTATGAGGGGGGGTCATGTTCAGCAGTGGACTTTTATAGGCTATAATAGTAATATAATAACTTGAAACCTGAGTGCAGAGACATCACAGCGGCATGTTAGAGCAATGAGAAAAAAATATAGACAATAAAAATATATTCATTTTAAATCTTCAATAGGTCATCAATTTTTTTAACAATTGAATTAAAACCTATTTATATAGCTTAAGTTTTCCTTTTTTCTGAATGTTGTCTAATTTAATTTCCATTTCGGTTGTAGAAAAACTGTCTGAGGTTTGTGAAGTAGTTTGTAAACTTGGCCTCATTTTTTCTTCTCCCAAAAGTGGCCTTTAAAACACCAGTTGCCATGCTAGTTATTATATTGTCTAATAAATAGATGAAGAAAACCACTTCTATTTAAAATGAGCACACACAAAGGAGTATGAAGAATAGAGGGATGAGAATCTTGCCTACCCTTTCTCAAGTTATCATACCACATTAAAATAATCCCTCCTCAAGAACCTATTATCAAATTTTAATTTTATTTATTTTTTATTCCTCATCAACAACTAGGTACCAATGGAATCTTTCAGTCGATTATAACTTGGTCTAGTCCTGAATCTCAAATCATGTTATGCTCATGTTATATCTCAACGAAATCACTACCAATTGTTATGGGTAATATATTGTTACATGCGTATTTGTAACCTTTATGACTTTCAATTAGTAATTTGTCACCAATGTTTAGAAGGAAGCATACAGAAGAAGATAAGTTACTTTTGCATATTAATTACAGGTATAATGACCATGTAATGTATGAAATAAAAGCCACAAGTTGGAAATAAACCAGGGTTTTATATATTTATTTTCTTAAATAAGATACATGTTGTTAAGTTTACTTGAAATCAAAATATAGTATCATTATGAAATAATTAATGTTCAAAGTACGTAATTCTGCTTAAAAACTAATTCTCTTTAACAAATCAAAAGTACAAATGTTTATTTATAAACTAAAAATATAAATCTAAAAGCATTAAACTTTAAGATATTTTTAACGTGGTAGAGCCACGCTGCAGCTATATTATGGTTGTAACACGAATGGGTCGGCTCAACTGAGGTAGGACCACACTCTCACAGAATACCAGCATAAAATAACATCTTAATGAGTTTTGTATCATTAGAACTTCTTTTCTCTCGTAAAGAACCGGAGACCTTCTTACTGGAAACAAAGCATTCCATCTCAGTCCTCAAAGGTGACAACGCATTCACATTTTGATTGTTAATTGAGGATAAATTTATATGCCTAGGTGGACTGTGAGCTTATTTGCCATCCTTATTCTATAAAAAAAAAACTGATATGCTATGCTCAGAGATGGAAGTTGGATTTTTACATAATAATAAGTTATTTCCAAAGGGAATTCTAACCTGACCTACGACAGAGTCACAAGATCACTAATATCATGGGTATAAGTTTTAAAATTTATTATGGTCCTGATAGTCCCCAGTTTCTTGACAGTTCTTCTTATAGATTTTGTATTTTAGAACTAATGTGGATTTAGATGTCCATAAAAGCTTAAAACAAGTCTGTTTGACTTTGGAAGTCGATGCTTGTTTTGCAAAAGTATCGGCAGTTTTCTTATAATGCATATGCCACTATGCTGACTTGGCAGGTAAGCAGGCTTTATTTTTATAAACGATATAAACATTTAGACAGTACATTACATTATTTTAAAAATAACTGGGTATTTTGATTTAATTTGGAATTTTTCTTTAATTAGGAACACAATTTAACATTAAATTTAGAATGTTTTTCTTTAGAAACATTAAAACGTTTGTCATTGACACGCTTGTGGCAGTTCAGTTGAAACGCATTTTCGAACCATATAATACAAATAACACGTTCAACTTACCATTATCGCTTTCCTTACACCCAGTTCCTTTATATCGTGAGGCATAATAAGGTTTTTTGACAAAGTAACGGAGACCCCGTTACAAAAATGCTCTTGTTTCGTACTTCTTACACAAATGCTATTACATCTAGCTAGTACAACAAACTTGACAATGCAAAAGTCAAACTTCTATGAGTAATTTTATAAATTGCATCCAAATATTAAGATTTAGAAGAGAAAAATTCAATTAAATCATAAATTCACATCACATCTAAAAACGAAAAATTAAAGCCACAGAGTACATACCACAGAATACAATTACTCTTTATCAATACATAAATCCCCTATATATAATGTACTCTGTGACATAAAGAATAAACACTCGAACAGCAAAACCAGAAACCACTATTTAAGAAAGGTAATGGTCACAGACGATACAGCCTTGTCTGATTTATGTTTTGTTCACAACACTCTTCACAATATGCCAATGCGTTCATTGAAAGTTCTCGAGAGATTTCAACTACAACCAACCCATGGGACAGTGTATTACGATAGTATCTCAAGAACCCTAAGTAGCTAATAAACCTGAGATTTGTTTTACCGGTCAGAAGTATAGAGCAAGATTAAAGTTCCCTAAACTTTAGGTTTTTTTTAAAGATAAAGATTATGTAACTTGTAACTTAGCACTGATATAAGGTTTTCTTTTTGTGTTATACCAGGAGAAAATTAAACATTTACTTTTACCTTTTGTTTTCGTCTTAGAGTATTCAACTACAAGGAGACGCCATGCGCTTAAATCTCCAAACAAAAAATTCTGTCACTTCTAGCGGGAGGCGAGGTAACGCACACTAAGCAAATCGTTAACATTGGGCCACGTCGTTACGCACGCACACAGCATTATATGAGCACACGATTAAGCAAAACGCACACAACCTTGAAAATCTCTTATAAATGTCTCATAGTTACAGTGCATAAGCTATAAACAACTAGTGCGAGGGCCTTGTCGATATGAATATGTCGATGAAATTTTATGCAAGTTACATTAGCAAATTAAATAAAATAAAAATGAAAAATGTTTAATGAGTAATATTACATTCAAATTAAATAAAAAAAAATACGTAAGGTACAATATAATAATACAAAATTACCAAAATTAAAACAAATTGAAAAAGTATTATATTATATTTTAACTGAATTTTAAAGTGAATAAGTTTGGTATATCTGATGAATACACTTTTTGGGATCACTTTTTTTTTGAGAGGTAGCTAATTCTGGTGCTTGCATATTTTTCCATCACCAAGTTTGCCAGTTCAATGTTATGTGGAACGTAATCATTATCGAAATAAACCTAGCAAGCTAACAGCATAGCAAAGTGGCAAAGCAATCAGCTTTTCTTTGCCGTTGGGCAATCAGTTTCAAAATAGGAGGTTCAGATGCCTGGGTGATCAGTAATCGATTGCTGAAAACAGAATTTGAAAATTCGAAACCGTTCTCGAGATAATCGTGGGACAGACGGACAGACATCGTGAAATCAATAAGTGTCTTCGCAAGCTTCGCCACTTAAAAATGTTCCTCTATGCTTAAAAATATATAATATACCAAGTCTATGAAATGTTTTTACCATTTTTAATGTCATGACCAACCGGAAAGGTTATCTGTATAGGGGTTTTAAACGGTCTAATTTTACAGATTTTACCCAACCTATAGAGTTAAACCGTTTTAAGGCTTAGGGTTGAACTACATCTGGCAGCACGGAATCGCACTTTCCTGTGCTTCTATCCTTTTTGTTCAATCAGAAACGTTATTTACTAGAGCGAGAAAGAGAGCGGGAGTGTATAGTTCTACCCTCAGAAAGCCGTTTGTAAACCGGTTTCAAAAGTTTATATATCATTCTTGACAATCCATACTAATGTAATATTATAAATGTGAGTGTGATTTTTTGTTTATTTGTTTTTGTCCTTCCTTTACGCAGCAACGGAATGGAGCAATTAAAAAAAATAAACATTTGCTATCTCTTGGTCGAAGTTTACGCTTAACCAAACATACTTTTTTTCGTCATTTTACTTAGGATTGAAAAATAATCAATGTCTTCGTAAAAAGCGGTAATATTTTGTGTTCTACAGTACAAAATTGTGATACTCTGTATATATTTAATAATAATAGATTATAAATATGACACTGAAATTATTTGTTTGTCCTTATTTATTTATTTAAGCGCTAATAATTCGTGTCTCATCTGAAAACAACAATTTGGTTGACACCATCTAAGACGATAAACTTGTAAATAACATTTTAAAATGAATAAATATCGTTTACTAAACCTTCCATTTCGATTTGTTACATGTTTTAAAATTTATCTTTCATAATGTAAAATAAACCTGTAGCAAAATAATAAACTTACTTCCAATAATTTCAAAGTCGGTACAGCAGTTTCATTTAGTTTCCTTTTATTATTTGATTGGATTACGAAAACCGATTGGTCAAAATGCTCGGAACAAATAGTGCTTGTTCGTTTAGGTACCCAAGTTATATGATTGCCACATGCTTTTATCCAAACTTGGCGCCTGTAAGGATCTTTTGGAAAACTGTAAAACCAAAGATCTTTTTTAAACATTGTACAAAAAATAATTTGAAATAACACCTTGGTATTATATAACAAAGTATTACATATAGTCAAATAAAAACATCGACACTAAAAATTACAGTGAACATCACTATTATAGTCTTGATGATACCATTTTATATACTCGAAATTTCCCTTCTTTTCGTTTCATAACGTAACATAATGAAATGAAAATATCTATTTAAAATGTTTTAAATGTATAATGTATACAATAAAACAATTTAAATTGAAGTTTTCATTTCGTTGAAAACCATTAAAGATTATTAATGTTGTTTGAAATAATATAGTTTTGCAAATAGATCACAATAATATTGATGAATTTAAGACTATTCAATAACACGATTTTGTCTTGTGTAATTAGAACAAAGAGAAACGACATTTGTCTACAATTAAGCAAAATTTAATTATGTCCTAGTAGTGCAAAAGTCCTTACTATAGTATTAATACTTTAAGTTGGCAACACTACCTGCTCAGCTATATTAATCAGAATTTTCGTGATTTAATGCTTATATTAATTATTGAAATCAAAATAAATACTTAAAGATGAAAGGTAACGCCTTCTTTTTGTAAATTTGAGGTCTGTGATCTTTTTTTACAAGAAAACACACTGCAACTTGGCATTTTTCTGGAGTTCGACTCACGCTTACGACTACTTGGTAAGTGACGCCGTACGCGGCGCAACTAGTTTTATATAACGGGAATGATCCGCGCTCTCGTACTTTTGACAGCGGGGAACGCTCTCCAATGTCGTCTCCTGTTAATTTAATACTCTAAGGTTTTCGTCATCACTTGCAAAATTGCTGAGCGATTATCCGAATAGCGTACATTTCAAAGTAGAGTGAGATGCGAATGCAATCTCTCAAACTTAGAGATGTGCCAACTAGAAAGAAACTCGACTCGAGTTAACTCGAGCTGAAATTCACGTAACTCGAATTGAATGAATGAGCTCTTTTAATTTATCTCAAATTATTTTAATATAATATGTTCTTCCATCCCTGTTGAGCACAGACTAATACGATGCTAGCGCATGTATTGGGTAAATTATTACTACTAAACTTAATAGGTAGGATTGGAAACGTATTTATAAGTACATATTATTATATTATGTATTTTGGGTTTACGTACAGATAATCTGGATAAAATAATATCACTAACTTTATGAGTATTAACGTTATTAATAATGTAATAGCCAAATACTCAAACGCAGTTCAATTTTAAGATGCTGTCTATCACTTTGAGTCAAAGTGACTGTAACACCGCAAGACGTAACGACATCTTAAAATTGAATTTATCTTTATTCTGAGATGTTACTGCTGTTTTCCTCTTCCCCTCAGATCACCGTATGGTGTGGACGTATCTATTAATGTTTGCTAATTATCTTTGCAAATGTAAATAATAATTCATTCAATTGATTCGTCTTACAAAAATAGGAGTTCAAAAGTTCCAAGGAGCTGTTCATTCATACTCATAGTGAATTGCAAAGCTGCGAGCTAAGACTAGTGACTCAAGAACGTCTCGCTTGCCACTTACGCATCGTTCGTGGCCAGTTACGTACTGCTCACGCATTCTGTAATGCTGGTATTTATAGCTCGCTGTGACGATATAGTCTTCACTTAACAGAACTATGTCGGACACAGATATGTCAATCGGCGCTTCGGAGGAGAATGAATCTCCATTGATATGTGGTAGAGCCATGCTGCAGCTATATAAGTAGTATAGTTGTAGCACGACTGGGTCGGCTCAACCGGGGAAGGACCACGCTCTCACAGAATACCAGCGTAAAATAGCAGCTTAACACTGCTGTGTTTCGTATAGTGAGTGTAGAGAACCGGAGACCCTTTTTACTGGAAAAGAGGCATTCTATCTTAGTCCTCACGGGTGACAACGCATCTGCTTTTTGATTCGCAAACGAGGATAAATGTAGATGTCTATGGGCCACAGTAACCATTTACCATCAGGTGGACTGTGTGCTCGTTTGTCACCCTATCCTATAAAAAAAATTGAATGCTGTTTTGTTTTGTTTGATTGACCGCGTAGACCTACACAGGGAATGCTACAACAACAATTGAATGCCTTTAGAAAGGAAATAAGTCAACTTATAACAACTTTCAACACTTCACATAGGGAATAGTTACGACAACTGTGCACGAAAATGCAAGAAATTCAAGACACTAACAAAACCATAGAAGCATAATTGGCTCATTTAACGACACAGAATGAAGAACTGAAACACAAAATAAATAGCCTTGAAGATCGATTACGGGAAGATAGGGAATATATCGTATTCCTGGAGGATAAACTGTAGGATTTAATAATAATAATAATAATAATAATAAATATTTATTGCCACACAATAAGTTTACAAATGAAAAGTTTACAAAGTAAGTATACACATAAAAATGATTAGACTTAAAATTAAAAAAAAAATAAACATTCACAATTAACAGATTAACTAATATTACTCAGTATACGATTATAATGTGAGGCAACGGGCACAGGCTCAGTATTCGCTGGGCATTATGCTCAGCACTGTTTTTCAGCCAGTCCCTGCTGTTTTGGATATATTTTGGTCGCACGCACATCGTACTTAATTATGTATTGTTGGTAAACCTCTATACAGTCAATATGCAGCTCTAATCTCACAAGACCAACTTCGAAATAAAGGGAGTGCCTAAAAAGGAATCTGAGACTAAACAGTACTTAATTAAAATGGTGGTAAGGCTATCAGAAACTATTGACTGCAAAATAAACAAGACCGATATAAAATATATTTATAGGATCAGAGTAAGAAAGCCAGAACATAAGAACACCTCCATTGTAGTGGAAACTGGCTCAGTGCTACTGGAAACAGATTTCCTAAAAATGGTTATATCTTTCAACATATGAAATAAAACCAAACTGTGCGCAAATCACCTTGGTATGAAGTTTCACGCGGATACACCGGTTTTTCCTTCGGAGAATCTGACACCAAAGGCTTCCCAGCTTCATTACCTAGCTCTTGACCTTGCCAAATCTAAAAGCTATAAATTCGTGTGGACATCTTACGGCAAAATTTATGTACGGAAGAGTGAACAATCGCCAATTATCATGATTAAAATGGAACAACAGGTACATAGATTACTTTTAGAACAAGACTGACTATATTACTGCCCATTTTCAACTCCAAGTGTGTTCTAATCTGTTCCCTAATATAACCTTGATGCTTTGTATTTTTGCGTTTTGTATATGGTTTAACATTATGTACTGTTATACCATATTGTGTTATCTGATGTCTATCTCTTTACATATAGAACTTATGAAAATTAAAAAACTTTTACCAAACACTACACACTTTTTCCAACACATGCACACATACACTCATACACTTTAGACACACTCTCAAAAATACATGATTATGTCTGCTAAGAATGCATATTACAAAATCCTACAAAAACTCTCTCCCAAAACTCAACCCACACTTTAAATAAATTTAAATTATTCATGAAACTAATCGAACAACACTTCTCCATCATACCCCTTTTTACTATCAACTTACCTACAGTCAAGCAAATTTTAATTATCACTACCTTTCATCATTGTACGCTTCAAGAATTTGACAATATTACAATAGCAAAGGCAATAGCGTGCAATGTCGCTGGTCTTAAGAGACACATACAAATTAATAAAAATGACATTACCACAATATCTCAGAATATTGTTAGTTTCTACAAACATTTTAACGATTTTATTCATACTCTGGCAAACTCATCTTTTGAAATCGATATTATCACCTTCACGGAATGTAGATTAAACCCCATTAAACCTCTCCCACAATTAAACAACTATGAAGTATATTGTATCTCATCCCAACTAAATCAAAATGACGAAGTACTTATATATAAAAAAACACCGGCCAAGTGCGAGTCGGACTCGCGCACCGAGGGTTCCGAACAAATCCGTACGTATATAAGTTTTTTTTTTATATGATAAGGGTGACAAACGAGCACACAGTCCACCTGATGGTAAGTGGTTGTTGCGGCCCATAGACATCTACATCTATCCTCTATTACAAATCAAAATGTAGATGCGTTGTCACCCGTGAGGACTAAGATGGAATGCCTCATTTCCAGTAAAAAGGACCTCCGGCCACCTGCACTCAACAAGCGAAACGCAGAGGTAAACCTCTACTTCACACTGGTTTTCTGTGAGGTCGTGGTATCACCCCGGTTCGAGCCGGCCCATCCGTGCGACAGCAAAAGCTGCCGCGTGGCTCTACCACTGTTAAAAGTTTAAAATTATTAAAAATATTTTTATTATATAATGTTACTAAAAATTTATGCTTTTCGCAATTTTTCCTTTAATGGTGCTATAATACGTTGCTTCGTACCAAATTTGAAGATTCTGAGTTCACGGGCAGTACCCTGTAGGTTTTGATTGCCTTGCGAATATCGAAAATTTGCGGCATAAACGGCTGTATCTTTTGATGGCGTTGGCTTAGAAGTTTGATTTTTTAATCAGGAAGCTACAGTACTATGGTGTCAAGAACACAGCGCTTAAACTTATAATTTCATATTTAAGTAATAGAATGCAGAAAGTTATTATCAATGGTAAAAGTTCTTCCGGCTCACCTGTACTAATGGGTGTCCCTCAGGGCTCAATTCTCGGCCCATTCCTGTTTCTAGTGTATATTAATGACTTACCTTCTATTGTAGAGGATAATCATGATATAGTATTATTTGCTGATGATACTTCTTTGATTTTTAAACTTAAACGTCAATCATTTAAATGTGACGAAGTGAATAATGCTATATCAAAATTAGTGCATTGGTTTAACGTTAATAATTTACATTTAAACAGAAATAAAACTAAATGTATTAAATTTACAACAACGAATGTTAGAAATATGAGTCATCATCATTACAGCCCTTCACAAGTCCACTGCTGAACATAGGCCTCCCCCAAGGAATGCCACAAAGCACGGTCCTGAGCCACCTGCATCCATCGACTTCCTGCATGTCTTACCAGGTCGTCACTCCATCTTGTGGGGGGACGCCCTACACTTCGCCTACCGGTACGAGGCTGCCACTCGAGAACCTTTCTTCCCCATCGGTTGTCGGTTCTTCGAGCTATATGGCCGGCCCACTGCCACTTCAGCTTACTAATCCGTTGGGCTATGTCGGTTACTCTGGTTCTACTGCGGATATCCTTATTCCTAAGTTTATCACGCAGAGAAACTCCGAGCATAGCCCTCTCCATAGCTCGCTGAGCGACCTTGAGCTTCCTCATACGGCCAGCAGTGAAGGACCACGTCTCAGTTCCGTAAGTCATCACTGGCAACACGCACTGGTTGTACAATTTTGTTTTAAGGTTTTGAGGTATTTCTGACGAGAAGATGTGTCGTAGCTTCCCGAACGCTGCCCAGCCGAGTTGAATCCGTCGATTGACCTCTCGGTCGAAGTTGGACTTACCTAGTCGGACTATTTGTCCCAGGTAAACATACTCGTCAACAACTTCGAGCTTAGTGCTCCCAACAACTACCGGCATAGGTGTGACATGGACATTAAACATAATCTTTGTTTTGTCCATGTTCATCTTAAGACCTATCCGTTGGGAGACACTATTGAGGTCATTGAGCATAGTGCTTAGCTCCTCCAGCGATTCTGCCATGAGGACTATATCGTCGGCAAATCGAAGGTGAGTGATGTACTCGCCATTGATGTTAATTCCGTATCCTTTCCAGTCCAGAAGCTTGAAAACGTCTTCCAATGCAGCGGTGAAGAGTTTCGGGGATATAACGTCACCCTGTCTTACACCTCTCTGCAATTGGATAGGTTTCGTACTCTGGTTCTGTACTCGGATAGCCATCGTAGCTCTACTGTACAAACACTTCAGCACTTCGATATACCGACAGTCAACTTGGCACCGCTGAAGGGACTGCAGCACCGCCCAAATTTCGACGGAATCAAAGGCTTTCTCATAGTCCACATACGCCAGACATAGTGGCAAATTGTACTCTTCGGACTTCTGTACAATATGTCGTAGGGTATGTATGTGGTCTATGGTGCTAAAGCCCTTTCGGAAACCGGCTTGTTCGGGAGGCTGGAAGTCGTCAAGTCTGCGCGCGAGACGATTCGTAATGACTCTCGAAAACAGCACGTAGACGCGGCTCAAAAGGGAAATCGGTCTGTAGTTCTTCAAGAGAGCGTTGTCACCTTTCTTGAAGAACAAAACCACCGCACTTCTGCTCCACGCCTCCGGTGTAATGCCACCACGGAGGACGGAATTAAATATGAGTACCAATGTGTTTTTAAATGGGGAAGAACTGAGCCCTGTTGAATCCACTGTTTTTCTTGGCATCACTCTCGACGCAAAGCTTCAGTGGGGCACCCATATTCCAAACTAGCAAGCAGACTAAGTTCTGCAGCCTACGCTGTAAAAAATATTAGAGGTCTCACTAGTGTCGAGACAGCTAGATTAGTTTATTTCAGTTATTTCCATAGCATAATGTCTTATGGGATTTTGCTATGGGGAAATGCGGCTGATTCAGAAACTATTTTTGTTTTACAGAAGAGGGCCATTAGAGCTATTTACAACCTAAAACTGAGAGAGACTCTTAGAGATAAATTTAAAGAAATAAATATATTAACTTTGGCCTCTCAGTATATTTACGAAAATTTAATGTATGTTCACAAAAACAAAGGTAGTTTTAGTAAAAAAAGTGATGTGCATTCTGTAAACACTAGGAACAATTACAAGCTAGTGATACCAGTTTCTCGACTCCACAGAGTCAGTAATTCATTCTTGGGGCAATGTATACGCTATTACAACAAGGTCCCGGAAAGTGTACAGGCTCTCTCCATTAGCAAGTTTAAATGTTTTGTTAAGTTGAAACTGTATAAAAAGGGTTATTATAGTATAAATGAATACATGGTTGATAATAACCCCTGGGAATGAAGTGATCGCTTCCAAGCTGTTTCTAAAATAAATTTTGTACTTATATAGTTAGTACAACCATTACTGTTAAATTTGCTTTAATAAAAAGTCCCGCTGGGTTTCTTGCTGGTTCTTCCCAGGACAGAGGTTTTTTTTTCGAACCAGTGGTAAAGTAAAAAATGACTTTCAATAAGAATTACACAGGTGATCTATATTAAATAAAAAAATATTCTATTCTATTCTATTCTATTCTAACATCTCCAAGGGACAGTAGACATGAGTATTTGATATGAGTTTCAGCTTGATACCTCCATGCGTTCCTGAGAAAAAGGGTCTTGACAGACAGACAGACAGACGGACAACAAAGTGATCCTATAAGGGTTCCGTTTTTTCCTTTTGAGGTACGGAACCCCAAAAAAGCCTAAAATACATAGTCAAGCAAGTAATTTTACATCACGCTTCATGTCTACAGATTGATGTATTGAATAATATAGTATTATGTATTTACAGATCATCCATCCAACCCAAACCCTACAAATTTTATCAATACGCTAAACTCTCATTTACACACACTTCCCTCCCATATGAGCATTATAATAACAGGTGATATAAATATAAATATTCGACCTAAACTTAATGAACCTCTGCATCAGTACAAAAACAAAATGAACTACCTGGACATGCTTGCTGACCATGGCATATGAGCTGGACACACCTTACCTACTAGACAGCCTTGCTGCCTTGTAGGTATTAAAATGAATAAAATGAAATACAAATCAACTATAGCTATTTTCCAAACAACAACTACGGCTGATTTTACAACTTTTCTATCTATCTCAAAAATATTTTTTTTTTTACTAAAGATACTAGAAATTTATAGTGGTTTTAGCATTATAAATTTTGATGCTGCTCTAAAATATTTACAAAATAGTAATCTATCTTATATTTTATTTAGTGACGACCCAACGACTGTGATTAACTACATAATAGAAAGTATTATAGAAAGCCTAAAGATGAATACCGAGGTGACGCGTATATCATGCAGCAAAATAATTAACCAACTTCAGATACGGCTGCGTAATGACCCTCACAATGAAATTCTTCGCATTACTAACAGACGTTACCGAAATTTCTGTAATAATTTACGAAAAAGAATAAAAAGAAAATACGACAGTGATACCATTACAAAATCTTTAAATAATAATAAATTGCTTTGAAACAATATTAAAAACATTACATAGTCGAAAAAAAAACATAACACTAATTCTAAACTGCTCAATTTAAGGTCCTCGCCCTCCGAATCAGCAAACTTTATTAATCACTATTTCACCAATATAGGATTTAAACTTGCAAATAACATTCAACACGATACAAGGACATCTAATACACTTATAGAAAATAAACCGGCACAACCAAATTCTTTTGTACTACTGCATACTCATATTGATGAAGTTTGTAGCACTATGCTACATCTTAAATCAAACAGCGCCCCAGTATGGGATAATATTCCCAATAAACTTAAGATGGCGGTTGATGACTTGGCTCCCATTATCGCCCATCTTGTAAATCTTTGCTTCTACAAAGGTATGTTTCCTGCACCGTTAAAACAATAAATTATAGCACCCGTATACAAGGGTGGGGATGGTGAAGATTATTAGCAATTGATAGCCGATCTCGGTTCTGCCATCAATATCTAAAATCTTAGAGAAACTATTTAATACTAGACTATTAAATTACTTAAATAAGTTTAATAAATTATCATCTTCACAATTTGATTTCAGGCGGGTAAAATCGACAGAAGATGCAATCATGGAGTTAATCTATTTTGTAACTAGGCAATTATAAATTTATTTAGTAGAATATTTACTTCTAAAACTTTCTCTTTTAAGAGTCGCAAATCATTTAATGAATGGGCGACAGTAGGAATTTATAAAAGTAGGCGAAGGTTATACGAGCTTTTTGATGAAAGATCATATAATAGTAGTGTTATATTTAGAGATTATGTAAAAACATATTCTAAAATATTTAAAAAAGTGTGCTCCACTGCTAAGGCTTTACATTTAAGCAACAAAATTAAAACTGCATCCGACAAAATTAAAATGACCTGGAGAATAATAAATAGTGAAACGGGCAAGGTCAAACCGCGCAACTCGGATTTTCAATTGAATATTAACAATAATTTAACGCGATCTGATCAAGAAGTTAGTTTAACAGTGGTAGAGCACGCGGCAGCTTTTGCTGTCGCACGGATGGGCCGGCTCGAACCGGGGTGGTACCACGACCTCACAGAAAACCAGCGTGAAGTAGAGGTTTACCTCTGCGTTTCGCTTGGTGAGTGCAGGTGGCCGGAGGCCCTTTTTACTGGAAATGAGGCATTCCATCTTAGTCCTCACGGGTGACAACACATCTACATTTTGATTTGTAATAGATGTAGATGTCTATGGGCCGCAGCAACCACTTACCATCAGGTGGACTGTGTGCTCGTTTGTCACCCTTATCCTATAAAATAAAAAAAAAAAAATAAAAATAAGTTGCTATGGCTTTTGAGAAACATTTTACTGATGTTCCTTTTTTGACAACAAAATCATTAAATTCTTCTCCTACTGTCGCCGAATCATTGCTCAAACAAAATGTAAAGGCTTGTTCTAATACTTTTAAATTCCATAGAGTATTGCCAAAAGATATCGTTAAATATTTTAAAGCTATTGATGTTAAGAAAACGGCAGATTTATGAGGGATTTCCGTTAAAGTTATTTTATCTATAATAGATATATTAGCACCTTATCTAGCGACTATATTTAATATAAGCGTCGAATCTGGTGTGTTTCCTGATTTAATGAAACATAGTAAAGTCATACCTATATTTAAATCTGGTAGTACAATAGACCCCGCCAATTTTAGACCAATTTCTGTACTACCAACATTAAGTAAAATTTTTGAAAAAGTTATTTTAGATCAGATGTTAAGGTTCTTTAATATTAATAAATTGCTACATAAAAATCAATTCGGTTTTACAAGGGGTCGCTCGACAACTGACGCTGGAGTTGAGCTTATTAAACATATTTTTGTGCATGGGAGAATTCAGAGGATGCTTTGGGTATATTTTGTGACCTTTCCAAGGACTTCGACTGTGTTCACCATGAGACATTAATCAGGAAGCTACAGTACTATGGTGTCAAGAACACAGCGCTTAAACTTATTATTTCATATTTAAGTAATAGAAAGCAGAAGGTTATTATCAATGGTAAAAGTTCTTCCGGGTCACCTGTACTAATGGGTGTTCCTCAGGGCTCGATTCTCGGCCCATTCCTGTTTCTGGTGTATATTAATGACTTACCTCACCTTGTAGGGGATAGTCATGATATAGTATTATTTCCTGATGGTACTTCCTTGATTTTTAAACTAAAACTACTTTTATACTAAACGTCAATCATTTAAATGTGACGAAGTGAATAATGCTATATCAAAATTAGTGCATTTAACGTTAATAATCTGCATTTGAACGGAAATAAAACTAATTGTGTTAAATTTACAACAACGAATGTTAAAAATCTGAATACCAATGTGTTTTTAAATGGGGAGGAATTGAGCCCTGTTGTATCCACTGTTTTTCTTGGCATAACTCTTGACGCAAAGCTTCAGTGGGGCCCCATATATCCAAATTAGCAAGCAGACTAAGTTCTGCAGCTTATGCTGTAAAAAAGATTAGAGGTCTCACTAGTGTCGAGACAGCTAGATTAGTTTATTTTAGTTATTTCCATAGCATAATGTCTTATGGGATTTTGCTATGGGGAAATGCGGCTGATTCAGAAACTATTTTTGTTTTACAGAAGAGGGCCATTAGAGCTATTTACAATCTAAAACCGAGAGAGTCTCTTAGAGATAAATTTAAAGAAATTAATATATTAACTTTGGCCTCTCAGTATATTTACGAAAATTTTATGTATGTTCACAAAAACAAAGATAGTTTTAGTAAAAAAAGTGATGTGCATTCACAGAATGCACATCACTTTTTTTACTGTTCCTACTGTTTACAGAAACACTAGGAACAAACACAAGCTAGTGATACCAGTTTCTCGACTCCACTGAGTCAGTAATTCATTATTGGGGCAATGTATACGCTATTACAACAGGGTCCCGGAAAGTGTACAGGCTCTCTCTATTAGCAAGTTTAAATGTTTAGTTAAGTTGAAACTGTATAAAAAGAGTTATTATAGTATAAATGAATACATGGTTGATAATAACCCCTGGGAATAAGGTGATCGCTTCCAAGCTGTTTCTAAAATAAATTTTGTACTTATATAGTTGTATAACCATTATTGTAAAATTTGCTTTAAAAAAAAAGTCCCGCTGGGTTTCTTGTTGGTTCTTCCCAGGACAGAGGTTTTTTTTCGAACCAGTGGTAAAGTAAAAAATGACTTTCAATAAGAATTACACATGTAATGTGTATTGAATAAAAATTATTCTATTCTATTCTATTCTATTCTAAAAATTTTGTATTAGCTTAAATGGAGGTTCCAATCCACTAGTTTTAAAGGCATGTATGCAAATTTATATTATTTTATTTTATTTGCCTTTTTGGCTCTTACAGTTTCATCTGATACAGAATCGTTTGAGTAGTTGGCCACAAATTATACTTAATCAATTTATTGGTATTATATTATAATATACATGGACAATGAACGAATTCTGCCCTCACTTTCAGTATTAGTGAGTATCCACTCGAGTTAATGGAGTTGAGCGCAACTCGAGTTAACTCGAACTAGTAAGTCGAGTTGACATCACTACTCAAACTCTCAAATTAAAAAAAAAACTATATGAGTGGTTGACGCTTGACGGGCAAGTTTGTATCATTTAGAAAAAAATCT
This sequence comes from Parnassius glacialis, assembly GCA_033319125.1. Classification (NCBI taxonomy): domain Eukaryota; kingdom Metazoa; phylum Arthropoda; class Insecta; order Lepidoptera; family Papilionidae; genus Parnassius; species Parnassius glacialis. The sequence goes on along the minus strand of JAVANC010000029.1, from coordinate 21,713,538 downwards.
CATAACGTAAAAATCTAACTCTGTGTAGTGATTAAAAATGGCTAAAAGGAAAAATAAACCATTGATTGATTCAGATTCCAGCAGCGAATGTTCAGATTTAGACTCAGTAAGTTATTTCATGCTACAATTCCTAGGTTATAAGTTACGTTATGCGCCAGCGTTTTGCAGACATTCCTATCTTATTTCGCCTGCGTATTCAGGCCAAGATCAATGGTACAGGGCTATAATTACGCCTAGTGCGCATTATACTTCGTTACTTTTAAAATAAATGCATATTCACGCAAGTTTATTATTCAAGGGTGTTCCTCAATATCGGGATGTTTTTCTGCACAACTATGTTTTGTAATGGCCACTTTAAGGCATGACTCATGCGAAATTGTAAGAAAGCGACTTTCTAAATTGATTATCTGAAAAAAAAATTAAATGTCCTTTTGATTGATCATAAGTTGTTAAAATTCTACCAAAACAAAACTCAGTGTATTTTTGTGGTGTCATGTCTATTTCAGAGTAAAATAATATTTTTGTTAACATTCTTACAATGCATAACCGCATTACCTAATCTTACAGTTACATTTGTTATTTCATACTCATTTTACTAACTAAAAATCATTAGATATTGTTTTCAATTTTTTTTTTACAAAAGTATCTATAAATAAACGACAGAGTCTATTTTATTGATTTCTTTATATTGTAGCTGTTGCTGCAATGTCTCTTAAAATTTTTAAAATACATGAATTATTTTACTGAATTTATAATGTAGAACTTAATATGTCTTTTATTACTTATTTCCATAATCTTTAAATATTAGGAGATTAAAATATTATGGTTTTTGTGTTTATATAAACTATTTAAATTATCAATATTTGAGAACTAAAAAATTTTAATAACATAACACCTTAACACACTATGATAGTGAGGTGTTCATAAGCTCTAGAAAGTTCTATTCTTATTGTATCTACTAGATATAGTATATTGAACTATATTTTATCAATGAAACATATTCATAATATTTGGGTGAAAAATGTTAGAATTATTATTATTTAGCAGGTCAGTATTTGAAATAACTGGTATAAGGCTTTATCCTGGTTTCAAATCTGTAATTGTTCTATTTTGTTTATCCAATCTGTTTTTAAATTGGTTTATGGTTTGTGCTGATATCACCTGAAGGCAGCTTGTTCCACGCTTCCACCAATAGCTAAAGAAGTGCTTGTGTGGGTTATTATATGATGCAGCTTTATCAATTTGAGGTGATGTTAAGATGTGTGTTGTTTGAGTATTTGTCAAAATTTTCTAGAACATAATTTCCATGTTTATTTTTATATGTTTCAATCAAGTTTTTTTTTAATTAGATAAGTAATTAAGTTTTACTTAATTATATAAGTTTTAACATATGGCATGTTAGGATGAATGTGATTGTTGTACAAAACTATACATGGATATTTTGTTTGTTTCATATTCTATTTTAGTTAATTCTGAAATTATTTCAAAATCTGTTTTTAGAAAATAATTTCAGGAGGAGTTTGACATAAGTTTTGATCGGATTCTATGGTTTGGGTTTTAGCCTAAGTAATTTTAAGATATGTTATTTTTGTTTACATATTAATATAAAATAAAACTTTATTATTGATTATTATTATATACTATGATTACTAATTACATATTTATAAATATCTATCAGGTATTTAATTCATAAAAACAATAATTGTTACTAACATTTTATATTTTCATTCCTTGGTGATACATTCGGTGTGCCCATAAATACTGTTCTTTTCTACAATTTGCTTAAGGTTCAGGTATTTTTTTTTAACTCTGAAAAGGATTACATAACAGAAACTATACTTAAAAGCATTTTTGCTGATTACTTTTATTAGAGAGGTCCTTTAATTCACCGCCCTGAAACTCAGTTTATCCAGACCGAAGAAAGTAGAACTCAAAAAATGAAAATGAAACCGTAGTCTTCAACAGATGTGATAGCATGCAGGTAACTGGTGTCGACAGATCTCCAAATGCATGCAGCAATACTTATGCAACTTCAATAAACCTCAAATTGAACAGAACTAAGATTCCAGTCTTTGCCAGAGATCTATCTGCAGTTTAGATACATAGAAAGAATGAATGAGGAAAGAGTGGCACAACAAATTTATGCTGAAGAAGTGAGAGGCAGGGTTTACGAGAGATGCCCTAGATAGAAATTTATTGACCAAATTGGAAAAAGGTGTGTCAGAATCATGCCAAATGGTAGTTATTAGTGTTTGCCTACCCCACTCAGTTCCTGGAGTGAGATATTATGTTTATGGTTTTTGTAAAATATGAAGTAAAAGAAGTTAAAAAAAACCCCTGCTACTCATAGGCACAAGCTCAGTCTTTTCAAAGGGTTATTGGAGCACACGGTAGAAGTGAAACCTTCAGATAAGGAGACTGAGATAATAGGAAATACTATACTGTATTCTATCTCATTCTTTTGAAGGCTAAATTCTCTAGATGTATATGGTTGTCTATTTTTAGTGTTGCTTTTATGTTTTGTCAAGTTTCGAATCACAAAAATTCGCAAGAAATGTTCACTTCAAAAAGATAATTTATTCTGACACAGACCCTTGATGCATACAACAATATACAAAATTATAACTGAAGTGTTACATAAATTTAGGAAATTTGACTTTGTATGTCAAAGGCATGCCAAAAAAAGGACATCACTCAGCATTTCTTGTGGTGAAACGACAATGCTGATTTTCAATCACTGAAAACCTTGGGGAATACAGCCCCAGAATAAATTAACATAGAGAAATAAATAAAATCATATAAAATCTTCACTTGGAACTGTATCTAGTAAACAGGATGTGGAATGCGTGGCCGTCGGGCTTGTCCAATACTTTCCTCAAGATAACAAAAAAATCACAGGAAAACAAATAAAGGAAATAACAATCTAAAATTATGTCTATAAATTATATAATTATATTTATTTACTCATTTTAGGAAGCTTTACAGACTAATATGTCCGTAAGTTACAAAATCATGATAAGAATTGCTAATTACAAGCATCCACATATTACTTTCATCCAACTATATACAAATTTAAAATATTCCAGGGATCGTTTAAATTACTCACAAAAACAATAATAAAATAATGCAAAAACATTAACAAATAAATATAATTTAAAATTAAAAAATTTGTACAACCGACTTCAATATATATTATTAAGGATTACTCAAAAACTATTGGTCAGACCTTGATCAAATTTATATGGCACCACATGAGAAGCACCAGCTTTCAAAGAAAAGAATTATCGAAATTATAAGAATATATATAATAAGAAAATAAGTTAATATATGTGATAAAATCCGTAAAATTAGTTTTATTTAAATGTGTAGTGTTCGTGTAAATATAAGAAATCATTATAAGAATTATCGAAATCGGTAACACACATAAAAGAAACATACAGTCTAATTGAGTACCTCCTTCTTTTTGAAGTTGTTAGAAAAAAGAGCTTGCAATTTTTTCATGCTAGTTGTGGCTGTGAGTGAAAAATTCTCTGTTCATCAGTTTTTTTTACAGATTTCAAACTAATAGAAAATAGGTCGATATCTACTACAGATGAAAGCTTATTAAATTACATTGTGCTACTTCCATAGAAAGAATTTCTTCTGTAATTGATTTATAATTTGTATTAAATATATTTTACTTATCATTACCCGGGGGTGCTATCGAACTCCACTTGTAATGTAATGTTGATAAACTTGTAATGCTACTCACTTTTTGAATAAAGAGTCAGTCGCAACATGTAGTTTATTTTTAACCGACTTCAAAAATAGGAGGAGGTACTCAATTCGACTGTATTTTTTTTATGTGTTACCTTAGAACTTTTTTCTTGGTGAACCGATTTTAATGATTCTTTTCTTATGTAAAAGTGGTGCTTTTGATCAAAATCTGACCAATAGCTTTTGAGTTATCCTTAATAATGCGTGTTTAATTGACTTAATGAAGTCGGTTGTACAAAATTTATAATTTTATCACTTGTATTATTAATATATTTTTCCTAAAACTGTTAATTAAACTACTCTGGACTTTCTCTATGAATTATGTTTTAAAGATGTTCAGATTTCAATTTTTTTTTTTCCAGCCAAGCATGTTGTTAGTTGTTAATGGTGGTCAGATACTTAGCACAGCATTTTTGTTAGATTTAGATGGAATTTAATGAATTTTGCTTGGCTATGTTCTAAGCAATAACTTCATTGTTACAGCAATTCCTAAATTTGGCAAAGAAGAAAAAGAAACCTGGAGAATCTCCACCTCAGTCAAAATCAAACAACAAGTCCTCAGACAGTGAGTCCGATTGGGACGACGATGATAAAAAAGATGGTAAATTTTAGGTTTATTAATATCATATACATATGCTGTGTTTCTTACGTTGAGTGTAGAGAACTGAAGACCCTTTTTATTGTACACGAGGCATCTTAGTCCTCAGGGATGACACCGCATCTGCATGTTTGTTCTTAATCAGAGATAGGTATAGATGTCTATGGGGTACACCATCTGCTTACCATCAGGTGAACTGTGCTCATTTGTCACTATAAAATATTCTATAAAAATAAAATATTTAGGCTGTGTGGTCACCGCTTAAAAATCCATCACCCAATAATAAATTTGATTATGTTTAATTGCAATAACATTCATTAAAATTGAAGTGTCCGTCCTCTCTACATTGAAATAACTGGTTTTCATTAAGCTCAAGAGGGAAAAGTCCCGCTGGGTTTCTTGCTGGTTCTTCCAGGGACAGAGGTATTTTTTTCCAAACCAGTGGTAAATTAAACAAAAGAATGATTTTCAATAAGTATTATTTATTATCAAATGGGGGCAAAACCAGGGTGGGTCGCTAGTAATGAATATAAAAACTTTTCAAAGTTATTCTTAATATTGTATAAAGGTGATAAATCAATAAGCATTAATGAAATTGTCACACTCGCTTGATGTTGAATTTTTATATATGATGATTTTTTTACTGACAAAATGGTATTTGAATAGTGAATTAAAAAGTTACTTATCTCATGGCTATCTGAAGAGGAAAACAAACCAGAAGAGAGGCAGCAGCGTCTTTCTAATAACAATCAAAATTAAAAAGAAACTGCATGCCAGTCTATCAAAAGTTGTTATTACGCATAAAAAATTAACTGGCAGACTCCAAACTAGGCATAGCCTGTATCTTGGGGCCAGGAGTACGGTTATCAGTTTTAATTACGTAGTTAAAACTAGAAAAGTATTCCAAACCAAAAAAATTTAAAAGCTTTCTTTCTTCGATAGCTTATAAATTTTTGTACCTTTACATTATTATTTATTTATTATTCCTTTATAAAATATTGACACAATTTTTATTTGGTGTAAAACATAAAGATTGTATGATATGATTTGATATTATTTATGATTTAATATTAAGTTTTCAGTGTCATTATGGTTTAGCTTTTGATGTCGTAGACTTTAAGTATTTTGTTATACTATAAAAACTGCAGGAAGCGTTGTGCAAAAACATTTGACAGCTGGAGTTGGGATTTTAAATATACGTTTAGTGATTAAGTGGTCGTAATTAGGTGACTGAGTTACTTGCCCATGTGTTTTTAATACTGCGGGTAGAATATATAATTGATGTACACTCAAAACCTCGGTATCCCTATAGAGATCATAGGGTACCGGTAGGCATGAACTTCAGAACTGCCCTCTGTGCCCTCTCCAACTGAATCGTGGTAGTTTTGGAGGCGCCACGCCAAGCTTCTCTACTGTTCATTTGATAGACTGGCTTGCTGTTTCTTCTGTGGTCAGAAGAACCTCATTTCGTTGATTGATTGATCCGGGCTAGTTTCTACAACTCCACGTCTAAGCACGAACTTGGCGTTGGTACAGGCACGGAGCAAATACAAAGAGGAGGTGTTGTAATTAGATTTCACTAAGTAACAACGCGTGACAATTTGCGGGGTGAGGGGGTGTTAAGCCCCGCCCACATGGAAAATAGTTTATTTTCCATCTAGGGATAAATAAATAAAAACTACTCGCATCGTTCCATATCGATGTTGCAAGGTAGGTTAGCTACCTTGACGATTGATGGCGGCCTGTTCACAAAATGAATTTAAAAACTATAAAAATAATATTATAGCGATTAAAATTTGTTTAGGGCTGAATGCATAACAAATTTTAGCACCTTCGTATGAATATTTTGCCAATACTGAGCTCTACATATCTTTATATTTTTAGTTCCCATGACACAAAGTGTCGCCATCTAGTGTTGAATATATTTAATTATATTTGAAAACCGACGTAGAGATTTTCTAGAACTATTTTAATAAATTAGATATAAAATTACTTACAAAAGAAATATGATCCCATCCATAGCAGAGCGTCTATCTGAGTAGTTTTTACACGATAAAACACAACACTTCATCCTTTTAAATAATAATACTACGAAAATACACCGATTTGTGATTTTCGACACATAAGCGCACAGGACGAGCGCTGTCAGTATACTAACTAAAGCCACGCCCACTGTGATGACGTCAGGACCTGGTTAGAATCACAGTGCACAATTGCTTAGGCCGTCTTCTCTTCGTATTTGCTCCGTGGGTACAGGTATTTAATATAAGGGAACCTAGAACCCCAGTTCACCAAGGAATCTTGTAAGATTTTTGTGTTATCAACACCTTGAAAAAAAAGTCTTGGTGATCCGAAATTCTTAAAAAAAATATTTTATGGCCAGAAAGAAATACGAAAAATTACTCTACCAACTTCTTATAACTTGCCTTCGATATTTTGAGCCATGTAGACTTACGTTATTTTAACTGTTTTAGAAAAATCGTCTTCATCATCAGACTCGGACTCCAACAGTGACGCCAAAAGTGATACCTCCAAAAACAAGGCACCTCCACGAGCGTCGAGGAAATCCTCATCAGACCACACAGAAGAGGTCAAGAAGAAACCAGAACCGAAAAAGAGTGAAGTTAGAAGGAGCACTGACAGCGCTGGATCTGTCAAGAAAAAAGATATCTATAGCGAACCGGAAGAAGGTATCTTAATTTTTTTTTTTAAATATATTTACCACAGTAGATGTATTTTTGTACAAAATTAAAGTCAGAAACGAATTTACAAGCCTCTTGATGGTAAGTTGGCTACTGCATCCAATGGGCTGCTGCCACTTTAAACAAAGAAGGTTACAGATACGTCGTCATCTGAGAACCATGATGGAATGCTTTACAGCCTGTAATTATACGGACTCTCTATATCCTCTGGAATAGAGCAGTGCATGAACTGCTGCTTACCTGCAGAAATAGTTATAAGGGTACCTACCCAGACTCTAAGTTACGAGTTCGTCTGGAGTACAGTAGTAACTTAATCTCTAAGGCTGAGATCTATAGACCGTACTTTGACTTTGCTCAGACTTTACTTTCGAGTTAAGACAATGTTGATATTTACAGAGCTAACTCCGAAGTCGTGCCGAGTGCACGCTTAGCAAAGCCTAAGTCAACGATATTGATGACTTACGTAAAACTTAAGATATTCTTCAAAACCACCGTATTAATTTTAAATTGTAGTTTTTATGTTACTCTAATTAATTATAACAATAAATAGGTAGTTTTAGACCATCTTCTAGTTTTAAATAGCATTAATCCATTTTCTATTTACGTAATTTCAATCTTATTTCGAATTTCTTAAAATATTATTTTTTTCTTTTTTTCCTGACTTTGCACTCATCTCATCCGTTCCCGTTCTCATACGACCGTTTTCTAATATAATAAATAATTTATGAAATACAATTTGGATTTTTTTCGATTTTAAATATACATATTTTATTATATACTGAATAATATCATGACAACTTAACTGCCCAAACTCACTTTCTGTTCTACCCAAGGTTAGCTGGTAGAGAATGCCATATAGCATTAAGCTCGCCTTTTGTACAAATATTTGGTGCAAAAAGAATAAATAAATAAATATTTTTTAATTTTATACAGTAAAGTCAAAAAAGTAATGTGTGGAATGAAGCATCCATTAATCCATTTTTAACAGTGGTAGAGCCACGCGGCAGCTTTTGCTGTCGCACGGATGGGCCGGCTCGAACCGGGGTGGTACCACGACCTCACAGAAAACCAGCGTGAAGTAGAGGTTTACCTCTGCGTTTCGCTTGGTGAGTGCAGGTGGCCGGAGGCCCTTTTTACTGGAAATTAGGCATTCCATCTTAGTCCTCACGGGTGACAACGCATCTGCATTTTGATTCGCAAACGAGGATAGATGTAGATGGCTATGGGCCGCAGCAACCACTTAACATCAGGTGGACTGTGTGCTCGTTTGTCACCCTTATCCTATAAAAAAAAAAATTTGCACTGTCTGGGCGTTAGCATAAGCTTACTAGCTTAATCTTAGCCCGATACAACTATAAATCTAGAAACAAAGTTTATGCTTAGCATATACTCAGCTGAGTTTTTCGTAAGCTAAGTTTGAGCAAAGTCAAAGTACGATCTATAACTCTCAGCAAGACAGAAAAGTAGTTTCTACTTTGTATGTATACGTTTGAATAATTTGCCAATAGGACCCATGAAACATTTTTAACCAAATCCACAAAAAGAGGTGGTTCTATATTGGTATGTGTTTGTAATTGGAATGGAAACATATGTTTCCATTCCAATTTTTCGAAAATGCTAGACCAATATAAGTAATTCTATTTTTTGTTAAATAGGCTATTCCTGTGGTCACATTTAAATTTGAAGAAAAAAATCATATCATATAATTGCTTAGTTCACTCACCACTAGGTTGTAATGATGATGATGATGTAAGTGTTGTGAGAGAAGACAGAGAGATACAGAAATAGGAAGATTAAAACTCAACTCAACAGTATTAAAACTGTGGTTACCAAACCGCCTGCCAATTGTAGTGATAGTAAATATTTTTTTCAGGTGAAGTATCATCACATTCATCAGACAATGATTCTATTGACTCAGAAGAGGAATTCGATGATGGGTGAGTTAAATAATTTTTTTAAAGTATATTTTGTTTCCTTTCCAAAGGTTATAAAACGACAATTGATGCACTTGTGTTAACTAAAGTCACTGCTTAATTTTTTAATTATGTAACAACCCGTATCAGTCCCACAGCTGGATATAGGCAGGCACTAAAAACACTGTCGCAACCCCTGATGCAAGTTGGAGGATATCACATTTTTTTTATAGGATAGTGTGACAAACGAGCACACAGTTCACCTGATGGTAAGTGGTTGCTGTGACCCATAGACATCTACATTTATCCTCAATAAATAATCAAAATGCAAATGAGTCGTCATCCGTGAGGACTAAGATGGAATGCCTCTTTTCCAGTAAAATGGGTCTCAGGTTCTCTACACTCACCATACGAAACATAGCAGCGTTAAGCTGCTATTTTACGCTGGTATTCTGTGAGAGCGTGGTCCTTCCCCGGTCGAGCCGACCCATTCGTGCTACAACTATACCTACTACTAATATAGCTGCAGCATGGCTCTACCATACCACGTATATGCCCGATATTAGTAATTCCTCAGACATAGATAAAGATACTCGTATTCTTACTATGTTACCAGCTTGACAAGCATGGCAACTATAGCAAATAACTACATTATGAGGCAATGTATTGGGACACCTATGTTCAGTGGTGGATTTTCATGGACTGTAATGGATGAACGGATTAATTATTAATTTTATTATTTGTCTTACATATTATGGTAATAATTTTTAACGTTAATAATTTACATTTAAACGGAAATAAAACTAAATGTATTAAATTTACAACAACGAATGTTAGAAATTTGAGTACCAATGTGTTTTTAAATGGGGAAGAACTGAGCCCTGTTGAATCCACTGTTTTTCTTGGCATCACTCTCGACGCAAAGCTTCAGTGGGGCCACCATATATCCAAACTAGCAAGCAGACTAAGTTCTGTAGCCTATGCTGTAAAAAAGATTAGAGGTCTCACTAGTGTCGAGACAGCTAGATTAGTTTTATTTCAGTTATTTCCATAGCATAATCTCTTATGGGATTTTGCTATGGGGAAATGCGGCTGATTCAGAAACTATTTTTGTTTTACAGAAGAGGGCCATTAGAGCTATTTACAACCTAAAACTGAGAGAGTCTCTTAGAGATAAATTTAAAGAAATAAATATATTAACTTTGGCCTCTCAGTATATTTACGAAAATTTAATGTATGTTCACAAAAACAAAGGTAGTTTTAGTAAAAGTGATGTGTATTCTGTAAACACTAGGAACAAACACAAGCTAGTGATACCAGTTTCTCGACTCCACAGAGTCAGTAATTCATTCTTGGGGCAATGTATACGCTATTACAACAAGGTCCCGGAAAGTGTACAGGCTCTCTCCATTAGCAAGTTTAAATGTTTTGTTAAGTTGAAACTGTATAAAAAGGGTTATTATAGTATAAATGCCGTGTAGTGGCGGTCAAGAATATCCACTACCCCATATCCTCCCGTGGGTGTCGTAAAAGGCGACAAAGGGAAACAGGCAGGAGATGGGCAGCAGCATCTTCCTGGTAACGGCATAAATACAATAAAAAAATTGCGGTTGCCAACCCGCTCGCCAAGCGTGGCAACTATGGCAATATACCCCCCATGAGCAATGACAATAATAAACGGCCCCCAGTCCCCGGCGGCCCCGCTATTCCTGGCTACGGTGGCGACCATGGTAACGGCGGGGCAGGGGGTGCTAAGAATCTCCGGTGGAGGTTCGGTTGCCACCTTAGACGACTCGACCTGGCAACGTACAACGCACGCACCCTGAGGACTGACGAGAAGATCGTGGAGCTGGAAGAAGAGATAGACAAGTTGCGCTGGCACATTATAGGATTATCCGAAGTCCGAAGAGAGGGGGAGGACACGGTAATCCTCGAATCCGGCAACTTGTTCTATCACCGGGAGGGCGACCATCTGTCCCAAGGAGGTGTCGGATTTATCGTCCACAAGTCTCTCGTTAACAACGTTGTAAAGATCGGGAGTGTGTCGACGAGGGTTGCGTACCTTATACTCAGAATCACCAAACGGTATTCGCTGAAGGTCATACAGGTTTACGCACCAACCTCGGCACACCCCGATGAGGAGGTGGAGGAAATGTACGAGGATATCTCTAGAGCCATGCATTCCTCCAAAACCCAATATACGGTGTTAATGGGAGACTTCAATGCAAAACTAGGCACAAGAGAGAACGGTGAGCTGAAAGTAGGGAAATTTGGAATAGGGCAACGGAACCCAAGGGGCCAGCAGCTGGCCGACTTCATGGAGAAAGAGGGACTCTTTATGATGAACTCTTTCTTCAAGAAGCGGCCCCACAGGAAGTGGACCTGGTCGAGCCCCGACGGTTCGACAAAAAATGAGATTGACTTCATTATGACGACCAGACGACAACTGTTCAGTGATGTCTCAGTGATCGCGAGAGTGAAAACCGGCAGCGATCACCGAATGGTTAGAGGCACACTGAACCTAAATGTTAAGTTGGAGAGGTCTCGTCTGATGAAGTCAACGCTCCGTCCCCCTCGTGCTCTAATCCAAAGTCCCGAAACCTTTCAGCTCGAGTTACAAAACCGCTTTCAGTGCCTAGTAGACTGCAATGAAGTGGACGATATGAATGACAAGCTCGTGGAAGCTGTCCATGCGGTCGGAGCTAAGTTCTGCAAGACCCGCCGCAGAAGAACACAAAAACTCTCCGATCACACTCTTAATCTCATGGCTGTTAGACGGGAGATGAGGATACATTCTTCAACAGATTTGACAGCATACAGGCAACTGAACAGACAGATCTCTAAATGCATGCGGCGAGACTTACGCAACTTCAATACAGCTCGTATTGAAGAAGCGATCGAGCGGAACCAAGGCTCCAAAGTCTTTGCCAGAGATCTGTCTGCCAGAAAGAGCCAACTGTCAAAGCTGAAAACCGAGTGTGGCAGCATCGTTTCCGGGGCACCTGAGATTTTGAGTGAGATTGAGAGGTTCTATGGGCAGCTGTACACGTCATCGTTGGAGCCACACGCAAGTGTGAGTAACGATCCAAGAGCGAGTCTTATTCGACACTATTCCGAAGATATCCCGGACGTCAGTCTGAGCGAGATTAGAATGGCTCTCCAGGACCTTAAAAACGGCAAGGCCCCAGGCGAGGATGGAATTACTGCGGAGCTTCTGAAAGTGGGTGGAAGACCGGTACTTGAAGTCCTTCAGAGGCTCTTTAATTCCGTCCTCCATGGTGGCATTACACCGGAGGCGTGGAGCAGAAGTGCGGTGGTCTTGTTCTTCAAGAAAGGTGACAACGCTCTCTTGAAGAACTACAGACCGATTTCCCTTCTGAGCCGCGTCTACGTGCTGTTTTCGAGAGTCATTACGAATCGTCTCGCGCGCAGACTTGACGACTTCCAGCCTCCCGAACAAGCCGGTTTCCGAAAGGGCTTTAGCACCATAGACCACATACATACCCTACGGCAAATTGTACAGAAGTCCGAAGAGTACAATTTGCCACTATGTCTGGCGTATGTGGACTATGAGAAAGCCTTTGATTCCGTCGAAATTTGGGCAGTGCTGCAGTCCCTTCAGCGGTGCCAAGTTGACTGTCGGTATATCGAAATGCTGAAGTGTTTGTACAGTAGAGCTACGATGGCTATCCGAGTACAGAACCAGAGTACGAAACCTATCCAATTGCAGAGAGGTGTAAGACAGGGTGACGTTATATCCCCGAAACTCTTCACCGCTGCATTGGAAGACGTTTTCAAGCTTCTGGACTGGAAAGGATACGGAATTAACATCAATGGCGAGTACATCACTCACCTTCGATTTGCCGACGATATAGTCCTCATGGCAGAATCGCTGGAGGAGCTAAGCACTATGCTCAATGACCTCAATAGTGTCTCCCAACGGATAGGTCTTAAGATGAACATGGACAAAACAAAGATTATGTTTAATGTCCATGTCACACCTATGCCGGTAGTTGTTGGGAGCACTAAGCTCGAAGTTGTTGACGAGTATGTTTACCTGGGACAAATAGTCCGACTAGGTAAGTCCAACTTCGACCGAGAGGTCAATCGACGGATTCAACTCGGCTGGGCAGCGTTCGGGAAGCTACGACACATCTTCTCGTCAGAAATACCTCAAAACCTTAAAACAAAATTGTACAACCAGTGCGTGTTGCCAGTGATGACTTACGGAACTGAGACGTGGTCCTTCACTGCTGGCCGTATGAGGAAGCTCAAGGTCGCTCAGCGAGCTATGGAGAGGGCTATGCTCGGAGTTTCTCTGCGTGATAAACTTAGGAATAAGGATATCCGCAGTAGAACCAGAGTAACCGACATAGCCCAACGGATTAGTAAGCTGAAGTGGCAGTGGGCCGGCCATATAGCTCGAAGAACCGACAACCGATGGGGAAGAAAGGTTCTCGAGTGGCAGCCTCGTACCGGTAGGCGAAGTGTAGGGCGTCCCCCCACAAGATGGAGTGACGACCTGGTAAGACATGCAGGAAGTCGATGGATGCAGGTGGCTCAGGACCGTGCTTTGTGGCATTCCTTGGGGGAGGCCTATGTTCAGCAGTGGACTTGTGAAGGGCTGTAATGATGATGATGATGATAGTATAAATTAATACATGGTTGATAATAACCCCCGGGAATGAGGTGGTCGCTTCCAAGCTGTTTCTAAAATACATTATGTAAATAGTTTGTACAACCATTCAATAAAATTTACTTTTAAAAAATGTCCCGCTGGGTTTCTTGCTGGTTCTTCCCAGTACAGAGGGTTTTTTTCAAACCAGTGGTAAAGTAAAAAATGACTCGATAAGAATTACACATGTGGTCTATATTGAATAAAAAAATATTCTATTCTATTCTATGATTGTCTCTTTCAGATACGACGAAAATTTAATGGGAGATGAAGAGGACAGAGCGCGACTTGCGGCGATGTCCGAAAAAGAAAGAGAGCAGGAGATATTCAAACGTATAGAAAGGAGAGATCTGATGAAAACACGGTGAGCTATCTCGTCGATCGATTGATGGTGGAATGGTTTAGTCGACTTCGATCGATAGTTTCTACAACACCGATCGAGCATTGAAATCAATCGATGGTAGAATAGATTAGTCCACGTCGATCAAGCTGCTTTGTTTATTCGAGAACCTACCTCGCTCCACTGATTGCTATTTAAAATGTCGTCTAGGTTAAATAAGCTGTCTCTGTCCTAAAAAAACAGTCGTATTCAAAGTCTTCTACGTTTGTGTCTCTGTAATAATAATACGAGCAAGAGCGTACTGCCCAACAATAACGCATCCTCTTCTGAATACATTTTGAAAGATCTGATGATGAGCCTACAACCACGTAGATAAATTGTCGATCGATTAAATAACATTTTATCTGCCAGTATCCGTCGATCAGCTAGAGATACCACACCAATCGATCGACGTTGATCAATGGCATCGATCGACAATCGATCGATTGGTGTGGTTAACACCCTTATCACACATATTCTCACCCTATAATTCAGTCGGCTGTAATCTTCCTAAATACCGCATTTCTATAACATTAATATAACATTATTTGGTAGAGCCACACTGCAGCCATGTTGCTCTAGAATTTTTTTTATATGATAGGGTGACAAACGAGCACACAGTCCGCCTGATGGTAAATGGTTGCTGTGGCCCATAGACATCTACATCTATCCTCGTTTATGAATCAAAATGCAGATGCGTTGTCACCCGTGAGGGCTAAGATAGAATGCCTCGTTTCCAGTAAAAAGGGTCTTTAAAATCGAATTATGTTTTTAATGTTTTCTCATTAGCCTTGTACAATGAAAAATGGATTATAAGGGAAAACAAAACGTTCGCTTTTTAAATTATAGTAACTAAGCATTAATGATGAAATTAATTTCAGATGGGAGATAGAACGAAAGCTGCGCCTTGCTAAGAGATCAGCTGCCGAGCGAGGAGCGTCTCCTGGAGAGTTAGCGAGAAGAAGAGACGCGAGAAGAAGGCGACGGGAACAACGACAGAGAGAGAAACGCGCAGCGCCCCATACTGGGGCAGAGAGAAATCGTTCGCCCGAACGTATGGATCGACCCGAAAGGCCACACGGTAAGAATGAAAAGAAAAACCTGTCGGTAACGATAACAAAAAAATTACGTTTGCAATAAACGTTTTTACCTTTCATTCCTTTTAACATTCGACCCAAGTAACAGAATGGAACTGTTCAGTATACTTTTATTTTTAGTATTAAAATGTTTTGTTTGTAGTCTGTATGTGATTACATTACTTATTTGTAAATTGATTTACGTCCCATTTCCCTATTATTATATTATGTTAATAATTTTATTTTATTACAAAATTAATCGATACTACTAATCAGTCTATTTCCATAAAACCAACAATATTTATATCAATCGTTATTTGTAATTTAACGTTATTAGCGTTGTTTTCGTTTTCGGTTTTCGTATATGCTGATAGTACAGGATCGATGAACCGCCATTTTTAATCCCATTCTTTATCCGCACAGGTAGTAAGTTTATCTCATTATAGCAATTTGCTTACAACAATACAATTTAGTAAATGGTGACTAAAAAGGATCTCAGAGAAGGACTAAAAAGGATGTCAGCATAGTATTGGAACTAAAAGAGTACTTTGACACTGATCTTCGGTGTGTGCCAATGTATATTTAAAAATAAAAAGTGAAGGCAACAGTATTCTAACAACTTTGACGTCAACTGCAACGACGTCAACTAATATTTCAGAAAAGAAAAACATAGTTTCTCCTCCGCTATGAAATCTATCAAATTTTTCACCTTATTCCTAAGTGGTGTAATACTGGTGGCATAAAGACTAGTGAATGAGCTCATTGAATATAAGTAAAGATATAATAACATGGATGGTTTCGTGGCGCCCCTTAAGGGGGCGAAATGATACATTTCCCCCGAGGTTACTAATATGTTACACATACGGTCGAAAATTAAAAGTAATGAATAAATTAGTGAATTTCTACTTGTTTACAGAAACGGAAATGGAACCAGCAAAGGAGCCGGAGAAAGAAGAAGAACCTCCCCAGAGTCCTGGTGAGATATTAGACGACCAGAAAGATAATGGTAAGAATTAAATATGTGATATTTATATATGGCAAAGCCATGCTGCAGCTATGTTAACTCAACCGGGGAAGAACCTCCCTCTCACATAATACCGGCGTAATAATACTCCAGTGTTTTATATGGTGAATGACGAAGCCCAGTGGGCTACACAAAAAGAGATAGAAAAAGAGCCACAGATATAAGACAAATAACAAAAATAGAAGTAGTTTTGACCAAAAAAAAGTGAAGGTGGGCAGGACATATGGTCAGAGATAATAAAAACAAATGGACAAAGAACTTAACAGAATGGACCCCTAGATTCCAAACTAAAAGAAAAAGAGGAAGGCAAAGGAAACGATGGTCTGATGACATCAAAAAAACAGCAGGTCCATTCTGGCATCAAACAGCTAAAATAAGAAAAGAGTGGAATATACTGGAAGAGGCTTTTGTGTCGCAAAGGCACGCTGACACTCGATAATGATTTATAATTTTATAGTAATAATAAAAAATGTTAGCAATAAAGGCTATATAAAATATTTTTACATTATTACAAACGTGCACACAGTCCACCTGATGGTAAGTGAATACTGTGGCCCATAGACATCAACGTTTATCCTCAATTCAACTTAACAAAAGCAAAAAAACAAACAAAAAAATTAAGAATCAAAATGTAGATATGTTCTCACCCACGGAGCAAATACAAAGAGGAGACGGCCTAAGCAACTGTGCACTGTGATTCTATCTAGGTCTTAACTTCATCACAGTGTTGTGTTTTATCGTGTAAAAACTACTCATATAGACGCTCTGTTGACATGGATGGCGTCACATTTCATTTGTAAGTAATTTTATACATAATTGTTAAAATAGTTCTGGAAAAATCTCTTTGCGTCGGCTTTAAAATATAATTAAATATATTCGATACTAGATGGCGACACTGCGTTACGGGAACTAAAATTATAAAAGTACGTGGAGCTCAGTTTCGGTAATATAATCATACGAATGTGCTGAAATCTGTTTTACATTCAGTCCTAAAACAATTAATTATAAAAATATTATTTTCATAGTTTTTATAATCATTTTGTGAACAGGCCGCCATCTATCGTCAAGGTAGCTAAACTACATTAGAATATCGATATGGAACGTTGCGAGTAGATTTATTATTTAACGATAGACGATAGATGGAAAATAGTTAAGTGGGCGGGGCTTAACACCCCCTCACCCCGCAAATTGTAAAGCGTTGTTACATAGTGAAATCTAATTACAACACCTACTCTTTGTATTTGCTCCGTGATCTTACTCCTGAGGACTAAGGTGGAATGCCGTTTCCAGTAAAAAGGATCACCGTTTCTCTACACTCACCATATGACAACACAGCAGCATCAAGCTGCTATTTTACGCTGGTATTCTGTGATTCATCTCCTGATTTGTTTTCCTCTGTCGCCTCTTAGGACACCATCGGAACGATATGTGCTAGTAGGTATTCTTACATCGCCACTATAATCTTCGATGGTGATGATAATGTACACCAGGGTTTCCCAACCTTTTTTTTGACCAGAAACCACTTGAATTTTTTTGTAGTCAGTAGGGACCACAAGGTGAAAGAAATAACTGCGTTGATCAAACAATAAATTATAATCACAACTTTTAACATAATTATATAATAAACTCTACTTAGTAACGTGACGCGCGGCGTTGCATTGTACTGCCCGCGTGACGAGAAAATAATAAATGTGTTATTTAAAATATTTGGGAAGGTAAAATATTTAAGTATTTCGAGGATCATATTAGATAATCCAAATAAAGAGAAAGATTAACGGGAGATTTTATTTCACAGAAGCATCAGAAAGATCAGCATCGCCCTTGTTTGGCGCTAAGACAGAACGTAAGAGGAACGTGGACGACCGCAGGCAAAACGCCATGGCGGCCCTGAGAGCGCAAAGAGACGCGAAGGCCACTAGAACCGAACACAAGCAGAGGAAGAGGATGGAAGAAGAGAAGGACAAAGATGAAGATGATGTAAGTTGATTTTAAACTAAACCGTGTAGTGGCGGTGTAAAATTATTTAGTACCCCATATTGTCCCATAGGTGTCGTCAGTAGATGTCTGACGGTGATGTCGGTCATGGTCTGTCTGTTACCTTACATCTCATGGTGCAGAGGGCAGAGTGTAGGGGCTGGGGAATTAGGGACTGCTAGGTATAGGGAACTTAGTTAGGGTCTGTAGGGTCTTATATTCATGTGCAACCATGCAGTCGAGCTATCGAAGGAAAACTAGGTTAATATTTATACAAACAACTAACTGACTGTATGGGTTAATTTAAAAAAAATCTTGTTTAAATTTATTTACTCCTAAGAGTGCCGAAATTGGGTATGAAATTATTAATGTAACTTTTTCGATATTCTACTTGTTTTTTTTTTTAATATAGCCCTTGGTATTGTGGTTAGGTCACAATAAGTCTGCCAATGTCCGATCTTTGGTCTGTCACATCTTGTCTTGAAGCTTCTCGGTGGGAAAGGAGTTGGCGTTTGTTAGGTGAGAATGTGGTTAAAAAGCCGTGGTAGCTCAGATGGTTAGCGCTCGCTGTAAGCTTCACAGTACTCGAGCAACCCGGGTTCGATCCCCGCCGGCACCAATGAAATTGTTAATTGCAATTTTAAATGCTGATTTACCACGTGCTCGGCGGTGAAGGAAAACTTCGAGAGGAAACCTGCATGTCTGACAAATAAGAAAAAAAATATTTCGAAGACATGTGAAGTTGGTCAACACGCATTGGGGCAGCGCGGCGGACCTTTCCGCACCCTACAACCCTCTCAGAAATGAGAGGAGGCCTGTGCCCAGCAGTGGGAGGTTTATATAAGCTGTGACTTTTAACTTTTATGGCTAAAAACAAAACACATCTTAATACACGAGTTATGGACAACACAATATAGAACAAACATCTAGTTATAGGAGGGGGTTAGTCTGAGCAGGGAATAGAGAATTAGGTTAAGCTAAAGTTAGTACACAATAATTAGAGTTTAATGTTATACATTTGAATATATTTTGAGATCATATTGAAATATAATCATCATCATCATCATCATCATCATTACAGCCCTTCACAAGTCCACTGCTGAACATAGGCCTCCCCCAAAGAATGCCACAAAGCACGGTCCTGAGCCACCTGCATCCATCGACTTCCTGCATGTCTTACCAGGTCGTCACTCCATCTAACTATTTGTCCCAGGTAAACATACTCGTCAACAACTTCGAGCTTAGTGCTCCCAACAACTACCGGCATAGGTGTGACATGGACATTAAACATAATCTTTGTTTTGTCCATGTTCATCTTAAGACCTATCCGTTGGGAGACACTATTGAGGTCATTGAGCATAGTGCATAGGTCCTCCAGCGATTCTGCCATAAGGACTATATCGTCGGCAAATCGAAGGTGAGTGATGTACTCGCCATTGATGTTGATACCGTATCCTTTCCAGTCCAGAAGCTTGAAAACGTCTTCCAATGCAGCGGTGAAGAGTTTCGGGGATATAACATCACCCTGTCTTACACCTCTCTGCAATTGGATAGGTTTCGTACTCTGGTTCTGTACTCGGATAGCCATCGTAGCTCTACTGTACAAACACTTCAGCACTTCGATATACCGACAGTCAACTTGGCACCGCTGAAGGGACTGCAGACAAATATAATCAGGGGTAGTTAATAGGGTATTAACATTCACCGGTCGAGGGATTGTTTTGGGAAGGATGTCTTATAAAGAAACTAGCTGGACCCCGCGAATTTATTACGATTGGATTTTATGGGCGTTTTTTTTGCGCGGATCTCTAATTATTTTTCTAAAATAAAAGTAGCCTATGTTACTAAGGAGTACTTTCACTGGCAGATAGTTGATGTTATAAGAATAGAATAGAATAGAATAATTTTATTCAATATACATTACATGTGTAATTCTTATTGAAAGTCATTTTTTACTTTTTTTCTTTACCACTGGTTCGAAAAAAACCCTCTGTCCTGGGAAGAACCAGCAAGAAACCCAGCGGGACTTTTATTTAAATAAATTTTACAATATAAATGATTACGAACTATTTACAAATTTTATTTTAGAAACTGCTTGGAAGCGACCACCTCATTCCCAGGGGTTATTATCAACCATGTATTCATTTATACTATAATAACCCTTTTTATACAGTTTCAGCTTAATAAAACATTTAAACTTGGTAATAGAGAGAACCTGTACACTTTCCGGGACCTTGTTGTAATAGCGTATACATTGCCCCAAGAATGAATTACTGACTCTGTGGAGTCGAGAAACTGGCATCACTAGCTTGTGTTTGTTCCTAGTGTTTACAGAATGTATATCACTTTTTTTACTAAAACTATCTTTGTTTTTGTGAACATACATTAAATTTTCGTAAATATACTGAGAGGTTAAAGTTAATATATTAATTTCTTTAAATTTATCTCTAAGAGACTCTCTCGGTTTTAGATTGTAAATAACTCTAATGGCCCTCTTCTGTAAAACAAAAATAGTTTCTGAATCAACCGCATTTCCCCATAGCAAAATCCCATAAGACATTATGCTATGGAAATAACTAAAATAAACTAATCTAGCTGTCTCGACACTAGTGAGATACATCTTTTTTACAGCATCGGCTGCAGAACTTAGTCTGCTTGCTAATTTGGATATATGGGGGCCCCACTGAAGCTTTTCGTCAAGAGTGATGCCAAGAAAAACAGTGGATACAACAGGGCTCAAATCCTCTCCATTTAAAAACACATTGGTATTCAGATTTTTAACATTCGTTGTTGTAAATTTAACACAATTAGTTTTATTTCCGTTCAAATGCAGATTATTAACGTTAAACCAATGCATTAATTTTGAAATAGCATTATTCACTTCGTCACATTTAAATGATTGACGTTTAAGTTTAAAAATCAAGGAAGTATCATCAGCAAATAATACTATATCATGACTATCCCCTACAAGGTGAGGTAAGTCATTAATATACACCAGAAACAGGAATGGGCCGAGAATTGAGCCCTGAGGAACACCCATTAGTACAGGTGACCCGGAAGAACTTTTACCATTGATAATAACCTTCTGCTTTCTATTACTTAAATATGAAATAATAAGTTTAAGCGCTATGTTCTTGACACCATAGTACTGTAGCTTCCTGATTAATGTCTCATGGTGAACACAGTCGAAGGCCTTGGAAAGGTCACAAAATATACCCAAAGCATTCTCTGAATTCTCCCATGCACAAAAAATATGTTTAATAAGCTCAACTCCAGCGTCAGTTGTCGAGCGACCCCTTGTAAAACCGAATTGATTTTTATTTAGCAATTTATTAATATTAAAGAAACTTAACATCTGATCTAAAATATTTTTTTCAAAAATTTTACTTAATCTTGGTAGTACAGAAATTGGTCTAAAATTGGCGGGGTCTAATGTAGTACCAGATTTAAATATAGGTATGACTTTATTGTGTTTCATTAAATCAGGAAACACACCAGATTCGACGCTTATATTAAATATAGTGGCTAGATAAGGTGCTAATATATCTATTATAGATAAAATAACTTAAACGGAAATTCCCCATAAGTCTGCCGTTTTATTAACATCAATAGTTTTAAAATATTTAACGATATCTTTTGGCAGTACTCTATGGAATTTAAAAGTATTTGAACAAGCCTTTACATTTTGTTTGAGCAATGATTCGACGACAGTAGGAGAAGAATTTAATGATTTTGTTGTCAAAAAAGGAACATCAGTAAAATGTTTCTCAAAAGCCATAGCAACTTCTTGATCAGATCGCGTTAAATTATTGTTAATATTCAATTGAAAATCCGAGTTGCGCGGTTTGACCTTGCCCGTTTCACTATTTATTATTCTCCAGGTCATTTTAATTTTGTCGGATGCAGTTTTAATTTTGTTGCTTAAATGTAAAACCTTAGCAGTGGAGCACACTTTTTTAAATATTTTAGAATATGTTTTTACATAATCTCTAAATATAACACTACTATTAAGGATAACATCAGCTATCTGCCAGTGAAAGTATCGTCAAAATTGGTCCAGACGTTTCGGAGATTAGCCGGAACAAACAGACAGACAGACAAAAATTTTAAAAATTGCGTTTTGGTTATAAGTACCGTATATACTTTCTTATGTATATAGTAAAAAACTGTTAAAGTCTGTCCAACTCTGCATCTCGCGTTTGGACAAAAGTATGTCGAGAGAAGACGTCCTGCGTTTCGTGGAAGAACGAAGCCGATGCCGCATTGAGGATCCGATCTCTTTACATTTGCAGCGTCTGGAGTCTAATAGGTCAACAAACTTCAAATCCTACGTACTCCAGGTTCCTGCAAAACATAAAGAGACATTCCTCGCTCCCGATTTCTGGCCCTCTGGGGTAGTGTTTCGCCGATACAGGGACGCGCCAAAGAAATAAGTTCCTTAAATAGTGTTATGTCTATATTTTATATATATTTTTAGGTTAAGGTATATATTGCTATGGGCCAATGTTCTTAATTTTTAAGTCCTTGATGCCTGAAATAAAGTTATTGTATTGTATTGTTATTTTGACATTACAAATAGACACTTCAATTTTATTTATTTGTATAGATTGGTTGATTTTGACTATTGAAAAAAACGTGGCTATATATATATTGCTTAGTCAAAGAACCAAAAATAAGTCAGTTCTTCAAGTCATGGATACACTTTCCTAGCATCGTCTTCAGGAGCTTCTTTGTTCTTCTACCTTTTATGTCTTTATTTACACTTTTTTAAAGTTAGATTTTACATCTATACAAATAAATAAAATTGAAGCGTCTGTTTGTAAAGTCAAAATAACAGCTTTGCACTAAATGCATATGAAAGTATATACAGTACTTATAATAAAAATACAACTTTTTAATTTTTTTCAGTTTTTGATGGGACTTTCACTGGCAGGTAGCTGATTTTATAAGGAGTAACTTAGGCTACTTTAATTTTAGAATAATAATCAGGGTTCCGCGCAAAAAATTAAAACCCTAAATTAAACGCGGTCGAAGTCGCGAAGAACAGCTAGTCTTTTTTTTTATATGATAAGGGTGACAAACGAGCTCACAGTCCACCTGATGGTAAGTGGTTGCTGCGGCCCATAGACATCTACATCTATCCTCGTTCGTGAATCAAAATGCAGATGCGTTTTCACCCGTGAGGACTAAGATGAAATGCCTCATTTCCAGTAAAAAGGGCCTCCGGCCACCTGCACTCATCAAGCGAAACGCAGAGGTGAACCTCTACTTCACGCTGGTTTTCTGTGAGGTCGTGGTACCACCCCGGTTCGAGCCGGCCCATCCGTGCGACAGCAAAAGCTGCCGCGTGGCTCTACCACTGTAAAAATTCTTATATTGTAGTCTTCAATATTCTTGTAAATACCCCTCGAGACACCATGGTCAAATTGACAGAAGTCATTGTCAGGGATTCTTTAGTTATGTCTTGCCCCGCAGGATGCAGATGCGGAGATAATCGGTGGCACGAGCAAGCAGAGTGTCAAGTTGAAGGCTTCGGATATCTATTCCGATGACTCCGGATCAGACTCTGAAGACAACAAATCACAGGGTGAGTTGAACCTCGTTATTTAAACTGATGTCAGTTCAGTCAATGTCAGTATATTTTATGCAACAGCCCACACTATGGTAAGTGGCTACTATAGTCCTTTGACGCCTACAGCCAACTTCAAACGAGACTACAGATGCGTCCACACTTCTTCACTTCTTCTTACTTATACCGGCTCTATACCCTTCAAATTGGAACACGGCATTGCAAGCTATAATAATATGTAAGATGGTGGTACATACCCAGACAACATGCTGAGGGGCCATTCATTAACGTAAGAATGATTTTACTCATTTTTGACCCCCTCCCCTTTATGTGGGAGTAGATTTCTCGAACCCCTTTTCCTCTTCTTACGTAAGATTCTATCTCGTTTTTCAGAATAATAAAATATTAGAAAAGAGATCAGAATTACACCTAACACTCATAGTATGACGTTAAATCAAAGATTTTTATTTTTTAACAGATAATTTAGGTTATGCTTAATTTTTACCATCAGGTGGACTGTGTGCTCGTTTGTCACCCTATCCTATAAAAAAAAATACTCTTTTATTGCAACCAGATATAGATTACCGTTATATTATTATTAGACAACTGGTTGAGATTGTATTTAGTATTTTTAATATTGTTATTATATAAAAGTAAGTTTTTAAATAATCTAAAAAAAAGTTATTCAATAAAAAAATATAAAAATTATGAAGTAAAAGAGAGTTATGTTAAAGCCCCCAGTTTGTGAACAACATGGAAACTACGCGGGATTTTTAAAGTTATGAAATAATGTTACTTTGAGTGAAATAATATTGTGCTATTATGATCGGAATTATTATCTATTGAATAAAAAAATTAATCCGTCAATGTTTTTGTTGCTTAAAAATAAAATAATTGTTTTTTATATTCCAAATAATTAATATAAGATTAATACGCGGGAAGAATGTACTATAATTATTATTTATAACATTTAAAATCGATAAAAATGATCACGTTTAAGAGTTTAAAATAAACAATAAAATTTTGTAAAAAAGATGTAAATTGAACTGTACGTTATAGAATGAAGAAAACCATTCGGCATTCAAGATGGAATTACATTTCTAATATTAAAAGACAATGCCCATCTGTGCCCCAGAAATGCCCAGATAAAGTATATTACAAGATTGCTCTAATAAATAAAAACTAGAATTATGTTGTTAATTTTAAATCATATGAAGCACTGGATTAAAAATTCAAAAAAATAAGACGGTTTGTTGACATTGCAGTATGTATCATCGTTTCAATCATTAATTCCATAGATATAGTATACATTAGATTGGCGATGGCGTGATTGGGGCGAGACCAAAAACGAAATGTACCCGTGTGAGTGAAATGTGCATGTGTGCAACAACAATACTGCTGCGCCATGTATCAACTTCAATTATCGATACAGAAAGCTGTGTCTGTGTCATAAAATGAATATTATTATGTTTGAGGACATAAAAATAAAACTTCAAACAAAAAGTTTGTAATTTCTATATTCTACCAAAAATAACTAATATATTGTAAAAACGTCGTAAGCTCTCCTTAAGAGGTATTTTGCAATTTTGCTTCATACTTCAATCTAATAATCAAATAAGTTTCGATAATTAATTTAATAATTGTTTATGGTTTGATAGTGCTGGCGAATGGTACATATGTATGTCAAGTATGTTTAAAAAAATTGCAGGACACAAGGCATTCGTTTACTAATTTTCGAAACATATTTTCGTTTACAATTTTCCTTTCACATGTTTTCGGAAAACTCGTTCAGAACGAATACCTATCCCATAAACTTTTTCTTAATCCTCCTTTCGATGAGATGCTGCAACAAATCGTTTGAACTAGATGCTATTACAGCACTAATGTTATTTTAAAGTGAGGGAAGCCTTTCTAGGTTTTTTATTACTTGATACAATTTTTCCACTTTTTATTACCCCGTTTTTTGTGCTCTTACATTTTTCAGTTTTTTTTTGTTTCATATCTAATCTTCTCCGAAGAAAATCAATCGATTTGTTCATTTTTTTTCTTTCTCGGGGAATTGTCTATAACACAAACGTTTGCAATTGAGCTACTGGGTACTGGCAATATATCTCTATAGACACATGACGATGCTTTGCGTACCGGCTTAATACAACCTACAAACAAATATAATTAGTGTACACATTATGTACTTATCTATGATTAAAATTAATAAAATACAACCCTTTTACCTATTTTTACCGCTAAACAGCAGTGCTTACACTACCGCTAAACAACAGTACTTATACTACTGCTAAACAGCAGTGCTTACACTGCCACGATCCAGCCATTTGAGTATAGAGAGCCTGTATAATTATAAGTTGTAAGACATTTTATCTTCGTCCTCAGGGGTGAAAACACATTTTTTATAGAATTAGGGTGACAAAGGAGCACATAGTCCACCTGATGGTAAGTGGTTGCTGTGGTCCATAGACTCTATCTTCGTTTACGAATTAAAATGCAGATGCGTTGTCAGCCGTGAGGACTAAGTTAGAATGCCTCTTTCCCAGTAAAAAGGGTCTCCGATTCTCTACACTCACCATACGAAACACAGCGCATTAAGCTGCTATTTTACGCTGGTATTCTGTGAGAGCGTGGTCCTTCCCCGGTCGAGCTGACCCATTCGTGCTACAACTATACTATTGATATAGCTGCAGCATGGTTCTACCACGTAAAAAATTTGTAACTTTCTTTTTTTGAAGATGACTGTAGGTAACCAAGTAGTGCAGTAGCCGTTTATTTCCAAGTTATACTGTAAGTTCCTTTGTTACTTTCGTTTTATAAAAAAATATACACCACGTGGATGACAACAACAAGTTGTACACATTTGAATATGCGCAAACGAAATGAACATATGTACAGTAAAATATATAATTAAGAAAATACGCACGGGCATAAATAATGTGGGTATTGATCCAAAACGCAGCTTTACTCTTTGTGCACTTCTATGAGAAAAACATTTTTGTTCAAAGTGCTTGCTACATGTAGTTGATTTATTTTTTGGGAACCTATCCTTCTCTATTTATAATTTTTAACCATTTTTGTTTAAACTGAATAATTTTTGGAAACCTGAAACATTATAAGAGTTTAAATCATCTAATTAAAGTATTTACAATAATGCGTAAGTAGTTACTATTGCGAAACACTAAAACGTAAAAATAGAAAATTAAAAAAAAACGAAGTCACAAAAGGCTGCATCCAAGGATATTCCTTTGCCTGTTATAAACATGTTAACGATAAGATAATATTGAGTGTCAATCCCTACAAAATTTGATCAGAAATAGCGGGAATTCACGTATTTGTTATTATTTTTAATATAATTCTCACGCATTTAGAGCATTATCGTAATAAAACGTGATATTTTTCCCTATCCATTTGTGTATAAAACGTTTGTACTAAATCTGAAATATTGAATTTAGAGTGCTAAATATTTTAATTGTACTTACATGTAAAATGTGTAATTTTGTGGATGTTCTTTTCTCGATGAACTGCATTCAGGTATGACACACGTCACCATATTTAATCACACCTTTTAAATACTTATTAATACTTCAAAATCAAAAATATCGCGAAAATAAGCGGGATTTGTTTCGTTTACCATTGATGTCAGGCTGATACAGGCTGATAGCGTGTACGTGTATGGTCTAGCCATTCTATCTCGTTCTAACGTAAGCATATGCTATGCCCTTTCTCTTTTACATTGCCAATCTAAGTATATGCTAAATCTATGATTAATTCATGCTTTATTTATTACGGTCTGGAATCACGTCCTTTGGCCCATGTAAAACTCAAAATAATCGAATAATAATATACTGCTTTACAACAAAAGCAAATAAAAACATGATTTTATAATAAACGTCATCAAATGAAAAAAAAAAACATGGTCCAGTTAAGCATTCATTTTTGTTATCAAAAGCCAGAGACAGACTAGGCTTTTTACCAACGCCATTTATGGGACTATTTGTTTGTTCACCTAATCCTCATTGACAGTCTCATTATAAAATCTTAGGCTTTGTTTAGTTAGGGGCTAAATAATGGGCATGATAAATGAAATCTTCGAAAAAGGAATCGTTTTTTTGTTGATCAATTGATCTAAGTAATCGATTCCAATATCGATTATTATTTTACATTTGAATCATGAACCAGTCGAATAAAGATCTAAATGATGTCTCTAGACACTCAAAAGTACAAAAAAGTACTTTGTGGTAGTGTATAAGTATATCTAGGCTTCAAATAAACAAATATAATTAAAGCAAAAACCTAATGAATTAATGGCTCAAAAGGCTTAATTCCAAGTCAAAAACATTCCAAAAAACTAAAATAACTGTCACTAATTCTTTCACTGTATAAAAAACCAGTAGGAAGTTATCATGTTTAATGTCCAATATCTTTTGAACCGGTGCTTTATATGACATTAAATCTAGATATCATACAAATACTGTTAAAAAGTTATCATATGAGAT